>OZ004695.1:67820973-68278649 GCA_963924545.1 Pogonocherus hispidulus | reverse complement strand
TAACCTAACCTAACCTAACCTAACCTAACCTAACCTAACCTAACCTAACCTAACCTAACCTAACCTAACCTAACCTAACTAACCTAACCTAACCTAACCTAACCTAACCTAACCTAACCTAACCTAACCTACCTAACCTAACCTAACCTAACCTAACCTAACCTAACCTAACCTAACCTAACCTAACCTAACCTAACCTAACCTAACCTAACCTAACCTAACCTAACCTAACCTAACCTAACCTAACCTAACCTAACCTAACCTAACCTAACCTAACCTAACCTAACCTAACCTAACCTAACCTAACCTAACCTAACCTAACCTAACCTAACCTAACCTAACCTAACCTAACCTAACCTAACCTAACCTAACCTAACCTAACCTAACCTAACCTAACCTAACCTAACCTAACCTAACCTAACCTAACCTAACCTAACCTAACCTAACCTAACCTAACCTAACCTAACCTAACCTAACCTAACCTAACCTAACCTAACCTAACCTAACCTAACCTAACCTAACCTAACCTAACCTAACCTAACCTAACCTAACCTAACCTAACCTAACCTAACCTAACCTAACCTAACCTAACCTAACCTAACCTAACCTAACCTAACCTAACCTAACCTAACCTAACCTAACCTAACCTAACCTAACCTAACCTAACCTAACCTAACCTAACCTAACCTAACCTAACCTAACCTAACCTAACCTAACCTAACCTAACCTAACCTAACCTAACCTAACCTAACCTAACCTAACCTAACCTAACCTAACCTAACCTAACCTAACCTAACCTAACCTAACCTAACCTAACCTAACCTAACCTAACCTAACCTAACCTAACCTAACCTAACCTAACCTAACCTAACCTAACCTAACCTAACCTAACCTAACCTAACCTAACCTAACCTAACCTAACCTAACCTAACCTAACCTAACCTAACCTAACCTAACCTAACCTAACCTAACCTAACCTAACCTAACCTAACCTAACCTAACCTAACCTAACCTAACCTAACCTAACCTAACCTAACCTAACCTAACCTAACCTAACCTAACCTAACCTAACCTAACCTAACCTAACCTAACCTAACCTAACCTAACCTAACCTAACCTAACCTAACCTAACCTAACCTAACCTAACCTAACCTAACCTAACCTAACCTAACCTAACCTAACCTAACCTAACCTAACCTAACCTAACCTAACCTAACCTAACCTAACCTAACCTAACCTAACCTAACCTAACCTAACCTAACCTAACCTAACCTAACCTAACCTAACCTAACCTAACCTAACCTAACCTAACCTAACCTAACCTAACCTAACCTAACCTAACCTAACCTAACCTAACCTAACCTAACCTAACCTAACCTAACCTAACCTAACCTAACCTAACCTAACCTAACCTAACCTAACCTAACCTAACCTAACCTAACCTAACCTAACCTAACCTAACCTAACCTAACCTAACCTAACCTAACCTAACCTAACCTAACCTAACCACACGCCCGACCACCAACCCACACCACACGCCTGACACCGTCCATTCGACCACACCACCACGGATCCGACCCTACCACATGCACCTGTCTCCGCCCACGAACCTTCCGGCTAACCAACCACCCACACCTTCCGGCCACCGCCCAATCACCTTCGCTTTGTTCATAAAAAAACCTCCTTTCCCCTTCCTACTTCTTCGCATACTTACGGTTTAGAAGAAATAAATAGGGCAAAGGAGGTCAGATTTCTATTTTTTTTTTTTTTTTTTTGAGGAGGGGAAATCCTCATGGACACCCAGCGTTCCCTTCGGAAACGCCAGATAGTGCCGGACTCTTACCGGCTAAAACCCCCCCTTGCATTTTCCCACTCGTCTCATAACAGCCCCGTGCACGGCGCAAATGTATTTCACCGGCCTGACTAAATGTGCACGTAGCGACAGCGGAATATACCGCGCCTTGCATACTTTGACATTTTGTCTGCGGCAAGTGTTGGCGTATCGCGACAGCAATAAAATTGCGTCTTGCGGACTTTGCTACTTGCGTTACACTAATACTTGTTCAAAGACGAGTTGGTAAATACTGATAGTTCAAAGAGCGTGTCATTCTCGAAATTTTGGTGTCAAACGATTACGCTCCGTGGCACGCTTCGTCATCTACCAATTCGAGATCATCGGGTATCACTCTCGATATTTTGGTGTCAAACGATTGCGCTCCGTGGCACGCTTCGTAATCTACCAATTCGAGATGACCCACAACAAGGAGCTTCGGTACACGAGACACGAGAATCGCTTACGACTGCGCAACGTATTTTAGGCCAGCCTGCAGTCGCTAAACAGATTCCACTATATACTCGTTTCGTACCTCATCTCCTCTAGTGGTCGCGCGGACTTTAGCACCGCGAGCCACGGCTCGCGGTCGAAAAAGCCCTCGCTTCACCCTCGGTAACTGCTGTCCATTTCCCATTTTTCTTCGTACCTTCATCGGGTATCAATCTCGATATTTTGATGTCACACGTCAGCGCTCCGCGGCGCGCGTCGTGATCTATCAACTCGAGATGACCCACAACAAGGAGCTTCGGTACGCGAGACACGAGAATCGCTTACGACTGCGCAACGTATTTTAGGCCAGCCTGCAGTCGCTAAACAGATTCCACTATATACTCGTTTCGTACCTCATCTCCTCTAGTGGTCGCGCGGACTTTAGCACCGCGAGCCACGGCTCGCGGTCGAAAAAGCCCTCGCTTCACCCTCGGTAACTGCTGTCCATTTCCCATTTTTCTTCGTACCTTCATCGGGTATCAATCTCGATATTTTGATGTCACACGTCAGCGCTCCGCGGCGCGAGTCGTGATCTATCAACTCGAGATGACCCACAACAAGGAGCTTCGGTACCCGAGACACGAGAATCGCTTACGACTGCGCAACGTATTTTAGGCCAGCCTGCAGTCGCTAAACAGATTCCACTATATACTCGTTTCGTACCTCATCTCCTCTAGTGGTCGCGCGGACTTTAGCACCGCGAGCCACGGCTCGCGGTCGAAAAAGCCCTCGCTTCACCCTCGGTAACTGCTGTCCATTTCCCATTTTTCTTCGTACCTTCATCGGGTATCAATCTCGATATTTTGATGTCACACGTCAGCGCTCCGCGGCGCGAGTCGTGATCTATCAACTCGAGATGACCCACAACAAGGAGCTTCGGTACCCGAGACACGAGAATCGCTTACGACTGCGCAACGTATTTTAGGCCAGCCTGCAGTCGCTAAACAGATTCCACTATATACTCGTTTCGTACCTCATCTCCTCTAGTGGTCGCGCGGACTTTAGCACCGCGAGCCATGGCTCGCGGTCGAAAAAGCCCCCGCTTCACCCTCGGTAACTGCTGTCCATTTCCCATTTTTCTTCGTACCTTCATCGGGTATCAATCTCGATATTTTGATGTCACACGTCAGCGCTCCGCGGCGCGAGTCGTGATCTATCAACTCGAGATGACCCACAACAAGGAGCTTCGGTACACGAGACACGAGAATCGCTTACGACTGCGCAACGTATTTTAGGCCAGCCTGCAGTCGCTAAACAGATTCCACTATATACTCGTTTCGTACCTCATCTCCTCTAGTGGTCGCGCGGACTTTAGCACCGCGAGCCACGGCTCGCGGTCGAAAAAGCCCTCGCTTCACCCTCGGTAACTGCTGTCCATTTCCCATTTTTCTTCGTACCTTCATCGGGTATCAATCTCGATATTTTGATGTCACACGTCAGCGCTCCGCGGCGCGCGTCGTGATCTATCAACTCGAGATGACCCACAACAAGGAGCTTCGGTACGCGAGACACGAGAATCGCTTACGACTGCGCAACGTATTTTAGGCCAGCCTGCAGTCGCTAAACAGATTCCACTATATACTCGTTTCGTACCTCATCTCCTCTAGTGGTCGCGCGGACTTTAGCACCGCGAGCCACGGCTCGCGGTCGAAAAAGCCCTCGCTTCACCCTCGGTAACTGCTGTCCATTTCCCATTTTTCTTCGTACCTTCATCGGGTATCAATCTCGATATTTTGATGTCACACGTCAGCGCTCCGCGGCGCGAGTCGTGATCTATCAACTCGAGATGACCCACAACAAGGAGCTTCGGTACCCGAGACACGAGAATCGCTTACGACTGCGCAACGTATTTTAGGCCAGCCTGCAGTCGCTAAACAGATTCCACTATATACTCGTTTCGTACCTCATCTCCTCTAGTGGTCGCGCGGACTTTAGCACCGCGAGCCATGGCTCGCGGTCGAAAAAGCCCCCGCTTCACCCTCGGTAACTGCTGTCCATTTCCCATTTTTCTTCGTACCTTCATCGGGTATCAATCTCGATATTTTGATGTCACACGTCAGCGCTCCGCGGCGCGAGTCGTGATCTATCAACTCGAGATGACCCACAACAAGGAGCTTCGGTACACGAGACACGAGAATCGCTTACGACTGCGCAACGTATTTTAGGCCAGCCTGCAGTCGCTAAACAGATTCCACTATATACTCGTTTCGTACCTCATCTCCTCTAGTGGTCGCGCGGACTTTAGCACCGCGAGCCACGGCTCGCGGTCGAAAAAGCCCTCGCTTCACCCTCGGTAACTGCTGTCCATTTCCCATTTTTCTTCGTACCTTCATCGGGTATCAATCTCGATATTTTGATGTCACACGTCAGCGCTCCGCGACGCGCGTCGTGATCTATCAACTCGAGATGACCCACAACAAGGAGCTTCGGTACGCGAGACACGAGAATCGCTTACGACTGCGCAACGTATTTTAGGCCAGCCTGCAGTCGCTAGACAGATTCCACTATATACTCGTAACGTACCTTGTCTCCTCTAGTGGTCGCGAGGATTTTAGCGCCGCCAACCACGGTTCGCGATCGAAAAAATCCTCGCTTCACCCTCGGTAGCTTTTCTAGATCCTTCTGAAATCCCTTCGTCCGTACATTTTTTATTCCGTCATCGAGTGTGATTGACGGCTGCAGAACTGCAGAAGTGCGCTCTTGGGCGTCTATCTCGAGTTGAGAACGAATCTGCCCCGGGAGTGCGAAGCGGTCGCGTTATGGTACGACCCGCCTCTGATCCCCTTCACTTTCATTCCGCCTTGAGGATTGATTAAGTCCCCCTTGACTCGCGCACTTGCTGGACTCTAAAGTCTCTATTTATAAATGGGTCTCGTGGTTATATTTAGCCTTAGATGGAATTAACCACCCGCTTAGGGATGCGTTTTTTGGCAACCCGACTCTGAGGAGATATCCTTCCGTGATAACCGACGGTCGCTACGAACCTGCCTGCCTATAGAGACGGTGGTTCCGCGCGCTGGACGGTCTCGGAATTAACGGAATCTCCCTTACATCACATTTCTCGACGCCCGATTACAGGCGCGAGATTCGATGCTGGGCTTTTCCCTTTTCGCTCGTGGCTACTGAGGGAATCCTAGTTAGTTTCTTTTCCTCCGCTTAGTAATATGCTTACCTTCCGCGGGTAGTTTCACCTATTCTGAGGTCGATAAAAGATTTCAATTAAGTTATCTTATCGATTCGCATCGATCGCACTACTCTCACTGGGCGACACTTTAACTGTGGCGTTCGACCAGGTGTTAAAGGCGCGTCGTCGTGCGAGTACACGTAACGAATGCATAAACGCTTTCGCGTCTTAAGATGCCGCGAACACCTAGAGGTCCGCGTACAACATCCAACATCGCTCCGACGTTTCCCTTCACACCGTAAAAACGGCGAGTCGTGAAAACCGAGCAGTCTTTGAAATGATTACGACCCTCAGCCAGGAGTGGTCCAAGAACCAAGTTCGAGGACCGCTGTGTGAGTTCGAAATGTCGATGTTCGTGTGGTCTACCCTTCACGAATGAACGCCCAATCACCTGCGTTTTTCATCGACTCACGAGCCCCGCGATTTACCGGTCAGGGTAATCGTTTAAGTAAGTGGCAATTGTTTGTAAAATTTGGAAAAGGAGAAGTTAGCCGCCCTCGACTTGCGCGACACTCGTACTTAACGTACGAGATTTGCTGTCGAGAGAGCGACGTTCTCCCTGATCTATTTAAAGAGGCGCGCGAGCGGCCTCGACGGTCGGGCGAGTATCTTTCAACACCTTGGGAAAATATGAAACTTTCCCTTCCGAAAGAGGAAACAAGAGTGTTTCGGGCAACTGACTATTTCGCGCACACACGCCTCCGGGAACACCCTCGTCGAATACACAAGTTTTGTGTGCTAAGACGTAGTGCCCTCGTTTTGATAGTGTAACTGTGGTGATTCGTCGCTGCTCTCACCCTGCTATGCGCTCTCTCGTAGGTACCCGAAAATGTCGTGTACCTAAGTCGTTCGCCGAAACGGCTCGCGGCTAGGTCGACCACGTCGAGGCTCTAAAATTTGCAAACGCCGTCCTCTTTGATGATCTGGAGTTCCAAGAGTTTTTAATGGCCAGCCGAATGCGCCGCGCACCTAGATACTTTCGCTCTTACGCACCCTCGCAAAACCGGCGTCCCCGCAAACATTATCAAATGTAAATTATTAGGACGCGTTAGGTTGAGCGGCGTACAGAAGCGTCGGTATCGGCGCTAGCGCTTGGCTTCGCATCACCTGCCGAAGATGAATGAGGTTACTACTCTACCGCCACTTGCGATATTTTCGTACTTCCTCGTTTCTCGTCGAACAGGCTGTTAGTTCAAATATACTGATCGACGTCCTCGTCTTAGTAACGGGTCCTCACGAACGCGATTACGCCGACGACGACGAGTAATGATCACAGTGTGGTCTTGTTGTGAAACAAAACGGATAATTCATCTCGCTCGGACAGAGGAGAGTTGTCGCAAATTTTTATATTTTATAACGTGGAGGGACGCCCCGCAGCGGCGAATCCACAGAGTTTTCTGTTATCGCCGCCGCTGGATTACTCCCGCGTACGCATAAAATTTTAGATGATCGCATATGGACCGCAGACGCTAAGAGCCTGCTAAATCCGCGATCTCGCTGTTGGGTAGATTAAGTCGATAACCTGCACATACTGTCGTGGCCTAAGTTTCCACACTTGCGTGGGCAAGGTCCATCACTACGACGTCGACTCGATTATACATATAATAATGGACGACGCCGAAGGAAGACCGCCTCGTCCGCAACAACTGGGCAAAAGCTAATACAGGACTATTATATAAATAGGGCTGCCTAGCTCCTCACGACGGGAGAACGTCCAACTGCGACTGTTGGCCGAGAGAACCGTTCTCCTCGCGTATGTGCGAGCGACATAAAATATCTGTTATAGATAAACTGTGTATGAAACACACCCTACTGGTGGCCTCTACAGCCACAAGAATGTATGCAAATTCTATGCATATCTTCAAGCATACGTGTAGTAATTATTCTTGCGAATTGCCTGTTCTGCCTAAAATTTCAGACTGGAGTTCCGTGATCTCTAGCACGATCGACAAACAGACGTCGACGCCTGTCCACAACTACAAGCTCATGTCCGTAAGTGATCTCATTACTTTTATTTCAAATGGTTCCCATATTATTGAAAATGCCGTTTTGTGACATTTTCTTTCACACAAGCATATAACTGCATGCAGAATCAACTGACTGCAGTATTTTAAGTTGCTTGTGAATTTATAATGGCAGAATCGACAAACAGACGTCTCCGCGTGTTCGCAACACCACGCTCGTGTCCGTAAGTTATAACTGCTACTGGTGCCGATACGCACCTTTAGACCCAAAAGGATATTAATTTAAACTGTTTTGTTTAAATAAATGTATGAATACAAACAGACGTCTCCGCGTGTTCGCAACACCACGCTCCTGTCCGTAAGTCATAACTTCTTTTATGCCTATACACACCTCTCGAGCCAAAAGGATAATTTATTAAAATTATTTTATTTGTCTGTTTCCAAGCAGACCTGTATATTTCAATTACCCTCATTTATATAATTTATATAAACGCTCTCTTTGTAGCTTTAAATATTTATATTTAACCTATATTTTAGATTACACTTATATTAAATTTTCTTGCCCCTTTTTTTTATAATTTTATATTTCAAACATATCCACTACCAGGATTCACAGACAGACGTCTTCACGTGTTCGCAAACCACGCTCTTGTTTGATTTTTTAAATTGTCTTATGTCTTTCTTTTCCTTGTCTATAAATGAATGACAATATGATCGGGAGAGAACTCCGGCTGTTGGCCGAATCCACCTCTCTCCTTATATATGTGCAAGTGACATGGCTTCGTACTACGCTCTCCATTATATACTCGTATCGTATCTATGTCCTGTAGTGGTCGCGCGGACTTTAGCACAATCAGCCACGACTAGCGGTCAACAAGACCCATGCAATCCCGCAAGGGATCTCATTACTTTTATTTCAGATGGTTCCCATATTGTTGAAAAATGCCGTTTTATGACATTTTATTTCAGACAAGCATATGACTGCCTGTAGAATCAACTGACTGCAGTATTTTAAAATTGCTTGCGAATTAATTGTGGCAGAATCGACAGACAGACGTCTCCGCGTGTTCGCAACACCACGCTCGTCTCTGTAAGTGATAACTGCTACTGGTGCCGATACGCACCTTTAGAGCCAAAAGGATATTAATATATTAAACTTTTTGTTTAAATAAATTGTGAATTTCTATTGTTTAACTTCAGACAAGCATAAAGTAGTGGCAGGATCGACAGACAGACGTCTCCGCGTGTTCGCAACACCACGCTCCTGTCCATAAGTCATAACTGCTACTTGTGTAGATAGACACCTTTAGAGCCAAAAGGATATTAATTTATTAAACTTTTTGTTTAAATAATTTCTGAATTTCTATTGTTTAACTTCAGACAAGCATGAAGTGGTGGCAGGATCGACAGACAGACGTCTCCGCGTGTTCACAACACCACACTCCTGTCCGTAAGTCATAACTGCTACTTGTGTCCATAGACACCTTTAAAGCCAAAAGGATATTAATTTATTAAAATTAACTTGTAATGCTTGTTTTTCAGACAGGCATATTAGTAGTGGCAGGATTGACAGACAGTCGTCTAAAATCGATGCCACTTTGAAGCCAAAAGGATGTTAATTTATTAAAATTGTTTTATTTGCCTGTTGTCTGTTGTATGTAAATATGTTGCAATTTACGTCAATTATATAATTAATATATAAGCGCTTTCTTTCTAGCCTTAGCTATTTATTTTTAACCTACTTTTTAGGTTACATTTATATTTATAATTTTCTTGCAATTTGCTTTCGTGATTAAATATTTCAAACATATGTATACTGTTAGGATACAGACAGACGTCTTCGCGTATTCGCAAGGGCACGCTCTTGTCCGTAAGTATTTTTGAAATTGTTAGTCTTTAATTTCCTTATTTATAAATAAATGAGGATGTGATCGCATTAGGACCGCAAACACTAAGTGCCTGCTAAATCCGCGATCTTGCTGTTGTTCAATCGTGGAAGCAATATAGAACATAGAAAAAGGATATTTATATCTTTTTTCTATGATATAGAACTAACGACACGCGTACGATGTACGTGTGCCGCAGCGCCTACATTGCTCTTCACGACGGGAGAGAATCCGACTCCGGCTGTTGACCGAATCCGATAGACCTGTCTCCTTACATACTGCAAATGACACGGCTTCGTACTCAACTCACCTCTACTACTGTGGCCGGGCGGTTACAACGAAGCACTGTTACGCCGCCGTTCCGGGTACGACACGCGTACGATGTACATGCGCCGCAGCGCTACGTTCCTGACCTGGCTGAATTGCTATTGTGTTGAGTTGACTGACGTTGAACGTTGACGTTGACCACAGATTATAGATACTAACGTTGACAACGAAAGAGGATGCGAGTCTGGATGTTGAATAACATCCGTCTTTGAAAAATATTATTTTCCAGATTACTTTGCCAAGTTTTTTCACATTTCCACTTGACCTAAGAGATGACTTTTAATAATAATAATTTTACATGTTGGAAAACATTTTAATGGTAACTGTGAATTTGAGGTTTGAATGTTGAAATATTTTCTTATTACTTAATTTGTTTCAGTAATTTGTGTATTATTGTATTCTAATGTGTATATTCGTGTTTAGGTGTCCTCTGTGGTTGAAAAATTGTGGAAGGCAAAAGCCAAAATCGTTTGGAAACACTTTCAGGGTGTGTGCCAATCGTTATGAACCTCACATGTTTGCTGGACTGTGGAAAAGCCAACTAAAGAAGACTACCATTCCAACTATTTAAAAGAGGTAAATTTATTCATATACCTACTACTATTGTATGTAATTCTGTGCCCCACACAAAATATGTGTATGGATGTATTTCTGTCTGTGATATATACGTATATCTACCAAATTGTTAGTTTCTTGGTTTTTTACGTTGTTATTTGGGTGAGAAAATGTTTCCGCTCTTAATGTTCCTAGAAGCTTAATTTTATAAATTAATATAAATGCTACCTCTAATTGTTCTTTTCTTTTTCTGTAACCATAGACAAGTATGCCAGGCCTACAACAGAGTTATCTGCAACACTTGATACATCAAATTAATCTGTACGACAGGCTACCTGTGCCTCTCAAATAACTACAAGTACTTGTCGGCAAGCTACAAGTGTTTCTCAACACACTACAAGTTCTGCTTCTAACCATATCGAAAACCTTAAATATTGCATGGACACTGGATTAGACGGTAAGCCACAAATTATAGTCATGAAAACAAAACAGAACTTTCTGTGTTTAAAGTGCCTGGGCTCAGTTTCATTTTATTTTTTAATTTTCTTAGACAGACGTCTGAGCATGGTCGTCACTCAACGCTCTTGTCCCTAATTTTCGACTGCCACAGGAACCAAAAGGCACTATTGGCGCTTAAAGGATGTGAAATATATTCAAATTGTTTTATATGCCTGTTTTCAAGTTACATGTTGCATGTTACAATTTTTGTAACTTTGTTTTGATATAAATTAGATAATTTGTATAAAGCACTTTCTTATCAGCCTTTTAATATTATTTATTTAAACAACATTTTTGCTATTGCTTTAAATTTTCTTGTGGATTCCCCTATAGTTTAATTTTTCAGATAAGCAAAGCAGTAGTGGCAGTATCAAAAGACAGACTGACGTCTTAGCATTGTTGCCACTCCACCCTCATGTACCATAAGTGATAACTACCATACTTGCAAGCAAATAGGGACCTTATATTATATATTTTTATACCTAACATTTTTATATTACTTATGTCTTCTAACGTGTATGTTCGTGTTTAGGTGTCCTCTGTTGTTGAAAAATTATGGAAGGCATAAGACAGAATCGTTTAGAAACACTTTCAGGGTGTGTGCCAATCGTTATGAACATCACATGTTTGCTGGACTGTGGAAAAGCCAACTACCGAAGACTACAATTCAAAAACTATTTAAAAGAGGTAAATTTATTCATATACCTACTACTACTACTGTATGTAGTTCTGTGTCCTAAACAAAATATGTGTATGTATGTATTTCTCTCTGTGGTAGTTGTTAGTTTCTTGGTTTTTATGTTGAGATTTAGCTGAGAAAATATGTTTCTGCTCTTAATGTTCCTAGAAGCTTAATTTTATAAATTAATATAAATGCTACCTCTAATTGTTCTTTTCTTTTTCTGTAACTATAGACAAATTTGCGAGGCCTTGCGAACAGAGTTGTCTGCAGCACTCGATAAGTCAAATAAAACTGTACGACAGGCTACCAGTGCCTCCCGACAAGCTACAGGTTCTGCTTCTAACCATATTGAAATAGAAAACCTTGAATATGCATGGAATCTGGATTAGATGGTAAGCCACAAAATTATAAACAGAACAGAACTTTTTGTGTTTGAAGTGCTTGTACCTCAGTTTCATTTCATTTTTTAATTTTCTAGGGACAGACGTCTCAGCATGGTCGCCACTCCACGCTCTTGTCCACAATTTTTGACTGCCACTGGAGCCAGAAGGCACTATTGGAGATTAAAGGATGTGAAATATATTCAAATTGTTTTATTTGCCTGTTGCCAAATTACATGTTCCATATTACAATTTCATAACTTTGTTTCCATATAAATTAGATAATTTATATTATATATAAAGCACTTTGTTATCAGCCTTTTAATATTATACAAATTTAAATCATGTTTTTGCTTTAAATTTTCTTGTGGATTCCCCTACAGTTTAATTTTTCAGACAAGCAAAGCAGTAGTGGCAGTGTCAAAATACAGACTAACGTCTCAGCATTATTGCCACTCCACGCTCTTGCCCATAAATGATGATTACCAAACGTGCAAGCAATAGGCCTTTTTTATTTATATTTTTAAGCAATATTTTTGCTTTTATCTAAAATATTTGTTATAAATTTCTATTGTGGCTTAATATTTCGGACAAATATATAAGTATATAATGGTAAGATCCACAGACAGACGTCGCGACGTGATCGCCACTCCACACTCTTGTCTGTAAATCATGACCACCACTGGAACCAATAAGCACCTCCAGTGCCAAAAGGACATTAAATATTCAAATTGTTTTAATTGCCTTTTTCCGAGCAGACCTATTTCAGTTTATGTCAATTTAATTTGTTTCAGATCTTAGTTTGACAATTTAAACAAGTACATCGTTTCTTTGCAAACTTTTTTATTTATACTTTTAATAAATATTTTTGCTTTTTTCCAAATTTTTATGATTGTTAAATGTAAGTAGGAGGATGATCAACAGACAAACCTCTTTGCGTATTCGGATTACTACGCTCTTGCCTGTAAGTCGTGACTGCCACTGTCTTTAGAGCCAAAAGGATGTTAATTTATTCAGATTGTTTTATTTGTTTCCAAGCACACCCATGTTCCAATTCACATTCGTTTCTTTCATTTCGTTATTAATCGAAAATTTCTCATTAATTTTATTTTAATAGTTTAGGTACCTTTAGGGCCAAAAGGATGTTAATTTAAACAAATATTTTTATTTAAATTAATTGTAAATTTCCATTATGGTATAATTTATAAGCATATAAGTCGTGACTGTCACTTATTGTCACTGTCACTGGCGCCAATAGGGACCTTTAGAGCCAAAAGGATGTTAATTTACTCAGATGGTTTTCGATGATTGGATGGATTTCGATTCACATTAGCTTCTTTTATTTCGATATTAATCGAAAATTTCTATTTAATTTTATTTTAATAGGTTAAATATATCTTTAGAGCCAAAAGGATGTAAATTTCTTTTAATTGCATGTTTTATATGGTTTTTCTTTTCGTTGTTTATAAATAAACGAGGACTTCATCGCATAAGGACCGCAAACACTAAAGTGCCTGCTAAATCCGTGATTTTTCTGTTATAATCACAGATTATAGAATATAGAACTAACCAAACGCGTACGATGTACTTCCGCCACAGCCTACCATTGGTAAGCTGTGCTTCCGCCGCAGCATCTGCATTGCTCCTTGCTCCACACGACAGGCGAGGATCAGACTCCGGCGCTGTGCGACGGCTCTGCACCTCTCTCCTTATATAGAGCAAATGGCGCTTCCAGAGACAATAAACTCTGGGCGCTTCGTTTCGTACTCACCTCTACTGCGGCCATCGCCTCCACGCGACTGTTACGCGTTACCAAAGATTAAATATCAAAGATTAAATATATTATATTCATAAAGATACGAAACTGATATGGTTTCTTATGGAAAATTGAATAACAACTTGAATGACCTTGACTCGGTTAGCCCTTTAAATTGGTAGGATGTGCCAATATTCATTATGGAACATATTCCTACAAAAATAAATAACTAATGGCTATTGTTCATAATACAATTGCTTGAGGCTTGAGTGCTTGGCTCGAGTGATGGATATTAATAAACTATTCTGGAAATATTAATACTGCAATAATTGCAGTATCTATTTAATATTTTTATGCATTTTGTAATGAATACCTACCAATAATTTTGCTTTTTATGATTGTTTCAATATTGACGTTTAGATTATTTACTTTTTCACAGGCAACTACCTAACTGATATTTTTATTCTTTTACTGTTTACTCACCTTACCTTTCAGAATTATCAATAATAAATACTAATCAAAATACCTAAACCGAGTAATTCTAAATATATTAATCTTCATTTAATAAAATTATATTCTTTTAATTATCTATATGGACATTTTCCAAAATCTTTGCAGAATTTCACTGAATTCTGCGACCGTTCCCCCAATGCATGTTCACAATTTCTTGATTTTTTTAAATTCCCTCTTTGAAATTATCCCTATGTTCACCCTTTCGGTTTCCCAAACTTAATGCTTATTGCATTCGCTATTGTAAGCTATAAAATGTAATTTCTTTTCATCAAGCATGAGTTGTGTTAAGTGCGTGTATTTACTTTTCCACTATGTAGTTAATCCAATATTAGGCAAAAATTATTTTCAAAAATAACTGGGGCAAGGGCGGCTTATTTTTCACTGTGGCAAATTACCCAAACAATAAAAAAAAGCAACCTTGAATTAAAAAATTTCTTAAAAACAGTTATAGGTCGTACAAAATTTGATGGCAGAAAATTCCTAGAACAGATATCTAGGAAATCGTAAATTATGAGCCCGTGCAGATGGGTTTTTCCGGTATTAACTTCCGGTAAAAAATATATTTTCCAACATATAAATAAAATGGTAGAAGCTCTCATGGGGGGTTTTAAGTTTTCCAAATAAACCTAATTCCGTATTATAGGCTTTATAATGCAAAAATTGATTACTCTGATCTAATTCATTACTTTCCTTACAAAACTTTTCATAAATTTGAATTTGTAAACATTTATTTATAAGATAACCACATGCATATTTAAACGTATTTTGCTCAGGAAGATCTTTTTTGTGATAATCACAGTTTGCAATATTAAAAGAATTTGTTGTTTGTTCTACTTGTTGAGGTATATCTGTGCTACCTGTTTTAGAGTTAATATAACAAATTAGTTAATAATGCATATCTATATTCTTGACAGTTCATATTTTTTGTATGAAAAAAATGTACCAAAAACAATTTTTTGAATGATCTTGTGAACTGAATGGGAGTATAAGATTAAAAACATTACCGCTTTGCTGCCTAATATTGCCAAAGAAATTTTTTAGACAATCCTGATTTATATATCTTGTGTAGGTACACATAAGTAAGTAAATCCTTGACCTTGTAAGGTTGTCCTTATCAAAGCATTAATTGTTATTTTCCAGCTATCTATGCATTTTATCAATTTTGAAATATTTTGCCCTTTTTATTAAAAACCTTAACAATATCAGAGACTTATACATGTAAATTCTATAAGTCTCTGACAATATCTAAGAATGACAATGTTTCGTTTAAAAATTCCATCTGAAAATCTTCTCCAGAGAATCGCTTCTGATACGTTTTTTTATTAATTAGTTGAGAAGAATTAAACATATCAAAAAATTTGTCAAAATGTGCTAGAAATTCCATAGTACCAGTGGCTTCTTCCTTCTTCTGGAAGAGCTTTTAAGTTTATGTAGGTTTCTAATCCTGCTGAAACTGTAGCACTCATTATTTGAGTTGCAAACTTAACATGCATTTTATACACGAAAATAATGATAACCAAAGAACAAAGATGATAACACATATATAAATAAATAACATCAGAGTACTTTATTTATTACTCTGATGTCTGATTAAATAACCATAAATGTGAAATTTGACATTTTTGACAGTTTATATCAACAAAGTCCTTTTAAATTGGTAGGATCCTTCTATCTTACTCGCCAATGAAGCTTCTCTGTCGCACTTTCGCATCTTACTGTATTTAATCTTATTTAATCTTTGGCGTTACGCCGACCTTCCGCGTACGACACGCGTACGAGGTTACATGCGCCGCAGCGCTGCGGGAACCTTGGCTTTCGCGCGAAACATATAGGCACCTAACGGAGGAAGGCGCTCGCAGGTTTACAGGCCCGTGAGTGAGCATCCCTCCCCCGCCGTGATCACGCCTCAGGCAGAGAAGCCACAGGATGGTGGACGTTAGCGAATCGGCCGTTTTCAACTCGTGGAGCTTTTGTAGGTGCACGGACGCTTAGTTTCTCGCCGGTGTGGAAAGATTAGATACGAATAACTTGTTAAGGCCTACTTTCTGCCTATGTTACTTTCGTAACATAGGCAGAAAGGTTTTGAGGTCCTGCGGGCTTACAATTGCGATAAGGGACGTCGAAGACGAGCGCCGGCTTGCTAACAGATCCAGCCATTAAGAATTCGGCGCGTAAAGAAAAAAGTTACATAAAAATTTTACTAATCTTCCCAAAAACGGCCGAATTCCAGAAGGAAAAGTAGTAGCGGGTTCTCGGGACGTCGGTCAGTCTTAAGTAAGGTAGTAACACTCCCTGCGAAAGCGCCAAAGTCGAATTTTGCTTTTAACTGGATTCGACCAACGAATTCAGAAGTGAAGAAAAATTTAAAAATCGATTTTTCTGCGACAAACGGCAAAGCTGATCATGAGCTTATCCTGGGCCTTCTGTCACGTCGCCGGCTCGCTGGTTCAACGGGGAAATATTTTCTAGACTCGTGGAGACTTCGGACTTTACAAAAAACGTTGACCCAAGAGTCGAAACCTATCCACTTGCCATTGTCTACTTCGGCCACGAGCGAAGAGCGAAGCAATGTTACGCCGACGTGTCCCAAGTTCCCGGCACGCGCGCGTACGATGCATAATATGCGCCGCGCGCCGCAGCTCTGTCGTAAGGATCCGACCGGCCGTTGGCTGACTAGACCTGTCCCTTACATAGTGCAAGTGACATGGCTTCGTACTCGTCGTTACTGACTGCGGAGTACGGCCGCGAGTGATGCGTCGTGTCTCGGTAGTCGGTACGTACGCGATGTGTAAGCGTACGGTATTTATGCGTATCCGTAGTGCCGCAGCGCTTTGTGGTGTGAAGTTTTTTTGGCAAAATATAATGGGCAAAGAAAACATCAACTTTTTTATTCTTCACAAGTTATTAAAAATATTTGAGTGAGATTATTTTAGGTTTTATGCCAAAATATAATGGGCAAAGAAAACATCTATTTTTTTTATTCTTCACAAATTATTAAAAATACACATGAATACTATTTATCACAAAAGTAAAATTCAAACAATTCAGATGAGTTGATCTGGTGAAACGGTGAAACGCAGAAATGAGAAATTTCTGGAAAAACTCGCGAATGTTGGCTTCGCTTTTAGCAATATCACTTATTTTTAGATGGTAGGCATTAATTTTATTTAAAAAATTTAGTTGGACATTTTTCAGGGAACGATTAGTGAAATTGCTAAAAGTGAAGTTTATGTCATTGTGTTCGTCACAATCAGGTAGGTACCACAAAATTAGTGAAGGCAACATGATTTCAAATTAACGTTTTGATTAACATAGGTACTTACCTTCTTTATTTTAAAATGTTTCCTGTTTTTCCCAGAAATTCCTTTTATTCGTACGCTTGTGGTCAGTATACATTACTGTAAAAGAATGTGCTTGAAATCTTATTTTACTTTCAGATATAGGTACCGTATTTGGGTCGAAAGGATTGGAAATAATATGTTAAGGATCTTTATCCCCAAATTGCCTATAAGAGATTTAGAATATGTGACAGGCACTTTAGTTACTTGCCGGATCGCTGGCGAAATGGGGTTAAAATTTGGCAGTTTACCTACATTATATTTGCCAGGTAGGTGCTTGTAAATGAAGATAACGTTTCTAGCAATATTTTTTACCTTTTAATACCTTATTTTTAATAATGTATATTCTTTCATAGTGTTATTATCTCTCTATATTCTCTCATAATGTATAATGATATAATTCTTTCAGATTTTCATGAATTACTGACAGGAAAACTCGATTTATCGATATGGCTTGCCTGTTGCCGGTATTATCAGCAAGTTTTATTTTGTAATTGTGTGCATGTGCTTTCTTTTTTGTAATTAATTAATGTCTATTGTATGTAGCACGTCCGGCAGATTCACCTATGAGCTATAACAACTGAAATGCCTTTCACAAGAAATTATTTACCCACTAGTTCATTGGTAAATCTGCTAGTTCGGGCCAATTCCTATTTTATTACTGTTATACATTCATGATTATATTCTATATATTTTATGCAGAAAGTGCCAACACTGAACGTGAAGAATGTTTGGACATACCGAATCCTTTGTCATCTATTCTCCCTATTATGTTGGTTGACGTTGGATGAACTCAGTTTTATATCACCAACTCTTGATAGGAGGAGTTCTTTACGAAGGTAAACACTGTTTATTCACTAAATTTATGTTTATCACTTGATTTATTGTTTATTAGGTACTTTACTAAATTCATTTATTTGTTTTAGTAAGAAGTTTAATGACAATTTTGGCTTTTTGGTTCACTGTTTCACACTGTTTGAAGTCTAATTTTGGTACACAAAAATTAACCTTAAAATATTTTGACAGGTTTGAATTAGAATTATTTTTCAAAATCAAGGAAACAATAGTTGTCATGCACCTTAGCAAAATTGGTACGTGCTCTTCTTTGATTGAAATGCAACCGATTCTAATTTGTTTAATGAGGTCATGTTTATAGATTTTCATTAAACAATCAAATAATCTGACATTTGGATCTTTCAAAATCTTAATTTGATCATAATTTTCTTATACTTCAATGAATTTAATTCTGATTTCAGAATTGATCTGTACACAAAATTACATTCATTTTGGTATTACATTGTCTATGTTACGATTGAATTTTATGTAGTTCTAGGACTCACTACTCTAAATTATTAAATTTGTAGTCTCACAACTTACACTTATACTAGACCTTATATCTATAATAAAACATGAACATTATATCCTATACATTATTTAAATCCTAATTATTTCCTATAAAATTGCTTATTTTGATATAAATTAGTATTTCCGTTTTTAGTTAAGTCTAACATCAAGTTCGATGAAACCATATGCATTTCTTCACTATACACCTGGTTTCCTACTCAAATTAGTGAATGGAATTTACTTTACGTTGTGTTTCACCTTTTTCATGGTACAGAACTTGGTTTTGAATCTTTTAACTAATTGTTGTGTATGCATGCTTTCTTTTTTGTAATTAATTAATGTCTATTGTATGTAGCATGTCCAGCAGATTCACCTATGAGCTATAACAACTGAAATGCGTTTCACAAGAAATTATGTACCCGTTACTTCATTGGTAAATCTGCTAGATCGAGCCAATTACTATTTTACTACTGTTAGACATTCATGATTATATTCTATATATTTTATGCAGAAAGTGCCAACACTGAACTTGAAGAATGTTTGGACATACTGAATCCTTTGTCATTACTCTAGATTCAGACGCTTCTATATACCTCACTATACCCGCACAGAAGTTGATTACGTATACAGACTCTTTAGTTGAAATGTCATTAAAATATCAAGGTAAACTAATTTTATATTATAACTACATTGTATGATTTCATAAATTTATTTGCAACTCGATAATACCCAAGTATTTAATTTATGATCTTTTGTAATAATCCAAAATCTATCTCCTTAACTTTATATTTAAAATTTTTATTAATAAGAAATTGCGGCAACTTAATATGTATTTATGTATTCTCATTTCCAATAATCCATGAAAATCATTATGAGCATATAAATTTATATTTTAAGAAGTAATAAAATTAATTTTTGGAATTTTTTCTCACTATGCCACTAATTCTATTTGTTTGCAGGTGTTAATATGGAAAAACATAGTAATATAGAACCCCGGAAGCCTTTATCACCCACCCCAGGTACTTCTAGAGAATGCACCACTCCAATCGAACAGATAGCACAATCTATTTGTGAAACTCCATTGAAATATAACGGTAGATATAACATTTTACGTTTGATGCACATACAGTGTCTCATCACAAGTACACATATATCTAGGCAGCCGAGCCTGCGATTTTACCACATTTTAACTCTAAATTATAAAAAATATTAATGACAAGGTATTTCCATTCTACAACAGAAAATCAGTCTAAGCACCTGTGAAGCGCTAGGTTTAATACGAATTTGCTGCAAAGCAGAGGCTCGGCTGTTACCACAATTAGGTATAGAAGATCAGGTTATGCGTCATAAGTTTTCAGTCACGATTTATTTAGGCGTGGTGTTGCTAGTCTAGTAACCATTATTGTCAATGTTAAAATTTTTTCGTTTGTTTACATCATAATACTTGTGAGGAAATTACTGTGCCAGAGTAATTGATGTTTAATAATGTGTAGGAACTATGTTCAAAAAAAAAATAAAAACATTGACATCTAGTTTTGATGAATATCTCCAGTACTTATTGCTCAATTGTTTTTTTTCACAAGTGTAATTGCCATAAAAAATATACTAATAGTTTGCCCATTTAACGGACATCGTAGCTCCAATAATAAAAAAGTTTGCAATAGTACACATTAACTTGAAACAGCCTGATAAATTTATTACAAAATTAAATTTTATAATAACAAAGTTTATTAACAAGTTTTTTTCAAATAGTCATATTTATGAAAGTTTTATTAATCTTATGAGACTAATTAATTATTAATTATGTATATTTAATTATACATTTTTTTAGGGAAACGTACAAGTATATTAGAAGAAGTTAATGTATCTTGTATACGGCAACTGACACCAAAGGCAAAGAATTTTCACAAGTTTATAGAGAATTTAAAGGAGGTTAACCGAAAGCTTGGAATGACTAATGTCAACGCAATATTAAGACTAAAGAAAGCTTACAAATATTCTAATACATCTCAATTTTCGAATTTGATAAATGATACAACATATAACTTCCTTATGTCGCAATTGGAACAACAACATAAAGAACCAAAAGGCCAAATGTATTGAAGAAATGACGAGATATTTGCATTACCATCAAGAAAAACCTTAATAAAACTATTGCAATATATACAATGAAGCGGGCATTAATACGCATATATGAGCATTTAACACAGGTTGTGAAGATAATGCCTGAGAGGTATAAATATTGTTCGTTAATATTTGATGAAATGTCTTGCTACTGGGTTAAGTTACAATTCGATAAATGATCGAATTGTTGGTTTTGAAGACTATGGCTGTGGGACTAAAACTGCAAACGTTGCAGATCACTAAAATAAAGGTACGAATGGCAACGCAAGTTTTCAGCCAGAGGGTCTCGGCAGGTTTAAATTTTGCCACAGAAACTAGCAAGTTATATTTTTATACCAAAGTCTGCAATCTTACAAATCAAATATGGTAGATGGTGGAAATATAAAGTAGTATAATAATATAATTAGACAATAATTGTCAGACGGATAGTAGCATAGAGCCAAAGAGGGTACTACGGTATGTTTTTCACCTCTACTAACATAAAGAAGTAGTTGAATTAAGTTATTAACTTTTAAATCATAAATCAAATTTTACTAAGAGAGTTTGCATAATGTTATATAAAATTATAAAAACTAATACGAGTGTTTATATAGGTACATATTCTTATGGTGCATTGCATCATAATACCTTTGCTTAGGACACTGTTAGCACCTATAAAGTAGCACTTTGAAGGGAACCGCCCTGTATAAATTTTAGTATGAAATAGCAAACCACGCAGTTTTAATTTGAGAGCACGATCTCGCGATATAAAGGGACAGTCGAGTCGAGTCGAGTGAGCAATAGGAACCAGGAGAGTTTGAGTTTTTAGTGTGTGACATCTAGTTTTCCAAGGTAGGAAATTAATATTATTTTTATATAATTTTTATAAAGTTTTCATCAATTTGTCAAACTATTTACCCATTTAAATCCCTTTGTTTGATTATTATTTTAAGTCATTGAATATTAAATTACTGTATTTGTAGCGGCTTTATAATTAGTTCCGTCGAAGTTATACTTGAGTGTAATTATTATTTGAATAACGTTTTAGATTTTCTGCTCTGGCTATCGTTTGGCTTGTTTTTGCTTTCATTTTTGAATGGGCCTTGTTGAATGTACTAACATTCTTCACCCGTGCCTGACCAAACATCTGGTGCATAATACCATGATTTTTGCTCAAACCCCTCAACTAATAGCTGGGTAGCCTCCCGTATGGGACCTCAGTACCTTCCGACAAAGTCGGCTAACTAACTCAATCTCTTCAGTTTTGTATTTAGTACAAATGTAATGCTGCAAATACTAGAGCAGAAAATGTGATTTTTATTTTTGTTTATTTTTGTTCACCAGTATAATTTCGATGTCATGAATTGAGATCGGGGTTTTCTCTGCCGTGCTCTTTTCCCCCGTGAATTCAAGGTTGAGTACGGCACTCTCTATAATTTTTTGAAACTGTTACTGCTTTGTCCATTTCCGTTGTAAAATAAATAAGTAGGTGTTTTGAGTACAATGCCGCGTATTATTTCCCAGTTACCTCAGATCTCCCTATGATGCGTCAGTAACCAGTGCATTCTGTATGAGATATGTAAAATTAAATATGTCAACACGTAGAGGTTTGTTTATATTTTCATCAAAGACGATCACGACTAAAGAAACATTCTGTATAGGCCTGGGTAAGTTACACTACAACTTTATTCAACTATAAAGAAGTTAAAATTGAATTACTGTCTGTCACGATTAATGTTTGCCGACTTACTATTAAAGTATGTGAGGATACTATTGTTGATGATTTTTATAATTTGTAAATTTATATTCCGTTTTCTGTATAAATTATATTCGTCTTTATACAGTTCATCGATTTCGATGACAAAAGAAGTTCTCTTACATTTGATGCAATTTCTTTTAATGCGGCTTGGTGCCTCCATGTCTAGTCATTTAAAATAAATTTGACAAAAAAATAAATGTCATTGGACAAAGCATGCTGAAATATGTTTTTTCGTCAAATCCAATTGAGTATTTTTATCTACACATTTTAAGAAGGAAACCTCCACAACAATTAATTATTATTAGCCTTGTTAGGTCAATTATAACTACGGCTCGTCCAATAAAGTAATACATTATTTACTTGTTATATAAATAGCTATTTTTTACTATTAACTTGAGAAAACCTTATTATTTACCTCATTTGTGTAATGAGAAGTAGTTCATTATTAACCTAGGTTAATAATAAATTTTATTGAAACTCGTTAGTTTCAATTGTTTTATTCTTTGCCTTGATAACCGAGCCCCAGGCTATTTCGATATGTTTGAGGGGCAATGGCTGATTTTAAAATAAAAATAAGATCTTTTGGTGTTAGTTCGGCTATTAGTACTAAAAAAAATACTATATATACTTCAGTTGAGAAGGCCATTATTTACCTCGAAATTATATTCTTCGGCGCTACGCGCCTCAGGATATAAAATTTCTCGGTAAATATTAGCTCACTTCTCAACCTAGGTATATAATATACTATTATTCTAGGTGTGTCTGGGCTATATGTATAAAGTTAAGATAAAAATCCACAAATAATTTTATTGGCTCAGTAGTGATGGAACTAACGAGCAACATGTTTGTGACAGTTTCCATTGTTCTAATTTATTTTATTTATTTATTTTTCTTTTGTTGTAGGTGCCCTACCTAAAGCTGTTATGGGATTTTCAGATTGAGTGTTATTTCTGGATAAACTATTTAACAGTGTCAATGGCATATCAGTTCAACCACAGTATGGAAAACTTTGTGAACGGCGATAAGCTGTAAAAGTTTTAAAGTCCATGACATTTGTCGACAGAGACAAAAATACATCAAAAATCCCCTTGTTAATGATTCGGGATCATACAATTTGCACATTTATCTACATATGGCAAAAACTACTAAGCAAGGAGTTAAAATTTCTATAATTAAAAAATATAAATCAAGATCCAGTAGAAAACTTCTATAGTTGTGACAGTATAGTTGTATTGTGCAGTGCATTTATAAACTCATTTAAATAGTTATTTGTGTACCAAGGCACTAAAGTTGAACTTTTTATGACAAATTTTGATTTTATTTACAAAGGCCAGTAGAGCCGAGGCAAATAAACCACATGAGGGATGCAAAGCATCAACCGTGTTTTTTCAATGTTAGGACATTTCAATGTGTGTCTGCTAAGAGAGACGCAGAAGTTTTGCGAAAAACATGGCCCATATACAAATTTGAATTTGGTAATTTTACATAAGTGGCAATTACATTTGGGATTTTACCAAATGGTCGCGTGCTACATTTTCCTAAACAGTAAAATTCAAAAAGAAATTTATGAGGGGTATATGACAGTCTCTAAGATCGAGTTTTTTATAAATGTCTAATAGGTTTAAATCTTCACACATTTTGTTTGTCACTGTAAACGTTCGACTTTTTCTAGTTTTAGACTCTGGTATCGTAATTATCAATAGAATTTTTTAAGCCCGTCCATTGGACAGATACCGTCTACCCCAAAAATGAAACATACATAAAACATATGCACGTTAGTATTAGTGATTTTGCATTCAATTAAATTGAAGTCGATACCTTCCACATAAGATACTTTCGGTTGGGTGCTTCAATAAAAAATTTATTCATGTCTTCCCGAGTAAATATGAAGAGTACAGAGGAAATACAAGGAATATCACATTTTATACATATATTGAGATAAATTAGATTTAAGGTTTAAATCTTGTATTATGTGAAAACTACTTAGGAGGTTTGTTTTATTTTTGTTAATAATGTTATTTTATATATATTTTAACACTAATACAGGTAAAAATACTTTGTATTTATACTTACTTTGTAAAAAATTTATATTTTACGAAGATATTCATATGGGAAGTTGTTGAATATCTAAGTTTTCTAGCTGTACCCTAACAATTGTTTAAATGTATTGTTCATTCACTTCAAGCCAAGAAAAGTAGATTTTTTTAAACAGAACACCCTGTATATTATAGTATAGTATGATGTAAAATTTTATTCTCTGCCAATTTGAATTATTACAATTCACTATCACTATCTGTTTTGGTTTTTATGTTATTTAAGTGGTTTTTTGGCGTTTAATGATATTCATAAATAATTTTAAAACGATTAATCTATTACGTCACCCACAGTCATGAAAATGTTAACTTTTGAAACTTTAACATAACCAAATTTTTTACTTTTAAAACTTTTGATATTGAGTAGTAAGCATCAATAATATATTAAAAATTAAGTAAGTTAAAAACTGAAATCGGAAGGTGTTTTGAAACAAGCCGTGCCAAAAAACGCCTTGACTATTAATTTCAATGTCAAAAATCTTTAAATTTCTTGCAAAGGTGACTATAAATATAGTGACAGCTGTATTCAGTAACAATAAACAATTAACCAATGACATGCGAAACCAAATCCTTGTGAAACATACATAAAAGAATTTATATTGAGCATAATCTTGCAAATTCTCAGATTCATAACAAACATGAGAGATGCGACATATACCCCAGAATAAGCACTTATTTTCTGAGCATATATACTTCCCTCTTCGTTCGTCACGGACATCACCTAATATGCGCTTTGAATATTCATATATTTTCGAACTTTTTTGATCCCTTTCATACGGCGCAACGCAATGACTTTCACCGTTCAGTGAAATTTAGTCGGTCAACGCTTTCACATATCAGATGTAAAAGAAGGAGTAGTACAAATTAAATTAAAAATTAACTGGATGAAGTCAACCTACCCAATCACTTTGCTCGTCAGGCCGTCTGAGGCGCCGAAAAGGGATAGGTAACTATATAATAAAAGTTGTAAATATAATAAAATTAAAAAATAAGAATTTCGGAAAATACTGTTTGACTGATGATAGATTAGGATAGCAGGGTTGTACGTAACTATGTGAAGTCAAACCTACCTAGTTCTGTTGTTCGCCAGGCCGTCCGAGGCACCGAAGAGGGATAAACATAATGAAAAGTTATAAATATGATAAAATTTAGAAAATAAGAATTTTGCAAAATACTGTTTGACCGGTGATAAAATAGTGCGAAGAGAGTTGTACGTGACTAAGTATACAGTCAACCTACCTAGTCCCCGTTACTCGCCGCAGGCTGTCAGAGGTGCCAAAAATTGGTAAATATAATAAAAAAGAATAAATATAATGAAATTAAAAATTAGAATTTCCCATAATACAGTTTCACTGATAATTATAGTTAGGTATGGGAGAGTTGTACCTATATAACTAGCAGGTGTGAAGTCAACCTATTCTGTTAACATTTTTGTCAGGCCGAAAAGGAGTAAATACGAGTATAATAAAAGTGACAAATATAATGAGATTAAAAGAAAATAAGAAAATCGCTAAATACTATTTGATCGGGATAAATTAGGTATAGTATATTTACAAAAAAATCCGAATGCATTTTCTCAGCGCCCTGTGTGCGAATTTAATTTTCGTGGCCTACGAATACCTGTGACGAATTAAGCAAACAAGAAATTAAGAAATTTCATTTAGAATTGTGAATTCATCGTTTTCACGAACCTTCTCCTGACATGTTATAATTTACTCGCTAACTTTGTCAATTCTGATTTACGGGTAAACTGCGTTCGTAAATTCCTTTTCTGAATCTCCAGAAATGGAATCAAACAGATTCGATTTACTTTGGGCGGGGCGCAAGATATCTGACTGTTTGAAAACTTGTTTTGAAGAATAAGCTTTATGTGTGATTTATATACCATTTAACCATTTGCTCAATGCGCAAACTCCAGCTCCGGACGGAGATACCTATATGGAGATACCCATATATACAGGGTGTCCACCTAGTGCGCGTAAGTCCAATATCTGGGTTAATAAAAGAGATAACTTAATTTTTTTTTCTACAGGGTTGTCTAATATCCCGAGCTGCACAAAATGAAAATATATTTACATATTCAGGGTGTTCAGTTTTTCGTGGACAGGTACCAACTTCGTTTTTCTAAATGGAAATATATATTTTTTATTGCTTTTTCGAACTAAACCCTTGATTTTAGTAGGACTTTCATCAGCCTTCCCTATACCTATCTTCAACTGTTTTTGAAATATTGACAGGTGAATATTGACATTTTTGCAACTTTGACACCCTGTAAAATCTAAGCGGTTTGAGATCAAGCAAAACGGTTTGCACATTCCTATCTTAACTTTTCATAAGCTATCGTTTGGTACTAATTTCAGAATTATCCAAAAATTTAAAATTTTCTGAAAATTTTGAAAATTTTTGATTCCTGTATAAATTTGAAATTAGTACCAAACGATAGCTTATGAAAAGTTAAGATAGAAATGTGCAAACCGTTTTGCTTGATCTCAAACCGCTTAGATTTTACAGGGTGTCAAAGTTGCAAAAATGTCAATATTCACCCGTCAATATTTCAAAAACAGTTTAAGTTAGGTATAGGGAAGGCTGATGAAAGTCCTACTAAAATCAAGGGTTTAGTTCGAAAAAGCAATAAAAAATATATATTTCCATTTAGAAAAACGAAGTTGGTACCTGTCCAGGAAAAACTGAACACCCTGAATATGTAAATATATTTTCATTTTGTGCAGCTCGGGATATTAGACAACCCTGTAGAAAAAAAATTAAGTTATCTCTTTTATTAACCCAGATATTGGACTTACGCGCACTAGGTGGACACCCTGTATAATATATGGAGATACCAAAATACCCCTGAGATACCTAGTTGTAGTCACAGAAGCCCACGATATACAGAAACCGTATGAAAATACTTCTTCGATATTTCTTCTTCTTCTCCTTTCTCCATTCTAGTCTTTATTTCTGTGGATACGACAAGCAACTCAGCGTTGCCAACGTCGCTGATTTTCTGGTATAATACAGCGGAATTGAAAATTAGGCATAGGTATTTTGGAGATTAGGGAGTTTTTGAACCCATTAAAATTTACGTTATCGTTATTTTGAGCATGCGCAGTGCCGAAAATGATACTATTTTTGGCACTGCGCATGCGCAGAATAACGATAACGACGTGCTGAAATTTAAGAGGTTCAAAAACTCGCTTTTATCTTAAATTAAGAAAACATTTTTTTCACTATAAAACAAAAATTTGTGTTTATTATAAAGAAGACTGTTTAATTTACTTTGTTTGTTTTTCTTTTAAATAAATAATGGTTACTACATTGTGTTATTTTTGGTTATTCAGAGAAGAAAATTTTTTTGTGAAAATACACGATTTTAACGGTAAAATTTATTTGGGGTTGGCAACATTGATTCCTTGATGCTCTAAACTAAAACGCTAAAACCTACATAACCCAACAAAAATAATTCCTCGTTGTCATCTGTTTTATGAATTTCGATTAGTATTTATTGAAGGCCGTTAATTATAGTCAGTTCGTGAAAGTAGAGTCTAACATTCTGTGGCAAAAACTGTTGTAGTGGTATTTTTTCTAATTGCAGTTTTTGAAAAACCAGTGGCTATGTGTGCAGACTTTTATATACGTTATTACGTAGGTCATAAAGGAAAATTTGGACACGAATTTTTAGAATTTGAATTTCGACCTGATGGCAAGTTGAGGTATGCTAATAATTCTAATTATAAAAACGATACAATGATTAGGAAAGAAGTGTATGTTCATCAGTGTGTTATGGAGGAATTGAAAAGAATTATTATTGATTCGGAAATAATGCAAGAAGACGACTCGCTTTGGCCTCCTCCAGATCGTATCGGAAGGCAAGAATTAGAAATTGTAATTAAAGATGAGCACATTTCGTTTACTACTTCAAAGACGGGCTCTCTGGTGGATGTCAGTCAATCTAAAGACCCAGAAGGTCTAAGATGTTTCTATTACCTTGTTCAGGATTTAAAATGTTTAGTGTTTTCTCTAATTGGGCTTCATTTTAAAATCAAGCCTATATAGGTACTTCGTTTGTACTTTGTTTGCTTTAATAAAGTATAGATAAATACTACTTCAGTCTTTTAATTAAGTAATAATAGGTTTTCATTTTTTTTTTGAGTTGTGGACTTTATACAGAGAAAAATGAAATATTCTAAACAAGGGTTTTAAATGCATTCTTAAGATATGTTTTTCAAAAAATATCAAAATTGCAAATATTCACTTAATTACTTTATCAGTGATTTTTCAGTTTAACAAATTAAGTAGGTACATGATTTAATAGGTATTATAATAATAATAAAAACCTCTATAAAATTTCTGTAAAGTAAACTGATAGAAACTGATCTACCAACAAAAAGTCTACGACTGCAAATGTCCAGAAAAAAACAAGCAAGTATGTTTTTTTGGTGTGTTTGTTCTATTTGAGAAGCGCAAATATAAATTCCAAGGTATTAACATTTCATAAAAAACAAAAAAAGATTTAATATTTTGTTTGTATTATGTATAAAATGTACCCTTTATTTAAATTTACAAAAAATTACTAATTAAAATAATTCCATTTCACATTATCACAGTTGAAAGTTTACATCTCATATATCATAGTCATCTTGATGATATAATTCTGACAGTAAACGGTATACATACGATGGAGCATTTCCTCCCCTAAGAGAAAAAAGTTATAAAGAAATTATTGAAGTAGCTACTGTTTTCAATACTTACTGGTGGGATATGAACAGGGTAACTAGTTCAGGAGGAACATAGTCGAATACAGGATTGTAAACTTCAATTTTATTCAGCAGCTGTCCACTTAAATAGGGAATTACATTGGCAGGAGAAGCACAAACATTGAAAGTTGTGTGGTCATGTGAAGCAACATAAATTGGCGTAAACTTGTACATGTTTGATAATACCATTACCTGTTGACAAACGTAAATTGATTAGAAAAGTTGTTCTTTATTATAATAGCAATTTTATGTTTATACCTTTTGTATAAATATTTTTTTAAGAAAAATATTTCTTTAAAGCTATTACTCTCAGAGAAGTTATAGTGCTATTTTGTCAGCTGTTATTTGCTAGATAATAGTACAAATTTTACACCTAAAAACCTGACTTTTTTGTTAAATTCTCTTTCCTACTTATTGGGTGATCAATTAACAAATCCTTTACCATACCACCAATACTATGAATATTTTCACTTATTTACATGTCAAATAATCATAGATGTATGGAAAGAGGAAAAACGAATGTGCCTTATTTACCTATTTAAATTTATAAATGTGGGGCAAAACAAGTAATCGGAAACTCAAAAATTAAAATAATTACATAAAAGTAAATCGATAAAGTTACTGAAGAAGACTGGTACTTATTAAGGGTTTTTATAAAGTAATAGTTTTTATTTACATTACAAGCAAAACGTCTTTCACATGCAAGCAGAAAACCAATCAAAACGCATAACACCATGTAACATTGCCTTACTTCAATTCTATAATAGTTTCTTTGATATACTCACTGGGACAGAGTAATGTTTAGCAGCAAGAGCAACTGCATAAATCCCACTAGCTGCCCGGAGGCCACCATTTGCTAAGACCGTATGAGTTCCGACAATAACTTTATTTACCCGAGACATCATAGCAAAGACTGCAGAATCTGGAATTACTGTTGTTTGTATGTGGCTCTTCGCTAAACTGGCTGCCATTGAATGACCCTAAAATAGCATATCATAAAGAAAAAATTTTAACATTTTTAGTACTCACCAGTTTTATTTTAAATTTCATCATTGCTGGGACAAAATATATATTGTTATTTGCTCATGGCATTGAGATGATTACATTAGAAGTCATTTATTAGTTTATTTGTAACAAATTTATTTCAAGAAATATTGTAAAACAGTTTTAACAGTGATATTATCATTATCGATAGATGCTTGTTGAAATAGAAACCGTTTGATTTCTAACCTCAGTCTAATATGAGTCTATTGGATTGGATTTCTGTCAATGTGAGGATTTCAAAGCAAATTAAATCAGTTTTGTACCTGATGTTATAAACTGGTCAAGAAAACGAATTGTTTTGAAACAATTACAGAAAAAATGTTTTATTTGAAACCTAGAAATTTTTTCAAATGGCAAATCAAATACTCGGATTTCTTTTTAAAGCCCAGCTTTCTAAGAATATTGCAATGTATAAATTTAGGATAGTAGGGAGGAGCTATCTCATTGAAAAAAACAGCCTCGGTACCGCCATATTGATATAAAACTTTTATCAAAACTGACATGTTATTATCTGTAGACAAGGAAAGTCTTCAAAAGCTGCAGAATAGTTGCATCAGGTTTTGTTATGGGTTTAGAAAGTATGACCATGTTTCTCCTCTCTATCGAGAAGCAGGTTGGTTTAAATTGAATCAGAGGTTCTTTATACATTTATGTACCCTAGTATATAAAGTTGATGTATCCCAGCAACCAGCATATCTTTACAATAAACTTGTTAAGAGATCTGATATACATCAAATAGTAACTCGTCATAATGGTCTATACAGTGTTCCTAAACATAACACCTCCCTTTTCTATCGTTCTTTTAGTTATAATGCCGTTAAAGCCTTTAATTCTCCCTCTTTTGACATCAAGAATTGTGCAACAATTCCAACTTTTAAAAGGAGTCTGAAACAGTTTGTTAAACGTAGGGTGACCAGATTCCTTGAACAACAAAAGAGGACAAAGGTGCTGTGGAAAATATTTTATAAAAAATACAATCATTATTTCGTCAAAACATTATAAACTATTGGTCTTTATTTATAAAAACAAATAATTACTTTGTAATATTGTAATATTCGGCTTAAATTTGTAAAATAAGGGCGGCTTTTGTGGGATTCTTCAACTTTGTTTGTTCCCATCGCCCTCTTTATTCAATTTAAATTAACAGAAAGAGAAAGAGTTACAATTAGAGGTCTAGGATGAATTTCAAATAATTTATGATTTCCAATTTAGTTGCTTATTGTAACTTGCATTGTTTAGAAACAATTCAGATTTTTAGTGTATTTTTTGTCTGATAAAAAAGAGGACATTTAGCATAAAATGTGTATATATATACCGGACATAAATTTGAAGCTTAAAAAGAGGACTTGTCCGGTTAAAAGAGGACGTCTGGTCACCCTAGTTAAACGGTCTAACGAGTTGCTGTAAGAGTATTGTTATTACTATTTTTAAGTTTTATCATGTTGTGTATGGTACTATGGATTTGGCACGGTTTTATTGTTGTATATATTAAAATTAATATTCTGTGAATTATAAGTTTTCATAATGTATGTGTGTGTCTGTATTATGTATTCTGGGTATAACAATTATTGTCAATGTTTTTTGTACCGGGTGGTTAGAATGAGTAGCTGTGCTAGATCTCTCCACTCTTTTATGATATTTTTTATGTAATTTTTTTTTGAGCAGTATTAAAGGCATATTATTATTATTATTATTATTATTACATGTTGTGGCACGTACGTCAATTTAGTTATGTGGGTTTTTTAGTAAATCTGTGTGTCTTAGAAATTTATATACCTACATCGTAGCTATAGTAGCGGAGACTGTATAGATATAAAGAAATTATGCAGAATAACATTTCACAGCTGGGCATAACACACTAGTAAACTATATGCAGGGCTGTATTTGGAATATTAAAATATTTAATGTATTTCATCACAATCAAATAAAGTATTTAAGCAATCAATTTATAATTGATTACTTAAATATTATCTAATAGATAGTACAATTTGTTCGAACATTCGATAATATAATAAGATCTACCATGAAAACATCTCTAGGTGAATAGACTAGGATCAGAATCAGGGAAAGATTGATCAGTATATCCAATATGCATACTGGAGAAAACATTAGTATGGCTTGCGTGAAACAAGGGTGTCCACAGGAAGTCGCTATTCTGTCTCTACTGATGTAAGCCTTGTGGTGGACGATGTTACTTTTACGAACGAAGTTTACTGGAGGCAGCTAAATTCTTACTACACTTAACCACGCCCACTGAACCCGTTTTTTTGTATGCGAAACGGATGATTATAGCGTCTCTCTACCATAGTACCTCAATTATTGATTATTTTGGCATTAGTTTAGACCATAACTATAACTGTTATTGAATTAATTGCTATCGTTTTGTTTCAGTCCATTATTTAATTACATTCGGTTTATTAATTGTAACTTTTCAATCAATTTTCATGATCTACAAGTGAAAATATTCTACAAAGTTTAACCCTAGATAAAAGAACACATTCTACTGATTACTTAAATAAATTAATAATAATATCGGTTGAGCCATCTCAATTCCTCAATTTTTTTAATAAATTCTTACAGTAAACAATTCAGGGTTCTTCTTTTTTAGTAAATTTTTTACATAGTGATATAATTTAAACGAATGATAAGAAATGGTGATTGGAATTAATCTATAAGGTGACTCATTAGTACATGGACAGGTCATAACTTGATTATTGAAAGTGTTAAAAAAAATCTTAAATACAAAGTGTTCAGATTTATACGGGATGCATTTTAAAATTATTTTTAGGTATACAGGATGAGTCACATGAGTGCAGCAATACAAAGTTATGCTCTTTTAAATGCCACATACATTTTTGCATTTTTTAGTTCGTCTAGCGATTCTAAAAGGACCACTTTCATTAACATTACCTATACCTAACTTTAGCCGTTTCAAAGATAATCGCGATGTATGCTCAAAAAGGACTAAATTTGAAATACAATGTCATATACTTATTTTAAAATGCCACATCCTGTATGTTTTTTCATATTCTACCTTTTCTACACCTTTCTTATTTCATATAAAATATACCTACATCGTGTGTCATTTAAAATTTTCAACAAAATTTCACCGTGAAGTTTGGGAATAAAAAATTAACACAACTAATATTTCATTCCTAAATTCTAAAATTGTAATGGCATTTTCAATTTAGTTGGTTTTTGTTTTGTTTTTATCCCATGTTTTTTTTTAATATGGAAGTTAATTCGTTTGTTATTATCGTCGAGAGAACAAGTATCAATCGGGTTTTTAAAATATTAGTAGGTAGATCAAAAAATTAAACCTTTATATTAGTGAAAGAACATTAATGATTTCCCCAAATTCCTTCCTTTTCTCTTCCACTTTCCCTTTTTGACGCCAAGTGATACTCTCGAGAGAACCATTGTTATTGGTAAGTTATTTGATAACTTACCAATAGTAAGTAAGTAATAAGGTAAGTTATCTTAATACTAGGTTAGTAGATGTTTAGAATATTACAAACAGTTATTTTCGTGGAAAACTTGAACACATACAATGGCTTACAGATATACGGAATTACAGATATACGGAATTTTAATAGCTGTGGTCGCTTCTAGTTTTAGAACTGGAACTCAAAAATATAAATATACCCTTTTTAAAATGTTTCTATTGTAATTCTACACACTTTTTGTACATACAAATTTTTAAAAATATTTTAAAAACCGAGTTATGGCCATCCACATACCAATAACTAACCATGTGTATGAAGATTAATGTCTACATTAATAAACATACAATTGCTTCAACTTCTTTTTGCTGATATTTGAACAAGCCATCTCTCCATCCCTCATCTCTCTATCTTCAATAAATAAAAGTGAGTCCTTACAACGGCTTTAAACGATGCAATTACTTGTGTAACTTTTATTAGTTTAATACCTGAAATTTCTGTAATTTTAGGTATTGAATGTAAATGACACTATAAAAATTCCACAATAATTGCATCATGAAAAGCCCCTTTTAAATAATTACGTAATAAAAAGGTGCTCCTTCAACAACCACAACATTAAATTCTCTTTTTGTAGCAGCTGATTTAAGAAACTTCTCTACAGTGTTGGATTTTCCAACTGTAAGTATTATTTCGTTCATATGTATGTGCTCTGATGCTTGTGTTGCTATGTTGTCCGTGCTGAAAAAAAATGTGTATTAATTGGATGATGTTGGTCTGTTTTAATTTCCAACACCATATTAATGACTGCTGTAAAGTATTCCATGCAGTGCTTGTCATTGCATCGATAAAATATATGTCCTTATAATTGTATAATCGTACAACTGTGTCAGTAGGTATATGGATTTTTATTGGGTGACATTTCCTGGGTAATAAGTACACTACTGAAGTGTACTTATTTCAAACAATAATTGTTTGTAATAAGTATATTTTTATATATTATATATTATTTTAATTATTAAAATAAATACCTCGATTCTAGCTCAACTTTATATTCTGTTAAATGGTCCAAAAGACTAGTTTTCAGTGTAATCAATGATTCAGAATAATCCAATATATTATTTGGATTAGCAGTTACTAACTGATGTAAGGACTGACCTTCCCCTTTTTTCTAAAACAATATGTGGCAAATTTGAAATAAATAGGATATAAGCAATTTAAGATTAAGATAGGTACCTTAGACGCGGCCTCATATTCCTCTCTAATAATTTTTAAAATATGTCTCATTATATTGACCGCTGTAGCCTCTTGTGACAAATTTTCAGTAATATATTTTATTCTTATTTTAACCAACGTCATAAGTTCCCTAAAAAACTTCTAAGTATTTAAGGAAACAATATAGTATACCTAGTGCTTACCTAGCACTCCTCCATTGTCCTTGTGAAATTAATTTCTCCAGAAGTTCTTCAGTCATCAAAGCAATTTCATAAGAATTAAATAACTTTCTAAAAGTAGTTGATTCAATTATTTCTTTTCTTATTGTAAAATTAGGTACTTACTTATGTCTTATATCGCTAACCAACTTAATGACATCCCATAAATTCTCTTGTTCGGACATCATGGTACACAAAAAAATCTATGTAGGTACCTCTATAAGCTCCTATATATTTTATGTATATAAGAGTAAGAGAGTAGTAATCTATGGTGGTAACTAATAAAATATGAATCAAAAATATTTTTTGATAAAGGAATAGTATTAGTAGGTAATATACTTTAGATCAAATTATTAAATGTCAAATCCACGATACAATTGTCAATTGTCAAATCAAAGAATATAAGCAGTGTTGCCAGTCAACTTTTTTCTAGTGTAACCAGAATCGTATATATATGATCTGTGTACAGAATAACGGGGAAAACGTAACAGTTTTATTAGAAAAGTAACAGTTTTAGGGATATGGGATATGGGTTATGTTACCAACACTACTATACGCGATTCTTGCTAAGCAATACGCTACCTACTGGCGGCACGCACAACTAACGCATGGGGTATTGGTTCAGTTTTGCGTATGTATGTCTATTGTGAATTTTGAAATATCCGTTGTTATATTAGTTAATTGCTTTGATTAGATATGAATCATTATTGTTGTGAGCGTCATTGTTCTTCTTGTACAAAGAAAAACCCCGAGATCAGTTTCATACTTTTCCAAAAGCGGGAAAATCTGGAGCTATCGCGGAAACTATAAGTTGGGCATTACAGAGTTACAGGAGACAAGTATGGATAAAGAAGCTAAAGAACGCAGAGTAAAGAGTGTGCTCTTTACCATTCTCTAAGGATGACTATTTCCATAAAGGTATGTATGCCGTATGTCCAATAAAGAATTTGACATATTTTGAGGTTAAGTTTCATTTTCAGATTGAACGCTCGAAAAATATTGAAATATATTTAAATTTTATATCACTACTTACCCCTTTCAAAGTAGTTTTACAAGCTTTTTACCTGGTTTAAAGTTCTCGACAACAAATCTTGGATGAATACAATTTCAAACGTCAGTGTCAGGGACCGTAGGTTAGTATAAGTTACTGCCGTTTTAGCGCTACGATCTTAAAATGAATCGCGTATTGTAACGACGAACGACGATGCCATATGCCATCTATCTTAGATAAGAATTAGGCAACCCACATTTCATGCGCTTAGCTCAGTCACAACAGAATGTAGCTCAGTTAGCTGGTCCCCAGCTGGACGAAAGCGTTGTTTGTATACAATAACGACACGAAAGCTACAGATTTATGAGAAACCACTGAACACTTAAAAGAGTAGTATTCTGATTTATATTTATTCTGTGGTAGTATTATAATAATCATAGATTTATAAGACGTCTATGAGTATTATATATATATATATATATATATATATATATATATATATATATATATTTATATATAATATATTTTTTATTTATTTATTTACAAGTAAGAAGAGAGAATAATAAGAAATATCATAAGGAAATTCATTCATTTACAGTAAATATTAATGATTATATTAGATAAAGCAAAATTATATAATTAGTTATATTTTTAAAAACACTGACGCGTTAACTCTTTCTAAGCAGTTTTATTTGACACTTGTGACAGAAAACATTTCATGGCACAGCCAACTTCTAAAGTAAACTTGTAAAAAAATTATTTTTTCAATATTTCACAAATTTTAAAAATTCTTTTATAGGCTTATGATACATCGTTGGAAAGAGAATTTTTGGCTTTAAAATATTGATATAAAAATCCAATATGGCGACCATAAGAAATAGCAAAGTTGGGGTTCATAACAGAAAAACAAAGAGTGCCTTGTAATTTTTGTTTATGCCAAAATGTTCGTCTTTAAAAAGTGTACTAATAATGTAAAATTTTTAGAAGTGTCAGATTAACCATTAGCGAGTTATTGGCCAAAAACCAATTCTTCGGTTTTTTGTTTTTTTCAAATATCTCGAAAAACAATTGACTCACGATAACTTTCAATGCAGATTTGAAATCAGCATAAAATTCTCTAAAACTTTCCCGATTTGAGTGTTTTCCTATTTTTTATAATAACTGAGATCCCTATGTAGAGACTCGAATTTTGTACAGTATGCATATAATATATATATATATATTATTTAACATACATATTTTTGCATTTACGCTTTCTTTTCTCTGAGCTTCAACGACGTTGATTGGTCGAGTCAGGAACCAACCAGCGACTGCGCTCGAAGTAGTAGGGAAACAGTGGCGTGGTGTTGGGTTAATTCGCGCGCGTTTCTTAACGGTAAAAATTTGTGGTAAAATTATCAGTGTATTTATTCTTTGTGTCAGTGTTTATACTTATTTGTGTTAGTTAAAAAAGTAGAAGTGCATATACTAGAAGTATTCTATAGAATAGTATACGAGTATATATTAACTGAAATGTGCCCAATGGTAAAACAGAATACGCACGCCCATGCATCACCGCATTTTACCAGATCGGCGAGGTCATTCCACTTTGCTTAATTCTGGCTTTGACTTTAGTACGATTTATAAATGGATAGGCTTTTAACGTTTCATTATTATTTTACTACCTGTCTGATTATAATCGGCTACATGACGCCGCCTGCTCCTAGTGGGAGCATGCGAGCTGCTATTATGGCGAGCTGCTATTATGGCCTGATATTAAAAATAAAAGTTACAATAATTATTTAACTTTCGATTGTAAACGGTGACGATAAGGTAGCGAAAGAATTAAAGAAACTAAAAGAAAGGAAAAAATTAGGGGTGAGCTAAAAATAAGTATTTACATAAAATTACCTTCATAGAAAATAATAATACATTATAAGTCATATTTCTTATGACTATTTGAAAGTGGTGATGTCCTTCAAAGGAGTATAGTACCTATTTAGGCTACAAAGTAGTTTCCTATTTTATTTAGAAATAAATATTTACCTCAAGTACCGTAAATCCTCACCTGTAACTTGTGATATACCTATTTACGCGTAATTCCATAAAACTTGCGTTCTAGTGGTTTTCTGTGGTAAGACTAATTTTAGGAAATACTGAACCGATTTACATTCTTTAGCTCATACTTTTACATTAATCGGACTGTAATTATTATCTAACTTTATTTAAAAAATAGGAGTGCACTAATATTGATTTTTGTATTTTATTATAGGTCAACTTTACTATACTCCCATCCAAAGAAAGGAAAAAAGCAGTAAGACATGCTATATATAATATTTTTATAACTAAAAAGGAGTCAAATGTAAATGAAATTGAAACAGTGAATTGTAATATTATTAAAAGCTATTTTATTTAGACATATTTATGATAAAATTGTCATTAAAACTTAAACTATTTGTTATTTATTTCTCCATTCTATAAATAAGTAAAAAAATATTCAGTCAATATACTAAGTTGATTATTCTCATATTAAAATTGGTTAGTTAAAAAGCATTTTAATATTACACTGGTTACACATTTTAAGCCTATAATGAATACATATAACACAAACATTTGTAATTTATTCTAAGAATGATTCCTAGAATAATCTTGGAATAAGAAAAAAGTGTCCCATTTGTTATCTACTTCTTAGAATATTTTTAAAAGAAGAAATATGTTTACAGGATATTTTAAAAAAATTTTATTCCGCAAGGTTATTTTAAGAACAAGAAGTTTACAATAATTTTGTGCTATCTAGGATAGAGATTCTGTGGAGTCAAGTCCTTCGCGCGTGCCGAGACGTACAGTAACCCGCCAATAAGTGGGTGGAAGCCATATGGACTACGAGTCCAATGCGGCCGCTGTACACACAAGTGGCCAAGACTCCAACGGCTGAACCCAGGATGAGAGTAAGATTTTCTTATGTTTCAGATTCCACCCGGAAAAAACGTAGAGGGCTACGAAGCGACTAAAAAACGACCCTCAGACCCACACCTCCCCTCGAAGCCGGATCGTCGACAGCGGTAGCGGGCTCACTTCGAGTACCCTTCCCTTACCTGGCATAAAGCTAAAAGGCCAGTTGTCTGTTTTAGAGGTGCATCCCCGGCTACACAGCCACTCCTGACCTATCCAAAACCACCACCCAGAACGAGAGCGACACATACCGCTCCCGCCCGAGACAGACTACCCCGGTGGGTTAGATATGCAGGCGAAGAAAGAAGACAAAACAGAAGAGAGCCAGAAGATGGTCCCCAGCCTGCAGGGTAGAGCCAGGACAGGAGGAGACCCCACGAATCGCCCACACCTATCACTCTTTGTGATCGGGGTCGGTGAAGGATGGGTCCACCTCTACGAGACAGTCCAGGTCTACAACCAGAGACTTAAGATGTATAAGTCTCTGCTACAACGGAGGATAAACAGCGATAATCCCGTTCGGCCCCAAACCGTCGCAGGTCATGACCACGGTCAATGAATATTGGCGGATAGAGATCGGTCATGGAATATTTCCTCACAGTACGTAAATATACAAAAACTAGTAACAGATTAAAAGTTTGCTTTGATTAAAGAAATAAGATATTAGATCAGGTAAATATTAAAGTTTAAAAAATTATAATTGAAGATGAAAGTTATGTCTTGAAGCAGTAGCAAGAGTCCTTCGTGTTTTGAGTAATCCAAGGCAGATGGTCTGTGATATAGGTATATAAAGCTACTCCTGGTTGTAAGTTACATTCATTCCCATCTGTAAGAACGCCTGAAATAAGGAATAATGTAAATTGTTATCTTTATGTTCAAGGAAAGGTAGGTAGGTAACTCAGCAGTTGTACATGAACTTACCTAATAATTCATACACTCCTTGACGTGTTCTAAACATTACTGCGCCCCCAGTGTCTGTCTGGAAAATATTTTCTAGATTATTATATTTTGGACTAAGTAAATAAAGGACTAAAATATAGGACTATATTATTTTGGACAAAAAAGTAATAAATAAAAATAAAAATTTAAATCTTTTCACTTTATATTCTACTTATATATAAAACACTTTGGTTCTACATAAGGTGGGCAGTAAGTTTCCTGGCTTTATTATTTAGCTATAAATTTTATAGCTAATTACCCTTCCTTATTGGAAAGTGAACAACTGTTGTATATGCAAAATTCTTTTCATATAATTGTCTATCTTATATCTGTCAGTATATTAATAAACAATACAGGCTTAGGCTTACTTGACAAATAGGACTGGGTAATCCAACCACACCAACACAGCCTTTATCGTTACTGATGTACTGGGGCTGTGCCGTTGATTTCAGACATTCTGCTTTTCCTAGTACGGGTAGCCCTAATTTTCTTGGTCTACAGGAAGCTGACACTGAAGCCTCTTGTGGTTTACCTTCGGACCATCCAAAGACAGTTGCCACTCGGCCCAAATAACTCGTACCTGAAAGTTGCGTGCTACTTTATCTAAATTGAATTTGAAAGGAAATAAGTAAGCACGAGATAAGTTTAGGGAATCAGAAACTTCGTTTTTAAAAACTTTATTTTATTCTACCAAAAATTTGGAACACTTGTACTCACAACACTTATATGCACTAAATGATTGTAAAGAGACAAATGAACAAGGGAATAAGTGCGTTCAGACCTTTTATAACATTTAGGTGCTGAATAAGCACTGCACGTGTATCTCATCTTACAATAACCAAGTATCTAAGTTTCTAAGTATCTAAGGGAAGCTGTATAACATAACCCACGTAAATGAGATAATATATTACGAGTTTAAAAGAATCGTTTTTTTGTTAGGAAAAAATAGTATTTATAATTATTAAATTAACTAAAGGAAATAAGAGTTTTTAAACTTTAAGGCAATATTGATCCTATAGCTATTTGTACCCTGTACCTAATCAAAAGATGGATATAACTTACCTGGCGTAGCTAAACAGATTGGGGACACCCGTCTTTCAATGTTAACAGGTGAGCTAAATTTCAAAAGAGCTATGTCATGGGCTCTATTTCCAGGACTAAAATCTGGATGCACAACAATCTTTTCAATGCTCATATTTAAGGATGAAACATCAGGGAAACATCTATCGAACTGTCCAATGGTGACTTTTATATCAAGAGGAGTTAACCTGAAAATGAATAGATTTCTCATTTTACGTACTACGTAATAATTTGTATAAGAATCTCTTTATTATAAGGTTGAATTGTCATTAAAGAAGAAATGAAAGATCAAAATTTATTATGTTTTTGCAACATTGATTTTACTGTTTACTTTCTTAATAGCAACCTGGTATTTTCTTATAATTATTCAGTCAGTAGATACTACCTACTTATGGCTGTATTTTTCATGTATGTATGATAATGTAACATCCTGTTTTCCTTACCCAAGAACACCGGTGGCGGCGGTAAGCAAGAATCTGTCGTTAATTAGGGTAGCAGGGACTGAATGTCCGTCTTTTACTTGTATTAGGGCTGCCCATGGAAATTCATGTCCTCTTAGATATTCCCCGCCTAAAATACGAGCCTCTCTGTTGGGAGTTCCACATTCTGAAAACAATAACTTTAATAAAATGGGCTCGACGTGGTGTTGGATACTTAACTGCACTTGCAGGGGCTGAAGAGGAAATCTAAAAGACCCCTTTCGTTCGACGCCCTGATGATGCATACCTTAAACACGAAACATTGTCAAGTCTTTGACTATTGCTGGCGAGAACTGAGGAAATGATTTTCCAGTGATATTGCGGAAAGGGGGAAAGGCAAAGTTTAAAGATAGGTATTAGAATTTTCGACCACTGCCGGTTTACCCGCAACTGATCTTCCCCTTAAATAATATTTTGAGAATTATGTTCTCATCAATACATTGATATGTGATATGTGGGATAACAGAGAATGTAATGGGGAATTCGTTAAGTTATTGTTACATAATATATTACTCTATATACTCTATTCATACTCTATTTATTCAAATATTTAATAATCAATAGGATATGCTATTGTTCTAATAAGATAAAATTCTTAAATTTTAGCACGTCGTTTTCGTAATCGCCATACTGAGGATGCAAGGTACAAATAAAAGGGTTCAAAATTTTCGTCATATTTGACAAAGCTGTGGTTATCTTTATATTAAACTTCGTTTTTTTTATTTGAGTTGGTTTTATACACAGATAGATTTTTTTAATTCTAAACAATCATCTTTCATCTAAGTATACACGTATACAGGGTGTGGCATTAGTGTGTCTTTATTCCATAGCATCGTTAACTGTGAAGATACTCGTAGAAAAAAATTTTGATACCAGTTATTTTTATTTGCTCCTACATTTCCTAAAAATATTGGGCAATATAGAAGGGTTCAGACGGCAACTAGAATAGAATAGAATAGAGTTTATTGGCCACTTTATATACAGCATTGCACATTTTCAGTCATACATTAGGTACATAAATACAAATCCATATAAAACAAAATCATTAACTAATATAAGACACAAATTCATTTATAGAAGTAAAACAATAAGACAACAAAAAGGATTTTACATATATGTGAAATGATTTAATAGGTATGCACTTAATTACCTTATGTTTAGGCATAATATCAAATTTATTATACATGTTGATTTCCATTTTATTGGATTTACTAATATTAATTCTAGAGAAAGGTTCTACTGGATGTCTGGCGTGCCTTGTATCATACTGGTGTATATTAGAATGCGTTTGCAAATTCTGCAGATTCTTGTATACTAAAATAAGTGATTCAAGTATATACAAGCACGCCAAGGGCAGAATCTTATATTTTAGGAAAATATCTTTAGTATAAGCACGATTTGGTGCAGCATCAATAAGGCGAACTGCTGCCTTCTATAGAATAAAAGCCCTATGAGCTGTACTAGAGTTACCCCATAATGCAACACCATAAGTCAGGTGACTATGAAATAAGGAGAAATAAACAATCCTCATAACGCTGTTATCAACAGATGGCCGCAACTGTCTCATAACAAATATTTGGGTAGAGAGTCTTGAGCAGAGACTATCAACATGTGGGGTCCAATTCAAACCGGAATCCATCAAAATTCCAAGCAATTTTACTGGCTCTGCTTTAGGGGCTAGTTTGTTAGAGGTAAAAGTTATATTTTGAGTTTAGGATGTAGCTATTCAACTTTAATTTATTAACAGAAAACCAGGTTTTGCCTGAGTCAAATGTGTTATCGCTCAAGACCTTATTTGACAGCTCCAAGACACTCGAAAAATGTTTCGAAAATTTTGCAAAATCTGTATTATCTCAAAAAGTTGTAACTTTAACCCCTACAATACCAACATAATGAAAAAGAAAACTTAATTTTACATAACATTGAAGTAGAAAAATACAGGGTGTTCCATTTGAATTAAAAAAATTTTCGCGGTTTGAAATTCACAAAATGTAACGTGTAAAATAGAACGCTTACTATATTATGGATGTAGGTATTTTTTAAGGTACTCCACCTTATGTTTTAATATGGCAAAGAGGGAATGAAAATCTTCTATGCAGAAAAAGTTACAAAGTGTCTTCCTATCCTTACAGCTGTCAAAATGTTCATAAAATGTCAAATATCTCCATTACATGTTTCCCACGTAAAATCCCACGGTCTTTCAAAAAATGTAAAAATATATAGGGGGAGGCGTCTCATTTACAATAAGAGAGTTAGTTGCCGTACGGAGTAATCTTAACACCCCGACTATTGTCAGTATTTTTACGTAATGCAGGAGCAAATAAAAATAATTTTGGTAGCTATAAGTTTTTCCTATCTTCACAGATAACGACGCTATGGAAGAAAGACGCACTAATGCAAAACCCTGTACATTTCTAAAAGTAAATGTTTAATCAATTATTTTGAGCTCGATACTTGTAGAAGGCAAAATAAAGTATTTTAACATTTTTTTTGCACATTTTGTAGCCTTCTGTTGTAAAGAAAGATTACGGTTATAACGCATTAACAATTAAGGATGTTTTCGATTTAATAATTCAAATTTTTGAGCAATAGGTAACAGTATAAAAAACTTGAAAGAGGTATGAAGTAAAACATAGCTATATTTACTCACCTGCGTCACCAAAACTAGTAAAGATTTCAGGTATATTGCTGCTCTCACAGTCATGTCTATTCTATGGTTCAACTGCTAATAATTATTATTAAAATCTAACAGGAGATGCATATTACCATCATTCTCCCGCAATGATAACGGTTGCAGCTTAAATGCTGGTTTGACCCGAACTTCGGCCTAGATCTAGAAACGAGACACGCAGCTGCGGGCGAACTGTCGATGAATTTTTATAAATGTGACTGTGTTTATTATAGTTTAGTTTTGTAAGAGGTAGAGTATTCATTTGTAGTGTCAGTATTAAAGGGTGTCTTGATACTATTACACTGTAAAAATAAAGACTCTATGTATAGTCTTTATTTTTAATACTACTTATTTCCTGCTTTTATTTATTTATAACAGGCGGTGTAATCTCAAAGATTTAGAATGAATAGAACAGCTGCATCGTTAATAAGTTATACAGATATTGTACTGTACATTTAGAAATTGTACAAAGCTTCCTCTTATATACATAGAGATGGGTCTATTGCTAATAATATGGCATGATTCCCTTAGTGATAGACACATCAACCCCTATATGTATAAATGAACTAGTGAAAGAACGCTGTATACAAATCTCTAGAAATAAATAGTATGTTTGGATTAACAAAAGTATTTTTGGAATCATGTATATATTGAGGAGTTTTTATTCTGTTGTAATAGCATATTAAGTTCATTCAATAATATTTCATAATCTTTTTTGAGTGACTCAAACATGTTAGACCAAGTGATGTAAAGGGATGCGTGCATGTCTGCGTTAAATGAAGTAGGTATCTTGTATGCATATTGTATACTACTTACCGTAGCCCACGTTAACGTTGGCTACGTACTTACTTATTCATTATACGAATAAATGATGCATGATACAGTGTTATCAATTTATCTTGATAACATATAAATTTGATATAACTTTTTTATTTTCAAAGGTATTAAAACAAACCAAAAACTAAATTGTGGGGTTGCTTATAATTTTTTTTTATCAAAAAACACCGAAAGGCTATTAGTTTTAAAAGATATTCACATAACTGTTTTGAAATAAATCACCCTATATATATTTTTAATTGGTAAGATAGCACATTTTTTTCTCATTTCAATGGTATACCACACACTATATTTTTATTTAATATTTCCCGATATGTTCGATAAAAATGTGAACACGTAGGTATATGTATTATTTATATTGCATGAATAACACGATATAGTGTGCAAAGAAAGTAATCTAGTATTGCTGTGAATGCTGTAGATATAGTTAAGTACAAAATTAAAATAAATAGTTTCACATACAGGTAATATTGTTGTACGTGGGCACCATTTCATGACGCACTATATCATACCATATGCACGTGTTCACATTTTTGGATATATTTCGAAAAATAATAAAACAAAATATAATCTGTGGTATACATACCGTTGGAATCAGAAAAAGTAAGACATAATACCAATTAAAAATATAATACAGTGTATTTCACTGTATCTCGCCACTACAAACATTCACATATGCCCCTTAGGCAATCAATGTCGCCAGATCATTGATCGATTCCGATACCTATGGCAATCTGATTAGATCATAACAAGATCGAAACCGGTCATTGTCTGGTATTTGGTCTTGATGAAGGATGTGACGACATCCATGGAGATGTTGATGTAATGCAACGCCAGTCGGGGCATATTGCCCGTGGAGTAGTTGTTTTCAGCATCTCCTTCCAATATATTATAGGTTGTTCTATTAAAAAAACACAAGCTATGTGTATATATCTGTTAAAACTTATAGTCTTTTGTTTGTATTGACAAAAAAAAAAAAACTTGATAAGCATCCCCACAATTTGGTTTTTGGTTGTTTTAATACCTTTGAAAATAAAAAAGTTATGTCAAATCAAAATGTTATCAAGATAAACTATTGATAACGTATAAAGGATGTAATATCAAAAATGTGGCAAAGAATGGACCTTAAAAAATATATATCTAAAGATTTATACTTAAATATGTACCGAAAGAAATGTTTGATCATTATATCTAATATTTGATTCATTGTACCAAATAGTAAATTCGAATCCAGGGAAATAAACATCTATTTGAATGAGCTATATTATGGTTTATATATTAAATTAATAATACTTATAATTATTTTATTTTGCTATTATAATCAAATTACCAAATTACCTATTATAATAACTACTCCTACAATTTTTCGATTTGGTACCTAATTGTAACCAAATCAGGTACTATAATGCTTTAATATTATTTAATTTATTTAATTTATTTAATATTATTGCTATCGCTATCATTTACTAAATCTGCTGTTCATATACCTACAGACCAACCATAATATAATAACATTAAGGTTACGTAATCAGAACATAAAAACAAAACGATGAAATTGTTATTAGTCTGGGCGTTTTTAATGAAATTCATATCTGAATATGACACATGTTACACGATGTATTGCTCAGGTGGCGGACATTTCCAGCAGTATTTATTGTTACCTATATTAGAAATTGATGTATTAAGTTTGTGGACGTTTAAAATTGTGTTGTTTACCTTATTATGTTTTGGTAGTAGGTATTTGGTTTCTTTAATTTATTTAAAAAATATATTGTTCAATGTTTACCAGGTTCCTTTCAGATTTGTTAACTAATGTGTTTTTGAAATTACGGAAATACCGTTGGCTGTTTAAGAGATATAAAATATTGATCATGGCAGTAAGAAAAGTTAAAAAAAACTACAGTTTTGAATAAAACAAGAAAAATTTTGGAAAATGTGTTTTTTTTCTTGAAATACTTAATTACTTAATAAATAAATGACAAAGAATTCACTGCCACATTTGCATAAATTTGAATATCTTGAAAACTATTAGATTTAGATATAACAAACTATATAGTATCATTTGAGAGCTTATTTAATACACATTTGTCTGGTTTTATAATATACAGGGGGTAACATAAGAAAAAAACGAGTTTTTACACAATATATTTAGACCACTTCAGTTGCTTAGAAAAAACACCCTGTACAAGCAAATAATTTTACGATGATATCGGTTTATAGTATAAGGGTTTGGTTATCTAAATACCGAATCTCAACCTTTAATTATTAGAAACAACGCTACTATGATTTTTTTACAAAGTCATGTTTCTCCCCAAATTTTTAGAAAAACCGAAATAAACGCCTGAATTTATACACAGCGTTTATTTCGGTTTTTATCATTTATTTCCAAAAATTATGTGCGACGATCGGTTCATTCAACGTGCACCACATTTTTACACAATTTTACACAATCCAATGAAAATTCACATAAGAACTATGTCCCTTCAGAGCAAATTGCTTAAATTACATAAACTAACAAACAAAAAGTTTTAGCGATGTTATCCAAATTAAATCAGTTTTCTTAATGAATTTCGTTCTTTTAATCAATATTTAGTAACGTTACGAATCATTTAATTTATAACTAAATAAGTAGGTACCTATCTACTAAATTAAACTTGAAATAATTGTTTACTACATACAAAAAAAATTTGTCTACCAAACCATTTATTTATCTTTGTCCCCAGTGTAGTAAGCCTTGGAAACGAATGACAATTGAAAGTGAAGTTTACGCGATTTTGGAAAAACCGCGCGGAAAAAGCGACCCCCTGTACATACCGCGAAAGCCGCAAGCCTCGCATCGAGAAGGGCCATGCATGCAAATTGTGACGACCACAAAGTGTGCAGCCGGCAACTGTTTCACGGGGGTTATATTCTGTGGGTCCACGCCAGTCGCATCGCAGCAAGCTTTGAGTTTGGCTAACCAACGACAGTCCGGAATCGCGAAAGCCTCACGTCGCAGGGTGTTTTGCAGTGCACGCGCTTCTTTCGTTTCCCGCCAACTAGAACATTTTTCTATTAGTACCGGAGCGTTATTTTTCATCGCTTTTTCCTTTTTTTTTTTAAACTTATTTATCGAACTCAGTTGCAGAATTAAAATGTTTAAGCAGTTTAATTTCTGTAAAATTAAAATGAAGGCCTTATCATAAATACATGATATTTTCATTACAATTAAAATGGAACTCCTGGCAACCGTTTTATTAATAGCTACAAATATATTGGTTGAATGTTTAGCGATACTTAATGGTGGTAAGTATTAGGATTATAATTGTATGTGTATTCTTTGCGGGAAATTGAAAAGTTTGTCTTGATGCGGTAATTTCTATTCTTACAAGATGTTATTTTTCATAAACCAGTTTTAGTTATTATGCATATTACGCTTTGTTGATGTATATTATTTATTTACTTTGTATAATAGATAGTCTTTGTAATAAACAAAATCGAATTTACTTCACGCAGGTTCGAAATCTGAACATTTACATAATGATACAACATGAATAAATAAATAACCAGAGGAATATCTCGCAGGCGAACCATTTGATGTAGTTACCGATGGATTCGTGACCGGTTCCAAGAGGGAGATGTTTTTTAGAGGATATTTTATTGCTTTTGTATAGACGTACCTAATTAATTTCTATTTTTATAATTATTAGCTTTATTATCATAATAATCTCAATTTTTTAGACAAAATAAAACCAGTAGGTATACCTACTTATTTAAATAAAAAATAACATTGATTGATTTTTTTAGTATAATCTCAGGTTAACCGAGCATCGAAGTTACGAGAAGGAATAGAGCGCTTAATAGGAAAATATGCTTCTGGTTATTTATTTACCCTTGTGATGGTACATACCTAAGGTAGATACATAACGAAAACCAAAATTCAAAACCGTCGATCCTATCCCAAATAATTAGACTGTGCAGTCCTGACTTTTAATTGTTAGTTATTTAGCACCATGCGAATACTCCAAAGGTCACCAAGGATATCAAAAGATAACACCGTTCTGTTCGAACACAGTTGTCTTGATATAGCAAGCTGAAAAATATACTTAGTATCTTTAGTAGGTATATGCATTAAATATGTTTTCTTTCAATGCAAGAAATAGGTATTACGAGTATTACTTAAATACCTGAATTTGATTTTATTGTTAACACCTATAGAAACGAGGCGATACTTAAGCTTGGGGCCGACACGTTTAAAATCGTGTGTTATATTTTCTGTGATTATTCTCAGTTAAGTATATAAATTCAAAAATAATGATTTTTTCCAAGATATATAATATGTTGTTGAAATTTAGTAAAAATTAAGGATTTCCTGCTTTCTCAGTGTTTAACATGTCCAGACTCTTATCTCTAATTACTGTTAACGTTCTATCAAGTACCTTGGCATAATGACTATTTTTTAATAGTACAAATTCGTGTTCTTGAATATACAAATCTCAACTTTGTGTTGACTGGGTACAATAGAATATCCTGCGTATTTTAAGATTTTTAAATTATTTTAAGAAAGCATTTATTTTTTTCATCAATTTAAACATACGCTTTTGATTGGGCTATGCGACGTTTGGTACTGACAAGGAAATTTTCTGAGATTGAGATTATTTCTCTTGTTATTGTGAGAACAAACATTTTATATGTTTGTAAATATGATATTACTCATCAATATATATTTGGTTTTACAATATGGTACACAATATTCTACAGATATTCATTTATATGAAAGGGTGTGTTACATTGGCGCCTCCGCCATTTGATCTAAAACGGAATTCCTTTCCAGTGTTATTAGTTTTGAACTAATAATGGGAGATCTTGGACAGTCTGCGTTTGTCCAAGATCCCCCATTTGAATAAAATGTCTATAATAAATATTGCTGTGTAAAATGGTTTTGACTGCCGCTGTGTTTATACAGGCAAAGAGGAGCCCCACTTCAAAGTTTTATAGTCATGGAATTGTAAAAGTTTATGTCCCTATACATAACACACTATATACAAGCTGTCTGCTCTGCCAATAAATTTTAGTAATATTTTATAGAGATCCATTAAATGTTGCTTTGTGCATGTGCGGAGTTTCGACGGTGTCGTAGTTAAAAAAATCGAATGATGATAATTTTCCATTTTCATTATACTTACCAAGTATTCACCAAAAGTAATCACCTGCCAGTATTAAAAAAATCTATCATTACATTTACATGTAATTTATACTAAGATCAGTAAAGAGACCATAATATAGCATTTGGTGATTAAACCATTCTGGTATTACCTTATATTCACATGTTATGCGTGTGGAAAATAATAGAAATACATATAATAATATAATGTAAATTTAAATATAGAGAAATAATATCTAAATATCTATCTGAATCTATAGCTGAAATGTTATAAAAACTATTACTTTTATATTTAGTGTATTTATATTTAAACAACAAAATGGTTTTAATGATATCATTTTTAATGTTTTTTTCTTAGGATAAAAAAATTGTTTTCCCAGCATCAATGTCAAACATTTTCTCGCTCGTGTTGAATAGAAATTTGCTTCTGAACTTGCAGCAAACTTTTTTCGAGTAGAGTCAAACTAACGTGGGTCAAGATGTCATCCGCAGGAGTCCAGCATTTAATGAAAATCCGTAATTGTGCTAGGTGCCGTAAACTGAGCTGGGACACATTTTTTGCTAGGTCGCGTTCAGCTTTCGTCCTTCTGATCCGATCTCTGCACTTGACACCTTGGAACAGTGAACGGCTCGAATTTTGTTTATGTCGTCAACCTTCAGCCGTGCGGCGCCCTCTTGCCCTATTTGTGGGTTACAATGAAGTCACAAGAAACACGTGGGTACCGACATATTTCTGCAGGTCTCCCAATATCTATATAGAAATCAGCCATGCGACGCCCTCTTGCCCTATTTGTGGATTACAATGAAGTCACAAGAAGCACCTGGGTACCAACATAATATTTCTACAGGTCTCCCAATATCTTATATAGAAAGAAAGTTTCTCAATATTTATAGATATTATATTATTTATAGATAGGTATAGGTATTTCCTGTTTTCTATACTTTATATCTGCTTTCCATTTGAGAAAATATATTTCACAATACAGTGTGTAGGTATATGTTTTACTTATTGTACAAATACAGTCTGTTTCAAATTGGATGCAATAACTAATATCTTGGAAACTATTAGAGACGGAGACTACTAATTTGATAACCGATAATATGCCTCAAAAATATCAAGGCTCAAAAATATTAGTTTCTGAGATATTTGGAAAAAATCGAACTTTTGGAAAATCGTTTTTGTAAAATTTCAAGTTTAATTATTTGAAGAGCTATTGAAAAAAGGATACTCGCTTAAGGGTGCGGCAACCGAAACAGAGATGTCGCACTGAAAATACAATCTGTCGAACAAATTGTAACATTTTAATCAAAAACCATACTGGTCGACTGCAATTTAGGGCTTTTCATGTTGCACGTCATAAATTTAGTAGCTGATATGAAACACTCGATGTGTCCCATTATTAAATTTAAATTTACCAAAGAATAATTAGGCCAATTTCCAATACGTTTCTACTGCCCTTAAAAAAATGAAGCCCAGTTTTCTACAGTAACGCACTAAACACAAAATATCCCTAAATAATTTAGTTACTTTTTGATAGCAGTTTGATCTAGCAGTACCTAACTTACTCAAACTATTAAGCAATTATGTCCAAACCAAGAAATTTACAAAACAACAATAAATCAAAAATAATAATGAACAGTTAAAGGAACAATAAACAAATAATACATCATTGAACTCCCAAGGAAAAATGGTGTCGAGTGACGTAAAAATAATGGGGCCGTATTAAAAAAAATTAAGTTGTTGGATGTTCTGAAGAGACGAAACGTTACATGAAAAAACTGTGAAACTTATTCGATAGAACGTTAAAAGTTGCTAAGAGAGTGTTTTTTTTCAATAGATTTTCAAGCAAACCTTAAATTTTACAATAACGAAATTTTAAAATTTCGATGTTTTTTCAAATGCTTATATCAAAAACTAGTCATGTTATGCATCTATTATTTTAAACATATGGCCTTGATGTTGAATCTGTGGTCTTTGAAAACAGTAGCAATTTTTAATATTACTGGTAAATAATGAATTTTCTCAAATATTTTCAAGCTGTGATTCCTTATTATCCTTAGGAATTATTATTTTTGATTGCTGATATAATTAATTAATAGAATTTTTATATTTTGGTGAATAGTACACGGGCTTTTAAATAATCTTTTCCCTCATTTTGGGACGCTCTGTCTCTGTCTTGCAAGTTTGTATACAATGTTTTGAAAGATTGATTGGTGGGGCATTGTTTAGCAGAAAGTAGCAGCGCTCCCGCCGCTCCACTGGAAGTTGAATTATAGATGGCGGAAAGCAATACAGCCGCAGCCTCCCCAATTTATAACGATACATTGTACAATACGCCGCGGTGGCATATAAATTCGATATGTATTCGACGCGAAACTGCAACTCAATTTATAAACCTACCAATTTGCCGGTGCATCCGCCATTGTGTCGGATTTACTTATCGGTTGCAAAGTTATGCAATCCTCCTATGGAATCAACTAGACAAAAAATTAAAAATGTATGATGGTAGGTATGTATAGATATAGGTAGATTTGATGGCTAAAACCCAAGAATAAATAAATAACCAGCGGCATATCTTTCTAATATGCGCTCTTTGTTTAGAGCAATTTATAGCGACTGGAGTATTAAAAGGTACCTATTTTCGCAGGGAATTCTTTCTAACGCATTGGGTTTAAAAAGACAAAAGTTATGTTAATTTTAATTACACAGGTAGTTTGTATTTAAAACTGAATTGCAGGAACAGCATGTTAGAAACAAATTTTGTAAGGTATTTAATCAGAAAATGTCTCACTAAACATACCTACTTGCGATGTTTGTGAAAAATATTCTAAAGCCCACCAAGGTTTGGATGAATTGGCTTTATTTGACGACTATAAAGATTAGGAAAATGCCAATTTGGATTTATTTAATAATTTAGATATGCCTCACAATGATTTTATAAGCTTTATATCGTTACTTGTAGGTACGTATATGGAAAAGCAATAAAATATCCTCGAAAATAAGTCTCCCTCTAGAGCCGAGGTCACGAATCCATCGGTATAACCACATCAAATGTGCCGTCTGCGAGATATTCTTCTGATCATAAATATTATTCTTGTGACTATTATATATCTGGTTACCTATAATGATTAAATGAAAAATACTACAGTAAAATAACAAGATAGTTTTTTATTTATATTATTTTTCAGGTAGTAGGTGTTACAATCATGTAGTTACTCGGTATATCGCCAGTGAATTATTTTTTTATTTAAATCAGCAGTGATATATTTTGACGCTTTTTCAATATTTAATTTTCAACTTTTCACTATTCATCTTTTTTTGAAGAAGCGTAGGGTAAATCGCAACTAACAGTTTTTCAAATGATATACTGGGTGAATTCCGATATTTCCCTCCATATTCCAAGTGTCTTGTTCAACAAAAAATAAACCTATACCTATTTCAGGCTGGTTTTAACTTGAAAGACAGGTATTTTTAATTTGTGATAAAAACCGATACATCTTTTTTTCTACTGACAAAGTGACAAAAATGCCACTGACATGTGAACATTTTTATACAGGAGTTAATAGGGGGATTTTGAACCTCTTAATTTTAGCACGTCGTTATCGTTAAACCTGAGTAGGCGCAGTGCCAAAACAGATATTCTTTTTGGCACTGCGCATGCTCAGAATAACGATTACGATAACGACGTGCTAAAATTTAAGGGGTTCACATTTTCCCTTTTAAACCCCTTAAATTTTACCTTATCGTTATCGTATAATAGTTATTTATACTGAGTAGGCGTAGTGCCAAAAAGGGTACTCTTTTTTTCGCTGCGCATGCTCAGTAGGTATAACGATTACGATAACTATAAGTCAAAAAGTAAGGGGTTAAAAATATTCCTATTATATCGAGATAAAACTCTCTTAACACGTTTTATGCATATTCTGTACATTTTTTTCTACCTCTTGTAGGCTCAGGGCTCAGCATACTTCCACCACCGAGATTTATCTCCAGAGGAAACACGTTTAAGGTGGTTACAGGAGACACCGTCGTGCTGCCCTGTGAAATTCAGAATTTGGGTGAGACACTGTACTGCATGTATTTTATACTTTTAAATTTAATCGTTTTGGAGAAAACATTTTTGAATTTACATTAGTTCAACGTACGTATAGGTACTTATATCAAGTATGGACAGATATCTGGCGACGTTCCTTCTTATTTTCACTGATAGATAACGGTCGTTCATAAAAGTCGAACTGACAAATTTAATAAGAAATGGCAAATTCAAAGCCAATCACAGTCTTGCACATTAATTAATCCGGGCCAATGTCAGACAGACTAGGTACCTAATATATTTGAAATTATGTTACAACTTCAATAATAACTATTGAGGGTCCTTACAACTTTTGTGATATAATTATACATATAGATAAGGAATTTTATAAATTATTGTCCGAATATGTTATAAAATTAACCAAGTTGTGTCCAAGAAGAACTTACATTATAAAATTATAACCACCATTTAATTGCATGAATAGAGAAAATCTGAAAACCTCGTAGTGCCAAAAAGGGTACCTACTCATTTTTCACTGCGCATGCTCAGTATAACGATTACAATAACTATAATAAAAAATTAAGTGGTTCAAAATCAGTCAGGGGTACAGTCATACACATAACCTCGTTAACCTCTCACTAAATGCCTAGTAGATATTTTTCCTTTGCTGGCTTATATCAGGTAGTTGCCAACTCGTGTCTGCATAAAAACCTTCGGGGCCACTTTCATAATCAAATATAAATGAAATTTAGGTCATGTTGCTTATACCATTGCATCAATAACAGTATCTAAGTTATTTAAAGATAAATTTACGTAAAGGTACTTTAAATTTAACTATGAAACCGGCCCTTATAACTCGAGTTACAATTTAATTAAAAACTTGATATCTCTAAAAATACTCGCAAAAAATCCTTCAAATTTCCCTCTTTCCCGAGATTTTTTCTCCAATCAACCAGTTGATGTCTTGTTTTTACCTTTTAATACATCTTGATGAATATGATTATTTCTTGATTATCTCTATCGAAATCATTTCACTTCATTTGGAACTTGAGACAATACAAAAATGATGTAACAAATTTCTATGCTATTGGATGACGTTCTCAAAACCAATGTCGTGTTCCTTTTTGTCACTTATAAAAAGCATTATTCTTTAAAACAAAACGATGACATTGTTATTGGTCTCGGCGTTCTTAATGAAACACATCCCTGAATATGCCGATAATTTTTCTTTATCGTAAGTTGTAGAATAATATTTTCCAAAAATGACGTGCTACGACCGGTTCATTCAGGACGCACTACATTTTACACAATTTTACCCGAAATTCAATAAAAAATTATATAAGAACTATGTTCCTTCAGAGCAAATTGTTGAAATCACATAAACTAAGAAAAAAACCGAGTTTCATGTCAATTTTTCCTAAACAATCCGAAAAAGTAAATTAACAAAGAAGATTATTGCTTTGAATATAATTGCGTCACAGTTTCAGTAAGTTAGTGCTAGATGACACTGCTGTCAAAAAGTAACTAAATTACTTACGGATATTTTGTGTTTAGTGTGTTACTGCAGAGGGCAGGGCTTAACTATTTTAAGGACAGTAAAAACGTACTGGAAACTGATCTAATTATTCTTTGGTAAATATTATAAAGTTAATAATGGGACACATTGACTGTTTCAAATAAGGCTACTAAATTTGTGATGTTCAACATAAAAATCCCTAAATTGCAGTCGACCAGTACGGTTTTTGATTAAAATATTACATTTTGTTTGGCCGATTGTATTTTCAGTGCGACATCCATATTTCGCTAGCCTAAGTTCACACTGAATTCGTTTAATTCATCTTTTTACTGCTTCATCGACAAGGAAGTACAAACGTGTTTATAGGAACACTGCGCAATTTTTGCAACGATATCTATAGCATAATATTTTATAATTGTTATGACTAAGTGATTAGTTAATAAGAGTAATTGTAACTATTTTTTTTCTTATACGATTTAAGGGAATAAGATAGAATAAGCGAGATCACCCTCTTTTTGACCAGTGGGGTGGCGTCCCCTTTTTAAACATTTTCATCAAGTTACGCCTCACTCTCTGGCCGCATGCAAATGTATGTTTATTGTCAAAATAATGACGTGTATGCCAAAGCGAATTGGGTGTATGTAGATATTCGAGTTAGCAGCCTGTTTGACAATTTATATGCAAATGAAGGGCTTCAAATTACAAGCACGGCGGCCGCAAAGGAGTAGAGCGCTTCGAAACCCGGTCAGAGCCAGTTTGTACTTTATTTTAATTTCAGCATAATTACTGCTTAATCAAAGTTGGGTTGGAGTTAAATCGCGAGTGTGTCCGACTTATTAAAACTTCTGATCCGCGCTAGGCAAAGGAAACTTATTATTGGTGTTGGCTGCTGCTTTTTAGCCCACTTGCCAGATGCACACTAACGGAATCACGGGCCTTTGCATGACATGGAATCGACAGTGTAGCGCCCGAAAGTTTGATATTCAATTCAGCAGTAACTTTTATACGTCCACCGTACGCAAAAATATAGAAATTGTGTTATAAAAAAATCGGAAATACCAAGTGAAATATATATGCTAATGTATGCTAATTTGTTTGTGATTCATTTTCATGATTCATTGTAGTCTTTTTTGGATTACACAACCTGTAAAATAATAAAAAACAGGAACCCAGAAGTATTCAAATTAAATATTCAAGCTGTAGTATCAAGGCAAACTTCAAAAGTTTACCCCAAAAAAAGACTGTATAATATGCAATAAAATAAATAATAATAAATTAATTAAATTTCATCAGTGGCTTTTCCGTTTTATACAAATTGTGTGTTATTACAAATCATATTTTGAATTACCTATGTTTAAATAAAATAATAAAATTTAAAATAAATTAAACACTTAACTAACTTTTTTCTAAACATTTCCAGTCGATCCTCGACCGTCGTCAATAGAAATTTTGTATAATAAAAGTTGTTAGATTTTTTGTCGAGAATTTTAATTCAAAATGTCATCACATACACTGATCACTATGTTATCATTCATTTTAACATAATAACGACGTTTAAAACGAAAAACTCTTTTAAAAAGATCAATACTTAATTTTCAGAAAGAGAAAAATGAGTGCAAATTTCATAAAATTACATCCTATTAATCAATCAATCAAAATCAATTTTATTGTTTGAAGTGATCGTCTAAAATCATGTGGAATGGGTTGTTATAGTTATATACCATGCTCCGACTATAATTGCTAGTTTATAATCTATTAATTAAGCGTCACTAGCCAACTAAAGTAATAGTCAAGAGAAGCTGAATATAAATGACTCCAGTTACAATACCACTTAAATTCGAGTAACTGTAAAATACTAGTGGTAACCCCATATTGTTTAATGGAAACTAACATTCTCGTACATTTATTACTGGAAAAGTAGAATTTTCATAAAAATCTTACGAATTGAACTATTACCTACCATTATAGGGGGGTTATTTTTAAAAAGTCTTATGAGACCAGACTTTATTAATAATTTATTCACTGGGTTTCCAAACACTATAGTCGCTAGTTTTATATAGATGGTTGTATACAGATTCAAAACTACAATCACATAAACAACTTCCCTAGTGTTTTGTTAAAAAAAATATATATATTTCCATGGGGACACATTTTAAATTTATTGACATTTACACAGGGTATCCATAAAAGGAGAAGGTTAACAGTTTTATACTTTTGTATTTGTATTTTGCACCTATACTGCGCATTTTAAAAATATTTTCATTATATACAGGGTGTCCGTATGCAGGGAGGTGATTGAAAGTTATGTTTTTTAAATGGAATACCCTATATATTTTTACATTATTAGTTTCTACGTAAAAATAAGGGGACACTGTATATACTATTATGGGTCTAGTTCTTTCCGTTTCGGAATTATTCAACTTTTTGATAGAAAAAAACACCGACATTTGGAAAATCACTGCGAAGTAGGCCATGAATATTTTCCAACAAAAAAGAAGCAGAAAATTTTAGAATAGCTTGTAGTTTTAGCAAATAGTCGACATTTGGCCCAAGCACGCAGACACTATACAGAGTGTACTGAAACGCAAAAAGTTAAATAACTCATTTTTTTTAAATGCAACATCCTGTATTTGTTTCAACGTATCGATAGTATTTTTGATAAGCTTTGCGGTAGGTATGGTGAATTTTGAATATTTATCGGGATTTTCCAAAAAAAAAAAAATATAGATATGTATATAAATTTTTTCTTGTCATGTATAACTTTTCATCTGAACCACTGAATTTTTAATGTTTATTCAAATAAATATATAGTTGACATAGCATGGCTACGTTACATGCGTAGCATGGCTACGCATGTATAATTATTTTGATATATTAAATATAGCTAACTAAATAATATACCTAGTAACAGCATATTTACGAATTAACATATTTGAATTCGCTAATGAGCGACATAACACTATTGGCTGGTTCTGGTAAGTCTACACACACACACACACAAGCGGTGGAAAGGATGGTTTGATGTACAACAAACATAACCGTTATACCTGGAACAACGCAAATTTGCATATAAATTGTGGCTATCTGGCCGTTGGCGCAAGTATGCCATCATGCGGCAGTGTGTTAGATATATACCTATACAACTGAAATTCTCCATCCGACTGCTTTATATAGTGTTAAAAAAGGATTTTTTTGAAGATTACTATATAATTCATCAATTTTTTTTCTAAATGCCCATCATTGTACCCAGGTATTCAAAGTGTACTGTTTTAACGTTCAAAGGATGATCGCATTTATTTGTACACTATTATATAAAGAAAAGTGGATCAAGTATTTGACAAGTATATATTATAAAGATTTAAAGTCTGATAAACTATCAATCTATGAGCTGATTAGTTGTTTTAATTTTATATCTATATTTATGGAAAACGATGATTTTCTGTTAAATTCAAAACTCCCCAGTTTGTCTAGGTGCTGCTACATGGATAAGAAATTTCTGTATACGTTATATACAAGGTGTTTCCGATATGAGTATTCAAAATTTCAAAACAGAGCAAGATAAGATATGACGAAAATATCTACACAGTTTTTCTCTAAAGTGCCTGGTAAGGTAGTTACAACCCCTTAAAGGGGTGGTCCCGAAAACTGGTGGTTTTTTATGAAATAACTTCAGAGCAATTTAATATACAATTATGAAATTTTGGTCGGATGCTATACCTTTTATGCTTTACAATATGTAATAGAAAATTTTTAAAAATTTGGATCGGGAATGTATGAAAATGGGGTGATTGAGGGTAAATTTGTCTCTAACTTTTTTATATGTACCTATCTTTTTATGATTTTTATAACGAAAATATGAAAATATGAGGATTTCTAGGATAAAAGTCCTCTTGTTGAATCCCGATAGAATGCACTGTTTTCGAATAAAATCGATTTGAAAATTTCACAGCTTGCTCTAAAATGCGACTTTCAGTATATAGCAAAATATGTAAATTTTCAGTGATTTCGGTGAAAGTTGTAGCGAAGGCGAACTTGGTCAGAGCTAAACTATACCCGATGTTGTGCCGCAACTAGGGAGCTCTGCCTAAGGAATAAAGCGAACCCTGATCAAAACAGTCATCCAACCCCAATTATTGACATATGCATCTGCAGCATGGGCGGTTGGTGCAAAGACGTATATGAAAAAGATCCAAGCCATCGAAAATATCGCGCTTACGAGCGCGGTAGGTGCTCCCTTGTACCTTCGGCAGCCGGGACCTTGATTACGTCCTAGTCCTAGAAGTTATCAGGAGACTCACAGCAACCCGCTAATCCGAGAAACCATGGACTTGCAAGCCCGATGCGGCCGCTATACACAAGCGGGCAAGACTCCAACTGCTGGATGCAGGATGAGAGAAAGATTTTCTTATGTATCAAATTCCACCCGGAATAAGCGTAGAGGGCTACGACTACTAAGCGACTAAAAAAACAACTCTCAGACCTCCCCTCGAAGTTGTCACCGCCGACAGCGGTCTCGGACTCACTTCGAGTAGGTAGTCGCTTACCTTGCCAAATCCATTCAAACCAGGTTCACCAGTGAACTGTCCTTTAAGCTTCAATTGTACAACCGGGCCTTAGAGGTGCGTCTCCGGCTACACACCCGCTCCTGACCTACCCCAAACCACTACGCAGCACGGCAGCGGCACTTGCCACCCCCGCCTGAGACAGACTAACGTTCGAGACAGACGAATGTAAAATATATTCTATTTTTATAAGACTAATAAGATACAAGGAACGTGTTCCCTGTTGTTAACATGTAGAGCTAAACTTCTATCTTGAAACACTTCTATTAACACATTTTGTGGAATGACATCCGTAAACACGGCAGTTTGCGTTATACTGGTTTGTTTTGAATGCAACTTTAAATGTAAAAATAAAGATGTACAAATACTATCCACGTCGTTTTTAAAATTTTACAATACCGAAGAGTTATAAGCACCACTAAATTATTATGTTAAACAAACCCAAGTACATGTTATTTATGAATATAACAGCAATAAGCCTCCAAAGATTATCTTTTAAATTTCATATATTTTCATGCAGAGGGCGCATCCATTTTTGGAATCACCAATAGCTTCCGACCAAAATTTTCTTATTTTATATTACATGGTTTTGAAGTTATAGAAACCATTTTCAGGACCACCCCTTTAAGGGGTTGTAGCTACCTTACGAGGTACTTTAGAGGAAAACTATAGAAGTTTTTCTCATATTTCACCTTGCTTTACCTACCTGCTCTGAAATTTCGAATACTTTCGAATATCGGAAACACCTTGTATGGATATAGGTATCTACATGTCTACAAACGTACGTCCGTAAACTGTAGAGATATTGCATTTAGCGGCATCATGTATAAATGGCAATTAATATGACAGTCGAAATGAAATAGACCTAGAACGCGCGTATGCAGCTCGGACACGGCGTGCAAATATGAAATTTTAATTAATTTTATGATTGCCCTATTCATTTCGTAGCGAGGCTGCACTCGGTTTTGTCTGGCAACGCAGCCACCCACAGCTTTGTGGGACACTCCTTCAACAAAAGGGGTCTCTCGGAATCGTTTTCTAGATGCTAATTATTTGTTTCTTCTCTTCTTTGTTTGTTTAAAAAAAATTCCTAACGAGCGAGGTAACGAGAGATTACGTTACTTCGTTTTTATCGCAGCTTTTAGTTTTTGTGCCAACAAAACAACCCCTCTTATGATGCCTCACAGCCACATTTCAGGGGTGGGGTAGGGGTAAATTTATTCACTTCTATGATATACCTAAAAAGGTGAAAATCCATGTATGTATAGCATTGTGTTATATGTACCTCTATTGAATACGTTCATACATTACAGTTTAATTAATGATGTACTGATGTAATAATTTCCATATCAAACGGTGCTATCCAATACGTATTATTATATATAAATCAATTTTAATTTATGAAGGAATTTACACAAATGATTGGTTTTGCCTCAAACATGGAATTTGCCTTTTAGTTTCAAATTTATTGAAGTTCAGGCGTTTGGCTTTTTATTTTTTAACTTCCATGAAGCAACACAAGTCCATGAAGTTTTTCTATCATTGGAAAGTCCACAAATGTACTTCGTCATACGTTAGTAGAAACAGAGATGATAAATACTCTATAGTCTCGGGTAGAATTGTAATTAAATTTTCATTCGATAAAAATTAAATTAATTTGCACCACCCGCAGCAACATTATTTTAAAATCTTTTAGTTTAACTATACTATTAATTTCATAAAAATTAAGAGCGAAATAGACACATCATCATCATGCGTAATTTATTTATTTTACATTTGTCGACTTGTTTAATATTTCAATAAGCTAAAAGTACAAGTTGAATAACGTGTGGGGAGCAAATATTTCCCCTTAAGGATGCCGTATAAATTAGTTTTGAAAATAAAACAGATATATCACTTGGAAAAATGTGCACATTCCAGCAGACCGTTCTACATTCTTAATATGGCTTTACCGAAGGAACAAGCGAATCGCGCGGGCGGTAAATCAAAGGCAACAGGTTAGTTTCTTATAGTTTTTTAGGGCGAAATAAACACCAGCGACGTGACGTGGGAAAAGGCGTAGTAAAAGTGATCTTACTTACATAGGCGATTATACTGCTGCTATAACTGATTTTTTTCATGCGATGGACATAAATATTCATGCAGACATAAATGTCGTTACGAGTTTGCTTGATATTTTAATAATTATTCAATTCATATATATTATAATAACACCACAAGAATAAATAAATAACCTGCTTACTAACCTACTGTAGCGTCTCGAGTGCTAGTATGTTCCCAGCGAATTGTTTGTTACGTGTTTTTATTTTTATTTAGTAGCTACTGCACTCTTTTTCTGTTTTGTGTACTGCACCCCACAGTGAAATACCAAATACGGGATGAGAAATAAAATTACACAGAATTTGATACAATTACAATAAAACAAGTTGTATACAGTAACAGGTACACAAATAACAAATAGATAATAGCCTTATCAGCAATAAAAATAAATCTTAATTAGTACAAAATAGGTGTTTAACATTTGCAACAGAGCGATGAAATATATCAAGCTGGTTCTGCACAGACGGGTTATGTTTCACATATTATAAGGGCGAAAACTTTAGAACATTGGTCCGAGGAGTTGGAAGATTAAACGTATTACGATTACATGTTTCAAATGCAGGTGCGTGATAATTGAGCATAGTTAGGATATTAATAGCATCAACAATATTATGAATTATTTTGTATAAAAACAATAGAGAACATAGTTTTCGCCGATCTTGTAAGCTGATAAAATAAAATCGATTTAGTAACTCCCCTTGCGGGATTACAGGGGACTCCAGATGAGTGAGCCACCCTCAAGCTTGGATTTAACCAAAGCATTATATAATAAACTCAATAGCTGAATGTCATCAAAACCGGCAGAATTTATATTACAAAATCTAAATTTCTAAATGCAGACAAAACAGTAATATGAATATGTTTGTTGAAGGTCAGTTTAGAATCAAATAGAACACCTAAATCTTTAAACTCATCTATTCTATTTAAAGCAGTTCCATTTAGTTTAGAGTCAAAGATCATGGAAACGTTCTTCCTGCTGAAAGATAACATTGCACTTTGAGACATGTTATTTAAATAACATCAATCATTAACAGTATTCAGATTACTTTCAAGCAATACACAATCATAGTCATCATTAATGACGCAGAACAGTTTCATATCGTCGGCATAAAGTAAGTCGTTAGCGATTACCATCGGTAGTTATATCATTTAAAATAATAAAAATAATAATGGGCCCAATATCGACCCTTGGGCTACATCAGATGTGACAAGGAATTTATCAGACCTAAAACTATGGCACTCTACATATTGTCTTCTGTTAGATAAGTAAAAGGCTAAAAGGAAAATCAATGTGTCTGAAATATCGAAGGTTTTTAATTTTTGCAGAAGGATACCATGATCAAGTCTGTCAAAGGTTTTAGAAAAATCAGTGTAATATCACATCAACTTGTTTGCCTTTATCAATAGCTTCGGAGATGAATTGCGTAATATAAAATAAATTTGTGATTGTTGATAATTCTTGAACAAAGCCGTGTTGAAAAGAACTTATCTGTCCTTGTATACAGCTATATATGTCATCGTATAAAGAAATTTCAAATACCCTCGATTATTGTAATAGGACGATAATTTTCAGTACAACTCTTATCTCCCTTTTTATAAACTGAGCATACTAGATAGTTTCCAACGGTCGGGGAAAGTACTATATTTCAAACATAAATTAAAAATAATTGTCAGAGGGCGTACGAATGCACATGTACAACCCTTAACGATAAACGCTGGTATGTCATCATGTCTCTTAGTGAATTTAGGCCTCAGTTTCCGTAAGGACTTTAATACACCTTCTTCAGTAAAAGTAAATATATTACACAATAATTGATTTATTGTAGAGGGTGGATCATCAAAACTGACAAAGACGTCGTTTATTGATGTATAAACAGATTTAAAAAATGAAGCAGATACATAAGGGACTGTGGGACCAAAACTGTTTAGTATTTGATTTAATATTATTAGTTCTCTCAAGTAATTGTTATAAGAATTACGAACATCGATTTTTACCTTTGCTCTTAGTTATTTGTACCGATTATAAAAATTTATGTTTTTCCTCCTTTTGTAATCTCTCCAAAAATTGATTTTTTCGTTTAATTTCAAACACGGTGCTATTTGAAAACCAAGGTGGATATTTTCTAGCACGTGAAATTAATTTTGGTACGTATAGGTAACTGAAAAATACTAATTAATTTTTCATAAAAACTTTCACATGCTAAGTTAGGGTTATCAATCTCGCTTAGGAAAGCCCAGTCAAGTGAATTTAGATGTTGATACAAAGTCAAATAATCTGATTTGCGAAAATTAAAATTTTCTGCGCTACTTATTGAAACATGTTTTGGGTTTAATAAGATATGTTATCTAGTTTTATTAAGTATAGTGCCTTAAGTTTCGTTAATTTTAGTTACTCAGTTTGCAATTAAAACGAATTGCAGAAGGAACATGTTAGAAACGTATTTTGTAAAATAGTTTGTAGGGGATTTAATAATAAAATGTCTCACTAAACATACTTGGATTGAGATTTGGATTAATCGCGGCTATATTTTGCTACTATACCTAAAGCTTACGAAAATGTCAATTTGGATTTATTTGGCAATTTAAATAATGCTTCACAATGATTTTGTAAGCTTTATATCGTTGCTTGAAGTTTTATTTCAATTCAACTATTTCAAGTTTTATTTCAATGCTTTGAAAGTATTGTTGAATATTAAAAATGTTGAAAACATTTATAAAACGTTAAATTTGTACACCCATGGAAAAATTTTCCTCAAAATTATTTAAAACTTTTTTTTAGAGTGAAACTACATTATATACTTAAATATATAAACAGAAACTTTAGAACGACGAAAACAAAATACTTATAATTTGGAAAAATCAATAAATATTATTCTTTGTTTAAATAAGTACTTGTTTTAGTGCATCTACAAAGTGATTCTTATAATATTAAAATATATCTTTTCCAAACAAAACCGTATACAAATATAAATTAATGGAAAAACGTCTATGAAAAAGAAATAAAATTTCCTTTAAAAAACGTCTCACTTTTGGAACCGAGGTCACAAATCCATTGGCACCCACATCAAAGGTGCTGCCTGGGAAATATCCTTCTGGTCATTTAATTATTCTTGTGATGACACTCTTATAAAGCACATTATTAAATGAATTTCAGTTGTATTTTCTATATGGTATACCTATTACTTTTTAAACCATACTCTTTGCAGTGACAAACAAACAATTTAGAAGAAGCATTAAGTACTAAATTATGATAATTTAGTAATGCTACCCTCCAAGTCCAAGCCTACTCTCAAACAGATTCATGTTTTCAAAAATTTCATCGAAAGTGTCACCTAGTACCGATCTCGGTGGCTTCCATTTAGAAAGCAGAAAATATGAAAATCTATGGAAAACCTTAGAAATTCAAACTGCTGAAAAAACTAGCTATGTAAAAAGTATCTGATAATCAGCACCTATTTGTTCGGTCTCTTTCGTGGTCTTGTTTTTTAAATATTCCGTCACAAATCACCCTAACCGTAACGCTTCCTACAGAACAGGGGAACTGAATCACTACGGTGACATTTATATGTGTTATGATATTTATATTATAGGGGACGTCTTCGATTTATGTCCCTATGTCTTAAAGGTCATGTCCTTCTGTTATTAGGGATGTTTTTGAAACTTATAGCCTGTGACTATAGAAAGAGAGGAAAAGAAAAAGAGTATATAGGTATTCCATTATTATATAGAAACAGAAAAACCTATTTTGGACACTACATAATATCCAAAAACTTCCAATAAATCCAAGTAGAAGTAATTTAAAAACAAATAAAATCTATACCCTTCGGAAAATACATACGTACCTATTTGGTGTCGTCGTTTGTGGCATCGCAGTTCAATAAAGCCAGGCGCAGCTCCAACCGATGGAAAATGATCCTTTTTAGTTCGCTAAGATCGGCGAATATGGGCGAATAGATGAAATAATCCAATGAACAAACAAGTAGAGAGTTGGTATCACCGAATTCAAGTTGAAAGTACACACTCATAACTTACGGTATTAGCTAGAGGATTATGAAATGAAATGAAACGGCTACGACGCCGTTCTCCAAATTTTCCACTTTAACAAGAGATATTCATTTTTAGGTATTCTACTCGCAGTTATTTTTAAATCTACTCATATCAGTATGTATCGGCAAGTTTTCTCATTGTTATTACATTTTCCGGACTAAAAATGTAATTCTGAGTGATGACTACAGCATAAGAATAAATAAATAACTATATCTCTATTACGCGCTCTATTCCTTCCCGTAACCTCGATCGTAATTAACCTGATATTCTATCCTGAAACGGCCAGTGCTGTAGCGTCTCGGGTGCTAGTATGTTGGCAGCGAATTGTTTCTTGCGCGTTGGGTTTAATAAGATATTTTATCTAGTTTTCTAATTAGGTATAGTGTCTTAAGTTTCGTTAATTTTGGTTACTCGGTTAGTTAGTAGTTAAAACCGAATTGCTGAAACAGCATGTCAGAAACGAATTTTGTATTTTGTATCGTATTTAATCAATGTTTGTGAACAATATTCTAAAGCTTACCAAGATTTGGATTATTAGGCTTTATTTTGCTACATAACGCTTACGAAAATGCCAATTTGGATTTATTTGGAATTTAAATATGCCTCATAATGATTTTGCAAGCTTTATTTCGTTGCTTGAAGTTTTATTTCAGTTAAACCTTGAAAGTATTGTTTATAAAACAAGGTTATTAAAAGTTTTTAAAACATTTGAAAACACATTAAATTTGTACACTCACGGAAAAATTAGTTAATAAAACTGTTTGGTAGAGCGAAACTATATTATAGTCTTAAATGTATAAACATAAACTTTAGAACGACAAAAACAAAATACTTATAATTTGGAAAATTAATAAATGTTATTCTTTATTTAAATAAGTACCTGTTTTATTTCGTCAAAAAAATTGTCATTGTTATGATATTAAAACATTTTTTCAAAACAAAACCGTAAAAATAAAAATTAATTAGGTACGTCTATACAGGGCGCCCTATTTCTTGACCCGTTGCATGGGTAACTTTTTTATTAGTAGAGATACAAAAACGCTTAAATGAGCAAATTAGTGCAGTTTCGTATTAGTAATTCTACGGTAAGGCGAAAAATTATATACGGGGGAAGGTTGAAAAGTTATTGACAAAAAACGAAAAATCCAACTTTTCTAATATCCCTCGTAGCTCGTTCATTTGAAGAGTTAGAGAAAAATGCTTCACATGTTTTTTGCAGTATTTTTCATGTAAAATGACATGCACTTGCTACTTTTTATATATCTTTTAAAATGGTTGAGAATCACAGTAAAATATATTTTTTTTAAATGTAATGGATAGGTGGCTGTGACATTAACCGAAAGTCCCCTTTTTTCTCTTTCAGATGATATAACATAGTCCATATTTTATCCTTACAAAAGTAATAATAATCGTTGTTTTTAAAGAAAGTTTATTGTCACATCAAGAATGCTATGGATTATGGAACAAAAGAATGTTTTGAGAACAGAAATTATTAATTAATTAATTATATTGAAGTAAATGTTCGAAATGACCACCATCCTGTTGGATACATAGTAAGCAACGTTTCTGGATACTTCTTAAAACATTATTTATTGTATGTCCATGTATGCTTCTAATTGCATCTTGAATCCTGACTTTTAGATCCTCTATATCTAGAGGAGCTGTCACATAAACTTTATCTTTCAATAACCCCCAAAGAAAGAAATCTAAGGGGGTCAAATCAGGTGTTCGCGCTGGCCAGTCGATATCCATTCTATTTCCTATAACATTATCAAACTGTTCATGTAAATATTGTTTTACCTCGCGGGAATTATGCGCAGGTGCTCCATCGTGTTGGAAGTATTTAAGATTTCTAAAAATATGAAGTGGTAATTCATTTAAATATTCCTCTGTTAGAGTATTCCTTAGAAAATGAAGGTAATTATTCGCATTCAAATTATCTTCGTAAAAATATGGGCCAATAATTTTGCCACAAAAAATTCCACACCACACATTTATCCCAAATTGACGTTGATTTCTTCTTTCAGAAACAAGATGTGGATTTTCTCGGCACCACATTATGTTATTATGGCGGTTAAAAATACCATTGTTGGTAAATCTACTTTCATCACTGAATAAAATCTTTTTCCAGAAGTCTAGATCCTCTTCGCATTTTGAAATGTACCATCGACAAAATGTCATACTTCTTTGATTATCAGCTGGATATAAAGTATTGCATATGGAATAATGATAAGGCTTTAAATTGTTACCTTTTAAAATAGCTCTTACAGTTTCCTTGGAAGTGTTGCAGTGATGTGCAATTTCTGCAGTTGAAGAATCAGGTTTAAAATTTACACAAGCCAAAACATTTATTTCAGTGTCTTCATTGAAGTTTCTTTTATCCTTAGGTTTTGAAAAAGAACCGTATAATCGTATATTATTTTCCAGCTGTCTAAATATTCTATGATGGGGTTGTCTTCGTTCCATGTAAGTTTCAAAATAAAGATTCGCTGCAGCTTGTGCATCTCGATTTTGGTTATAATAACAAAATAGCATATCATTTTTCTCTTTGTTGGTGTACATATTTGCAACACTATTATTTTGTATGCAGTATTAATAATAAACAATAAACTACTTAACAAAAACTAAAAATGTCACTTATGATCTGTCAATAATTAAATGCCAACTAGACGTTTTTAAAAATATCAGGAATCTTATTTTTTGTTTTATTTCCATAGCATTCTTGATGTGACAATAAACTTTCTTTAAAAACAACGATTATTATTACTTTTGTAAGGATAAAATATGGACTATGTTATATCATCTGAAAGAGAAAAAAGGGGACTTTCGGTTAATGTCACAGCCACCTATCCATTACATTTAAAAAAAATATATTTTACTGTGATTCTCAACCATTTTAAGAGATATATAAAAAGTAGCAAGTGCATGTCATTTTACATGAAAAATACTGCAAAAAACATGTGAAGCATTTTTCTCTAACTCTTCAAATGAACGAGCTACGAGGGATAATAGAAAAGTTGGATTTTTCGTTTTTTGTCAATTACTTTTCAACCTTCCCCCGTATATAATTTTTCGCCTTACCGTAGAATTACTAATACGAAACTGCACTAATTTGCTCATTTAAGCGTTTTTGTATCTCTACTAATAAAAAAGTTACCCATGCAACGGGTCAAGAAATAGGGCGCCCTGTATAAAAGTAATAAAATATCCCTCCCTTTTGGAACCGTGGTCACGAATCTATCGGTAATCACATCAAATTGCCGCCTGTGAGATATCCTTCTTGTTGTTTGATTATTCTTGTGACTACAGATTCTGTTTCTTCGAGCATTAAGGAGTTATTTTCAGTGGAGGAAGAATTAAGTAATTACAAAAGTCCCAAAGAATTGATTGATAAAGTAGGTAATACATTTTATTTGTGACTAAAATATACATTTACATGAAAATTGTTACTATTAACTAAGTTAAATATACAATCAGTATCAGTATCTATTTTTTAAATATTAAGTTAACTGAATAAATATCAAAATAGAAGAAGTCTAAAAAAGAAATACATTCTTCAGAAGTACATGATTGAATTTTATAAGCATCGCTTTTTGTCATGTCTTAAAATGTTCTAATCAATATGCCAAAAAGGTCACATAAAAAACTGAAATGGTTCATTAATTGAATGAATCTCTCAATAAAATGCTGTCGTCATAATAGGTATACTGTTTTTACTGAATTTTCTAACTTATTCTGATTCTAACTTATTCTAATTTTCTAACTGAATTAAAGTTCCTTAATATATACCAATTGTTTTGTATATTTCAAATATTTTCATGTTTCATTTGTAGAAAGCAAGAATCAGATAATATCCCAATAATTGCTTCATAGGTTCTGCGATAAGCAAGTTCAAGGCAGAATGGTTCAATTACGATGCTGCCAGGAAGTTACTTAAGTGCGGAATAGCATAGTAATAAGTTGAAAAATAACGATGTCGTCCTCTCCTCTTCGAGATATGGGTGAATTCTGTTGGAAAATCTCCGATACTGGGTTAATGTAGTGTAGAAAATCGTATTTCCATCTTGTTCGCTTGATTTCATACTAAGGAAACTAAGTTAAGTCTAGCTCTCCTCCACATAATAAGGTTTCAGACAAAGATATTTTGTCATCTCGCTAAAATTTAATTCTCTCCCTTCTATAGCAAGTTATACTTCCTTGGCTTGGATACTTTTCAATCGAGTTCGGCTCTATGCACCTTTTCTCGACCGTCGACACATCGTATTTTTGTAGGCTTCCCTCCCATTCACTCGCAGACATGTCTTAATAACGTGAATCTCTTCTGCATCCTTCGGCGGGCAAAATTCTTAGAAATGTTTCTAATTAATGGTTCTTATAGCTCTTCCCATATTTAAACTTAAAATTGGATTTCAACCAAGAATCAGCAATAAATATTCTGATGATAAATAAATGGCAGTATTTTTTTATTGCATATGATTTTTCTAAATAATATTATATATTTTGTGAGCTGTTAGTGTAAATAAACAGGAAAAGGTACAAGTTTTTATACTGAAACACCTTTATGAAATTAAATGTATGGTTTCGGTTTCCTAATATATTTATCAGTCCGTTCCACGCGAATGCTTCTATGAAGAATGAAATGAAAAAAGACCCGTTTGGTATACAGCCAGAATGCTTCCTAAAGATGCGGTGTTGCGGTGTTTTTTCACACATCTTGTGTAATCGAGATTAGCCGGCAGCTGTTAATATTTAAAAAGAGAATTACAATGACAAAGACTCTAAAAGGTTGGAAGATCGTGATAAGGCGCTCTCCCTTAACACAAATCGTTTCGCAATTCAACGTTTGATCTCAGATACGGTTGTTTGAGATATCGCGTATGACTTATAAACCCAACAGTCGAAGGCAATTTCGGCAGCTATTTTTCAAAGCTGGTTGTGAATAGACGGTATCATTACCAAAATATGTTTATATCCATTTTTTTCTACATGATGTTTCCTGGTATTTAGCCAGTATTAACAACTATTTAAAATTGTTTTTATTTTTTATTAAAGAAATTGTGTTTAGCTATATCAAGTATGTCGATAGTTATATTATTACATCAACAGTATTAATTAAGATGTAATAATTTAATAATTATATATTATTTTTACACTGAACAAATAATTTAAACTGTTTTATGATTTCTACTTTATTCATATTGAATTTTTGATATTTCAAAAAGGCTTATTCACTTATGTAAATTACAGAAACGTCAATTTGTAATGAAAATTGAGCTTTGACTGACTATGACTGTGACTTGAGTATACTATATATATATATATATATATATATATATATATAATCTGATTGGGGGAACGTCAATGAGGTTGAGGGAGGCACATTTTAAAATTAGTAACACATGTACAGGGTGTCTATTTTTCTGTAGTAATTGAAGCCTCCTTAGGTTGTCTAGTCAACCTTAATTTTTTTTACGTTTTATTACTGCGTTATCAAGTTATCATATTTTTAAGATTTTTTCTAACAAAATCAACCGTTTATTTAAAGTTGCATATTATTTACTCCTTCGTTTCTTTGTTTTTAGTAAAAATTTAGGTGGTGCGTAGCTAGGTCCACTTTATACCAAGCTAGTGTTAGTGATAAACTGACAATTTCTTATCCTTTACCTGACCAGAAGGGATATTTTTTAAAATGTTGTTCTTGAGGAAGGGGTAGTCGGCACTTAAAACGAAGTAATTTACATCTCAGTTATGTTTGTAAATGAAAGAAAAGGTTAGAAGTAGATGAAAAGTAATTTTTTTTTATTGAAACAGATTTAGTAATATTAGCCGTAATTATTTGTGTATTTGCACATAAATAAACTGAATTCATTCTATTCATGGTACTTTGGAGATTTATTAAATAACAATTTGATCGCACTTGAAGCGTAGCATATGAAAAGAAAGCCCAGAACTAAAACGGTTTTAAATGAAAAAAAAAAAAAAATATTAACAATAACCCTATCAATTGTGGAAAATCCAAAAGCTAGCTTATGAGATATAAGTAGAGATTTTGAGATAAAAAAGTCATCATTGCCAAAATGCATTAAACAAAATAAATTTCATCCCTACCATTTTGAATTATTCAACATTATTTTGAGAGAAAAATGTAAAAAACTTACAAGACTAAATAAATCTAAAGTATATATCAGAAATGTAAGGAACTATTACAAAAATTAGTAAAAGACAATAACTGATTACTACGCACTTAACGTAATACTTGTTCAAAATGTCGACAATTTTGTTCAACACATCACAATTATCTTTCTAAAGGATTGTCTCACGTTGTCGAACAGGGTTTATACTTTGAAAAGATTCTCGTATTCTCTCCATCATGTCTTCCCGTGTTGTGGCCGCAAAGCGATAGACATCAGACTTAACAGTTCCCTACAAGAAGAAGTCTATAGGCTTTAAATCTGGTGATCTTGGTGGCCACGGTGATGGACATAAAGAATTTAATAAAAAGTAAACCAAAGTGCGAAAAATGTATTAATTATAATTATTATAGCAAACCCTGCCTTCCAATCCAATGATTAGGAAAATTTTCAGTAAGATGTTGCCGGGCATTTGCACTAAAATATTTATTATTTAACTGTAGCCACATTTGTTTTCTTATACAGGGCGCCCTATTTCTTGACCCGTTGCATGGGTAACTTTTTTATTAGTAGAGATACAAAAACGCTTAAATGAGCAAATTAGTGCAGTTTCGTATTAGTAATTCTACGGTAAGGCGAAAAATTATATACGGGGGAAGGTTGAAAAGTTATTGACAAAAAACGAAAAATCCAACTTTTCTATTATCCCTCGTAGCTCGTTCATTTGAAGAGTTAGAGAAAAATGCTTCACATGTTTTTTGCAGTATTTTTCATGTAAAATGACATGCACTTGCTACTTTTTATATATCTCTTAAAATGGTTGAGAATCACAGTAAAATATATTTTTTTTAAATGTAATGGATAGGTGGCTGTGATATTAACCGAAAGTCCCCTTTTTTCTCTTTCAGATGATATAACATAGTCCATATTTTATCCTTACAAAAGTAATAATAATCGTTGTTTTTAAAGAAAGTTTATTGTCACATCAAGAATGCTATGGATTATGGAACAAAAGAATGTTTTGAGAACAGAAATTATTAATTAATTAATTATATTGAAGTAAATGTTCGAAATGACCACCATCCTGTTGGATACATAGTAAGCAACGTTTCTGGATACTTCTTAAAACATTATTTATTGTATGTCCATGTATGCTTCTAATTGCATCTTGAATCCTGACTTTTAGATCCTCTATATCTAGAGGAGCTGTCACATAAACTTTATCTTTCAATAACCCCCAAAGAAAGAAATCTAAGGGGGTCAAATCAGGTGTTCGCGCTGGCCAGTCGATATCCATTCTATTTCCTATAACATTATCAAACTGTTCATGTAAATATTGTTTTACCTCGCGGGAATTATGCGCAGGTGCTCCATCGTGTTGGAAATATTTAAGATTTCTAAAAATATGAAGTGGTAATTCATTTAAATATTCCTCTGTTAGAGTATTCCTTAGAAAATGAAGGTAATTATTCGCATTCAAATTATCTTCGTAAAAATATGGGCCAATAATTTTGCCACAAAAAATTCCACACCACACATTTATCCCAAATTGACGTTGATTTCTTCTTTCAGAAACAAGATGTGGATTTTCTCGGCACCACATTATGTTATTATGGCGGTTAAAAATACCATTGTTGGTAAATCTACTTTCATCACTGAATAAAATCTTTTTCCAGAAGTCTAGATCCTCTTCGCATTTTGAAATGTACCATCGACAAAATGTCATCCTTCTTTGATTATCAGCTGGATATAAAGTATTGCATATGGAATAATGATAAGGCTTTAAATTGTTACCTTTTAAAATAGCTCTTACAGTTTCCTTGGAAGTGTTGCAGTGATGTGCAATTTCTGCAGTTGAAGAATCAGGTTTAAAATTTACATAAGCCAAAACATTTATTTCAGTGTCTTCATTGAAGTTTCTTTCATCCTTAGGCTTTGAAAAAGAACCGTATAATCGTATATTATTTTTCAGCTGTCTAAATATTCTATGATGGGGTTGTCTTCGTTCCATGTAAGTTTCAAAATAAAGATTCGCTGCAGCTTGTGCATCTCGATTTTGGTTATAATAACAAAATAGCATATCATTTTTCTCTTCGTTGGTGTACATATTTGCAACACTATTATTTTGTATGCAGTATTAATAATAAACAATAAACTACTTAACAAAAAGTAAAAATGTCACTTATGATCTGTCAATAATTAAATGCCAACTAGACGTTTTTAAAAATATCAGGAATCTTATTTTTTGTTTTATTTCCATAGCATTCTTGATGTGACAATAAACTTTCTTTAAAAACAACGATTATTATTACTTTTGTAAGGATAAAATATGGACTATGTTATATCATCTGAAAGAGAAAAAAGGGGACTTTCGGTTAATGTCACAGCCACCTATCCATTACATTTAAAAAAAATATATTTTACTGTGATTCTCAACCATTTTAAGAGATATATAAAAAGTAGCAAGTGCATGTCATTTTACATGAAAAATACTGCAAAAAACATGTGAAGCATTTTTCTCTAACTCTTCAAATGAACGAGCTACGAGGGATAATAGAAAAGTTGGATTTTTCGTTTTTTGTCAATAACTTTTCAACCTTCCCCCGTATATAATTTTTCGCCTTACCGTAGAATTACTAATACGAAACTGCACTAATTTGCTCATCTAAGCGTTTTTGTATCTCTACTAATAAAAAAGTTACCTATGCAACGGGTCAAGAAATAGGGCGCCCTGTATAGTTTGGAAGGTGCTGTATCAAATGTGGAAAGTCGTTTGTTAGGAAGTTCAAAAACACTCACTGTAACACGACCTCAAAAATGTGTGGCACAATACTAAAATTGTGCACTATTCCGCCCCAAACATTAACACTCCAGTTACGTTGGTAGTTATTTACTTCCACAATATGTGGGGTTTGGGTGGTATAATTTACAGATTAAACGAACTTACCTAAGTGAAGTTGAATCTGAATTATATGAGGCCTCGTTGAAGTAAATAAGGAATATATTGTAGTTTCCTCGCTAGGTGTCTAATCCACACATCTTTAAAGAAATAAACACTGCCCGCTGCTTACCCTGCCTCTGTTCCCTACTCCGCTGCCCTAGGCAGTACCTTCAGTCACTTTTAAAGCCCCCTGTTGCAACACAATGGGTAGAAATGGGGAAGGGGGGGACTTATTTACTTCAACGAGGCCTCATATAATTCAGATTCAACTTCACTTAGGTAAGTTCGTTTAATCTGTAAATTATATTTCGGCCTCGTTTCGTAAATAAGGAATATATTGTAGTTGTTTAAAGACAGTTGCAACAGTATTTATTCAAACTATACAATACAATGACAATGTCAAATTTTGTAAGTCACCATTAAAGTAATAATGCCCTTGAGATTGCATTAACATAACTAAACTAGAAACATAACAGATAATACTTCAATGTATAATATGCATATTTATGTATAAAATGCTAGCCTAACGTAACATGTAAAAAACCCTTACAATTAACATATTATTTCTACATGACCTTCAGACCTCAAGCACACTAAGTGCAAAATTATTTTCACTTAAAACAGGTCTGTTATAAAAGGTCGCAAAGGCACTGGATTTTCCAGTCCACCCAGCTGCCAGTCGGATAGTATCATAGGGAACACTTTTCCTGGCAGCTGCTGACGTCGACGCGTGGCGCGTACTGTGAGCAGTGAAATGGTCAGTATCCAACCCACTCTTTTTCAGTATGGTCTTCAACCATCTAGAAATAGTCTGCGAGGTAGCATTATGAAATGGCTTCTTAAACGTAATAAATAAGTTGTTAGATGCACCTCTCACATCCTTAGTTCTAGCCAAATAGGCCAGAAGCGCACGAGCGGGACAAATAGCTTCCTCCCTGTCGTAAAATGGCAATACAAGAGTGGGTTGAATAATCCCTTTCCTAGATGTTTTTAGCCTCTTTGGTATTTTAATTTCGATCCGACTTTCGTTCTGGACTATATTACTAATTTCTATGTTTGCTAAAGTCTGTACTCTCTGTCCCGTGGCAAGTGCCAGGAGAATAGCTACTTTATATGTTAATTCTTCTAAAGAGATTGTCTGATTATTAGATATATTCTTTATAAAGGACAATACTATGGCCGGATCCCATGTGTGACTATACTTAGGAGCTGTAGGTCTTAAACTGTGAACACCTCTAAAAAATCTTTTTATTCGGAAATCGGAAGTAATTGATGGTTCTAAAATTTGAGCCAGAGCCGCTCTATAGGAACTCAAGGACCCAAAAGAGGCTCCTTTCCTAAACTGCTCAGCAAAAAACTCTAAAATCTCCGGCACTGACGCAACGAATAAATCTAAATTGTTATTACTCCTATGAAGCCACCACTGTTTTAGACCTGAATTGTACTGGGTAATTGTTGATTCCGTTATAGATGCTAAACATATCTCCAGCGAATCTTCCGGGACCTCACCTGCCTTCAATGCCTGTAGGATAAGATTCCTGCTGCCAGGGTAAGACTCCGCCAAAGTGGATGCGGGAATCCTCTGAAAGAGAGTAGATCTTTATGAGGTTGAAATATTAATGGTCTTTCCTCCAATAGAGAACAAAAGAGCGGATACCATGGTTGAGAGGTCCAGACTGGCACCACCACGATTCCCCTGGCCCTGTCCTGTACGATTTTTTGAAGGACTCTAAGAACTACTGGAAAAGGGGGGAAAGCATAGAAATAATGTTCACCCCAGCTTATAGAAAAAGCATCTACCGATACGCAATCTGAGCCTCCCTTCCATGAGACAAAGGCATCACATTTCTTATTATGGCTTGTTGCAAAAAGATCAATGCTCGGCTGACCAAATTTTTCTAATACTTGTTTAAAAACTAAATCACTAAGTTCCCATTCTGTCTCTTTTGCTAAGCAGGTACGAGATTCCGCATCTGCCTCGCAATTATCTTCCGAGCGTATATAGGTTGCGAAGAGAAAAATATTTTTTGCTTCGCACCATTGCCAAATACATCGCGATATCTGATTCAATACCGGATGTTGCACGCTTCCCATTCTGTTAATATATGATAGGGCCGTAGTATTATCAATCCTACATAGAATATTACAATCCGACATTTCTGAGGCAAAGCTTTTTAGAGCATGAAACACCGCCATAAGCTCTAAAATATTAATGTGAAGGTCCTTTTCCGTTTCTGACCAGAAACCGTGGTCCCTTCTACCTGACGCGTATGCCCCCCACCCAGTTTTCGAAGCATCAGAGAAAAGTTCCATTTTATAGGAATCTACCCTAATATCGTTAGAAGCATCTGACATATTGCTTAACCACCAGTTGAATTCAGGTTTAAGGTGTGATGGTAAGTTAAATTTTGCACTGTAATTACCTGCACATCTTTTTAATGCCAAAAATTTTTCTCGTTCAAACAGCTTTGTATAGACCCATCCATACTTCACTGCCGGACAAACAGAAACGAGAAGTCCAAGAAGCTTCGCGAAATCTCTAATGTAGCAACTGAGCAAGGCTGAAAATTTTTTCAATAACATTGTTATTTTTTCAACTTTTTGTTTCGGGAGAGACACTTTCATATTTACCGAATCATAAATAAACCCCAAATACTGCACACACTGGGACGGCTTTAATTTACTTTTGTTGTAATTAACAATAAAACCTAGCTTTTCTAAAATTTCTACTGTAGCCCCAACGTTACTCAAACAGTCATTATAGGAATGCCCAATTAGGAGAAAATCGTCCAGGTATAAGACTGATAAATAACCCCTACTTCTAAGACTTGCCAGTACTGGCTTCATCAATTTCGTGAAGACTAGAGGCGCACAATTTAAACCAAAAGGCATGGAATTGTATTGGTACAGTTTTCCATTGAATTTAAATCTCAAGTAAATCCTATGGGGTTTATAAACTGGTACCATCATATATGCATCTTTTAAATCTAAAGTTGTCAAAAAACAATTTTTATGTATTATTCTCTTAACAATCTTATGGTCTTCTAACTTAAAATGTGTAGTTCGTATGAATTTATTTAATGATTTGAGATTTAAAATCAATCTAAAAGTGCCGTCTGATTTCGGGGTTAGAAAAATCTTAGACACATATTGATTTTTACAGGGTTGTACGGTAGAAATAGCACCTATTTTTAGTAAATCTTCAATAGAAGAGGCTATAGAATTTAGTTCAGATTCGGACCACCTTGAGTCCTTAGGGGTACTAATTTGCTTGGGTTTACCTACAAATGGCAACCTAAGCCCCCCAATATAAGATAAAACTACTTTATCTGAGGTTATAGTACACCATTCGTCCCTGAAGTTTTTTAGTCTACCAGCATAAACACCAACCTTATTCCTGCTTATTGACGTCGTTTCGGATTGTCCGCCCTTGTTTTGGGCGCATCTCGACGTCTCTCCTCTGTTTTCTTCCATCGACTCATTTGAGGGTCGCGGTATGCCGATCGGTGGAGATTGTTTGGACGATACGGACGATAGGGAGCCCTTTCGTTTTGTTGTCCAACCCGAGCTCCCTTTCTTGGCAGGGCTGGACTTCTCAAGTTTCCCGGCACAATTGTTTTTCTAATGGCTTTTGGCTTAACCGGCCTGAGATCCTGGGAAGATTTCTCTAAGGTTTTAGCTGCTTTGATTCGGTCCTCCAATGTTTCCCCGAATAAATATTGGTCCGTGGGGGCCCTCGCAAGCGTCTCTTTAATATCCTTATTTAAATTTATGGAAATTAATTCCTTACGAACAGTGGTTTCAGTGTGATGAAAACCACAAAGGAGGCGCCCCGCATCGCCTAACAACTCTATGTACTTACGATCGCTCTCCTCCTTTTTTGCTAAGAACAAAGAAATTATTTCCCCAATGGCAGAAATAGCTGCACTCAGCTGTTCTTGTTTTTGTACGAGGCGATCATCTCTACGGGCCACCTGCGTTGAAATCGCAGCGGCAACTTCTGGGTTCAATACGGGAACTTTTAGAGTTGGCATGTTTTTTGGGACAGGGTACTTACGAAGTAATTCTTGTTTAATCTCATCTGCCAATCCCTTTGCCATAATCTCCGACCAACGGGTGGCTATGGCAGGGTGAACTGGCGCAGCAAAAGATGATGCCGGCTCCGGCTCGGATCCCAAGATCCTCAAAATATCTGTATTTAATGCTGATTCTGGAGGTATTGCATTATCATCAACAACGGCGGGGAGAATGGCCTCACCAATCGGGTGCTCCACCGGGTCCAATAATGCATCACCTATGTGAAAAAACAACTGCGTCAGTGACCCATATTATCATCCGACAACTGTCAAACTAAATGCACCTTTCTGCTACTGAGTTTATTTTAATTTACGTAAAAACAATCACGTACAGATAACACACAAATCAGTTGCCACAACAACAACCCTTTCGATATTAATCCACGTATGTAAAATTAGGTATATACATATTATGTCAAGTACTCTGTAGTTGTTACCAAAAACAACTATAATGAATCTACATATAAAAGTAGCTTTGAATGCACTATCATAATATACTGCATTCGTTACCAAAAACAATCAGTATCGGGTTGCACATGTAAAAATATTTATACAAATAAATGACATTATGCGTTGCCAAAGATGCATATTAGTTGTTACCAAAAACGACTAACTACTTGTCAAATAAACAAATATTTGGATAATTAAATATGCGTTGCCAAAAACGCATTTCAGTTGTTACCAAAAACAACTATAGTCCTTAACTACTTACTATTAGTGTCACCATCGAGTAAAAGCTCGTTATCACCCATCTCATAGTGGCGAGTCGATAAGTTTTCTGCGTCAGCAGATGGTAATTCACTGCCGGACCAGGACCTAACACTTTCGCTGCGTTCTCGGTGCACCTGCACCCGCTCTTGGGATACACGTGCAACAGCTGACGAACTAGCCTTCTCAATTTTCTCAATATTCTTCTGCATTTCTGCTAAACACTTCCGTAACCATCTGTTGTCCTTAGATTGGCTAGGACTACGGCTTCTACGGCGCTTTCTGCTGTGTTTAGGCATAATTATTTTCTAATGAAACCAACACGTAGTTCACTTGAATCGATGCGTTCGACTCGACACACAATCGAAGACTGAAGGTACTGCCTAGGGCAGCGGAGTAGGGAACAGAGGCAGGGTAAGCAGCGGGCAGTGTTTATTTCTTTAAAGATGTGTGGATTAGACACCTAGCGAGGAAACTACAATATATTCCTTATTTACGAAACGAGGCCGAAATATAATGATAATTATGTCTATTGACAAAAACATTTCTATGGAATATACATTCGTCCGTAAATAACACAAATTTGAAAAAGTCTTCATTCTCTGCAAGTTGGTTTTGTGCCCATTGACAAAATATAATTCTTCTCTCAAAATCATTTTCAGTTAGTTCTTGGTGTAACTGAAAATGGTAGGGATGACATTTATTTTGCTTAATGCATTTTGATACTGAGGATTATTTTATCCCTAAATCTCTGCTTATATCTCTTACGCTAGCTATTGGATTTTCCACAATTGTTTGAGTTATTGCTAATTCATTTTCTTTATTTAAGACGGTTTTAGTTCTGGCTTCTCTGAGATATCTTTGAGCATACTCACATGACGCCAAATGACAGTTTTCTTCACACACGTAATTACATAAATCATACTTATTAATTCTGATACAAAATAATTCATTTAGAATCTTATATGACAAATTTCACAGTAATAATAAGATAAATAATTGATTAAATGTCAAAACTAGAAACAAATGCCTGACTTATAGATATCCAGAAAAAAAAAACTAAAAACTTGAATTTTAAATCTGATTTTGGTAAGAAAAATGAGATGGCGATAAATGTTGTATAATATCTACCTTAGTATAGATGTAAAAATAAATAAGTATTGATTTAACAAATGTCCAAAGTACCATGAACAGAATGAATTCAGTTCATTTATGTGCAAATACACACATAATTGCCGTTAATATTAATAAATTTGTTTCAATAAAAAAAATACTTTTCATCTACTTTTAATCTTTTCTTTCATTTATTAACATAACTGAGATGTAAACTACTTCGTTTTAAGGAAGAACCCAATGTAGTTTTCGTTAATTAAGCAAAACTAATTATTAAAATAGATTTTATAGATGTGAAGTTTTAGTTTCTAATTGATCATATAAAATTACGTATATTAGATATAGCCATCTATTTTTTTTTTATTTTTGAAGTATTTATATACAGTTACTTTTAGACCTTTATTTTCTTTATGGAAAATGTTCAAAATTTTCATTAAAATTATGATTTTTTTCTATTATATTTATTATGATGTTTTTCTGTCATTACTGCTTCTCTTGTGTTCTCCGAAGAACTCTACCAGTTTGTCCTATATAGGTACACTTTAAAACACCTACCATGATTATGGACACCAAATCCCAATACACCCAATAGGAATGGTTTGCCTATCGTCTTTTATTACTTTGCCAAGGAAGAAATATTTATCAGATATATGTATTTATACTTATGACTGTCCTCCTAACTACTGAGTTTTTCCCGGTTTTCTTCATTCTTAGTGACTAGGGTTGACCAATGTAACTCGTACCTTACCTAGGCACTAATGTGGCCTACAAAATCTTGTTTTAAAATGTAAAATTGAGAAAACAATTAATTGCATTTAAAATAAGGCAGCATATTTATTAACTAGATGATTTTAATCCAATTGTAAATCACGAATGGTGTGACAGATGGTATGAATTTTTTTTATGAAAAGATTAAAAGTAATTACAAATTTTTATATGTAATTTAGAAATATTTTGTCATAGTAAAAATACAGCAGCAACAAAAAAATGCATTCTATCTGCATCAGTTTACTATCAAATAACTATAAGCTTTTTATTCCCCTTATAATTCCTTTCAATGTTGCTGTACAATGCCAGCCGAGGAAAATTCGACATATAGTGAGGTGCACGTGTGTTGGTCGTTAAAACAGACTATCATTGAATTTAATAGACGCGATGGATATTTTATGGGCCCAAAAATTGTCACAAATGCGCCCTTCTTCATTTTATTGACTTTTATTGGATAGCTTCTAGACCTGTTTACAGTAAGTGGAGCCATATAAGAAAACTAAATCCAATCAGAGAACCATTATTTTAGCCAACTGGAAACTGTTTTACAAATTATTTAAGCAGTAGTCACAAAGATGTTATTTTAAGAAAAAATAAAACAAACATTTTTAATAAAATTAATGATAGTTAAAATAAGAATGTCAATTTGCTATGTACGAGGAATACTCACTCTCGATTGCTCCACTATGTGAAATTTGGCCATTACAAATTGAATGTTAGTAAACTGTTAGTTAAGAGCGCGTTTGCACTCCCTGAAGCAGTCAAAAGATTAATTAAACGTGTTCAGTATGAACTTGGCCAACTGAAATATAGATATCGCACTGAAAATACAATCGGACAAACAAATTGTAATTGTTTAACCAAAAACCATACAGTTTTTGGTTAAAAATTTAAGTCGAATGCAACTTAGGAATATTTATGTTGCAGATTATTAAATTTATATTTAGCAAAGAATAATTAGGCCAGTTTCAATACGTCTTTACTGTCCTTAAAATAGTTAAGCCCTATCATCTACAATAACCCACTAAACTATTATGCACTTATGTCCAAAGCAAAAAATCTTCTTTGTTGTTAATTGACTTTTTCGCATTGTTTAGGAAAAATTCACATGAACCTAAATTTTTTTCTTAGTTTATATAATTTAGACAATTGGCTCTGAGAGATATAGTCCTTATGTAAATTTTTATTGAATTTCGTAAAATTGTATGAGTGCGTGTTAAATGAACCGGTCGTAGCATGTCAAAAATTACCGGCATATTCAGGTATGTGTTTCATTAAGAACGCCGAGACTAATAATAATTTAACTGTTTTGTTTTTAAGAACAATGTTTTTTGTAAGTGACAAAATGGAATGCGGCATTGGCAGTGTTAACAATAAGACCGCATAAGTTCATGTTGAATGTTTTTTAATTCTTATAGAACTAGTAGTAGTAAGAAAATTATCAATTAACTCAATAATTCAAATACGTTATAAACCCCTTCTATCAATTTGTTTTACTTATTGTTGTGTAAAACAATACATGTGTACATTTTTTCACAGATCAGTTCTTTTAAGGTAAATGACTAAATTTCTGTTGCACGTGCGAATTCATATTTGATTGTTCACGAAGCTTAAAATGTTTTGCCCATCAACACGTTACCTAACGGAGAATTCCTTAATCTTTGTTGCTAACAGGGCAGGGTGGACGAAGCAAAGTAAGTAGTTCGCAGTTACACTAAGGGCTTTTATGCTCGCTGTGGGGTGGCTGTGGATGATGGTTCTCAAGGCAGGGATCGTTAGCCTTTTAACGCTGCTCCACTGCTAAACGTTAACAATCCAGTTTTATATGCCATTGTTTCTGAACCCATTTTCGCCTCACCACTCCGACCACCTCCCTTTGCCCTAGTAATTTCGACATCCATCACTACTAACCCGTATACTTAACGTGTATATCATATTTCGAGAGATTAATGGCACAGGCGATGAAAAACGTGATATTGGTAAATTCGGGTCTAATTCAATCTGCGGACGCTGTTAACAGTTGAAAAGCAACTAGAAACACAATGGTAGGGCTATGAAAATATACGAGGTGGTCATACGAAGTGTCGGCCCTCGCTGTTGTTTTATTTTCCGAGATGTGTTGGTAATAGTTACAGGTTACAGTGCAAGTGAAGAAACTAAGAATTTTGCTCACGCATGTGCCTTTGGCACACGAGACGCAGCCGAGTGTGCAAAAAGTACATAAGTGAGCGAATTCGTTTCTTAACGAGTGCTGTATAGCGATTTAATATTTAAATCTTGCTATTTAAATGTTACAAAAATATATTAAAATTTGTAATAACTCCTACTCTGGTTTATCGTTATTGTTATGCAAAACAACAGACGGCAGGAATCATAGTTAATTTTTATGTAAATAATAAATAAATGTTATGGATTTTATTATAATTTGACAATTCCCAATTTGACAGTAGAGTCGGCGAAAGTATTTTTCACTCACTACTTTCGCCCACCCGTTTCCATAGAAACAACTGGAATGAGTAAAACATAAGCTTTGTTTCTAAGTAAGAAACCATATATTTCGATGGCAGGATTAAACAAATAAAATTTTCACACTGACTATCGAATAAGACTGTATATAATAGGAACCCTATACGTAACACTCAGAATTTCTGGTTTGACTAAAACTGACATCAACATTTGAAGTATAATGTTGTTCTCTTATTTTTCCATATTTTTTTATAGAGAGCACATCGTGAGTGCATAGAAATAGAGGTTGATGAATATTTAAAGGTAAGAAAAATATGACCGTAAAAGTGTACTACACACCGAGTCGAGTTTAAAATGGTGTACATGGACATCTCAAAAATTATTAGAGATACAAAGTTGGTTGAAGAATCCAAGGTTATATTTGTAAGAATTCCTTTCCTTAAGTAGGTGAAAACAAAAAAATGTGCATTTTCTGCACACGTCTACAACTCGTTTATTGTGAATGATACATTCATAAAGTTATCAAGACAGGGATAGCAGTTAGCAAGGATTTCAAAATTGGACTCTAAAAACATTTAGGCTCCTTAGATTTTGCGCTAGCCTACTAATCCTCTTTGTCTTTCTTATGGGCGCCATAATGGATTTTCATATTTTTGAAAACTCCCTTCAAAGTGCTTTTCAACCATATATAACATGCATACGTTCAAAAAACCGAGGATCAAAAAAAAGGCCTGCTAGGTCACCGAATCTAAGTCCATTAGACTTTTTTCTGTGGAGTTATCTAAAAAACAAATTGTAGGCAATATCGTATAATACTGCAGAGGAATCGTCGACCAGTTAGCATAATTGGAATTACTCCAAACATGTTTCTTATTTTTTTTTTTGTTTTTGAACATAAATACATGGTTAAATATCACTTTGTAAGGAGTTTTCAAGAATCCGAAAATCCAATATGACGACCATAAGAAAAACAGAAGTTGAGTATGCTAGCGCGTAAGACCAATTTTGAAATCCTTGCTGATTGCTATCCCTGTCCTGGAAACTTTATGAATGTATCTTTTACAATAAACGAGATAGACGTTTGCAGAAAATGTACATTTTTTGTTTTCACCCTGTGTTTACCTTAAGGGAAAGAATTGGAAATATAACCTTGGATTCTTTTTGGGACTAAAATTGCTTTTTATAAACTTTTTCCAAATTTAACAACTCTGAGATGCTAGCCAGGAGCTTACACAATCCATATCTCAGAAATTAGGTACTGACAGAATTTCTCTACAATTTTGTACGTGTGTAAATACAGGGTGTTCTCGGCTAGTAAAATATTGTTACAGATTTGCGACTTCCGGTTGTACCGGAAGTAAATAACAACGTGATTAATTTAAATGCAACACCCTGTATATTTACCTGTATTTAGATTCTATAGTACATTTTAGGGCTACTTTGTGTCATAAACCCTATTCCTAAAATGTATAGTTTTCGAGATATTAATTGTTTGAACAAAAATTTGACGGATGCAGACTTGAAAAGAAAGTTTATCTGTGACCCAGTCCCGTCGACTAAATAAAAAATATTTAACCGTGGACGTTATAAAGGAAGGCAGTAGGTAATTAACGAACTATTAAAAAATATTTTGTTGTATACAGGGAGAGTATTAAGTAATTTATCTGGTTAGATACGGGGGATCTTACCAGTTAAATTATTTTTCTGCCTGTTTCCTAATGGTTTCCAATAGTAACATTCATTTTAGGAGAAAATTATTTAGAAATTTTAAATGAATTTAAAATTCAATACATTAAACAATCTGCCCAATAATGAACAGTCCAAATTATGGTATCAACTTGACGGGCCACCGAGGTCACCAGACCTTGCACACTTTGGAGCTTGGAGAGACATTGGAGACCTTGGAGTAATATATGGAGCTACCTATATAAAAAATTGTATTTGCAACACCTCTGACAGGGTCTATTAGAGAGGCGAATTAATTCCCATCAGCATAAAGCTGAGACTCTCAGGGGAGATTGGATTTAGCACAGAGAGATCTTTGATCATTGCACACTCTATAATCATATACTCCCAAGACCGCTGGGTATCTTTGGCAAAAGACCAAGGATATGCAGTCTTGGACTGCATCCTTCACGAGGTGGACCTATTGAAACCAAACTCGGCGGATCTAGACCGGAAGGTCGAAAAACACTCCCCCAAGCTAAGCTGTTAGTCACCGTGGCGAGGGCTGAATGATACGAGGGTAAGAGTATCTTGCACGGTACCCTCAGGGCACCAGGCGACACCCTGTTGTAAATAGCCTTACCCCTGCACGCGGGGCTCTACAGGGGTGGACCTTTATAACCCCGGTACTCGTGGGACTTTTATGGAACCAGTTATAAAACAAACATCTACGGAGAGCTCCTCTGAAGGGGCCTCCTCAAATAGCAATCCGGGGCCCTCCTCAAGGGCTCCCACTAGAGAGGGGGAAATTGTGGATGCTCCTCCTACGGCCGAGGCACGGGCACTTCTCACCTCGGGCTCTGGGCGACGTAATCGCTCGGGTCTGAGAAAAAGAAGGCTCGCAAGGCCAGGCTGGCAACTGCCAAAGGAAGGGCGGGTCCCTCCTCATCGGGGGCTTCCCCCTTAAAGAAGCAAGCTGAGCAGGGGAGCTCCTCCGCCAAAGGGGGCCTGAAAAGGTCTCGCGAGGCGGGGGGGACCCCATCTCCAGCTCAGCAAGCCTTTAAAAAGGCCTGTGCTAGGGCCACATACAGCCAGGCTGTGAACTCGGCCTTGAGGGTAGCGATAGCCGGGGAGGATTTCCCGGCTACGAGGCTCTCGACCGAGTTACGAAACAGTCTGGAGATTGCGTTGGCGCGCGGTATTGACGCTCTCCCATTAGAGGGCTCTCTGCCACGCTTCGACGAATTTAGGTTGACGGAGCAGGGGATCATAATGGTCGCCTGCCACGACGATGTATCTAGGGAGTGGCTCACCTCTGAAGTGAGAAGGCTGTCTCCCTTTCAGGGGACTACCCTTCAAACTTTGGAGGGAGCGGCCCTCCCTAAGTTAAGGAAGATTGTTGCCTTCGTGCCGCGCGCGCCTGTGGACGAGGGCAACATTCTTCGACGCATCGAGCGGTCTACTCCAGAGCTCCAAACGGGGCTCTGGAAGATAAGACAGACGATCGAGGTACCTGGCAAAGGCTCTAGGTTGATTCTCGGGGTGGATGAGGCGTCAGCCTTGACCATGCGGAGGATCAACTTTGTGGGTCATGCTGGTATGGCGAGGGTCTCTTTTTGGGACCCTAAGTTCCAAAGGGGAAACTCTGAGGCCGCTGAGCCGCCTGAGGCTTCCGCTTCCGCGGAGGTCCGGGCGGAATCTGGGGCTTCGGAGTGACCCTCAACCGGAAACAAAATGGGTACACAGGTAAATTGTGACCCCAAACTACTACGTTTTACGCAGAGCAACTTGCAACACTGCATCGCTGCGACTTCCATTATAAGTCAGCAGCTCGCGGTGGGGCATACAGATATTGTAATGATACAGGAACCTTGGGTGACCAAAGGCTCTATCAAGGGTCTTAGTCGTAAATGGGGACGCATATTTGTGAGCTCCGACGCGGAAACCCCAAGAGCCTGTATATATACTGCTAAGCATCTTAATGCCATTCAACTAACCAATTTCTGTTACAGGGACATGGTAGTCATCAGAGTGAACATAGGAGGTAGGAGCTTCATTGTTGGCTCCGCATACTTACCATATGAAGCACAAAATCCACCATCTAGACAGTTCATGGATCTCGTCACGTGGTGCAAGAATCAAGGTCTACCGCTGATTATTGGGTGTGACGCAAATGCTCACCACACATGTTGGGGGAGCAGCGACACCAATTTTAGAGGCACGGCAATTTTTGAGTACATCAACTCCAATGAGTTGGACACGCTCAATAGAGGCTCGAAACCTACCTTTGTTACAAGAGCTAGGCAAGAGGTTATAGACATCACTGTCAGCTCATCTTGGGCTTCGCACTGGGTCAAAAACTGGCATGTTTCGTCGGAGGTGTCCATGTCCGACCATCGCCACATCTGCTTTAGTCTAGAGATAGACACAATCCCTACGACACAAGAGTATAGAAACCCAAAACTCACAGATTGGGGTATATACAAAGAAAGTCTGTCGGCTAATGTGAGACCTCATTCTAGGCCTCGCACAAACTATCAGATAGAGGAAAGCAATGATATTCTTAGCCGGGCCATGGTCCGAGCATATGAACAGAGTTGCCCGCTAAAAGTTACTAGGAGTAAACATACAGTCCCAAGGTGGAACTCTGAGCTCCAAGAAACAAGGAAAGAAGCACGCAGGCTCTTTAACAGGGCCATGAACACAAAATCGAACTTTGATTGGGACCAATATAGAATGGCTCAACGTCGATTTAAGAGCTGTACTCGAAGAAGTAAGAGACAGGCATGGAAAGACTTCTGCGAAAGCATTGAAGACGCCCCTGCCACATCTAGGATTTATAAAATCATGAAATATAACCACGAATCTAGGATCGATGTTCTTAGGCTTCCTAATGGTACATATACGTGCACCACCAAGGAGGCGTTGGAGCACCTCGTGGATTTCCACTTTCCTGGTTCTGCCAAAAGTTCCAGCTCTATCCAACACCAGAGGACTCCCCACACAGAGGTTGCAGCTATGGATTGGAGGATGGCCTCGAATGTTGCCACGGTGGAGCGAATTAGATGGGCCATAAACACTTTTGCCCCATATAAGAGTGCGGGTATGGATGGAATATTTCCGGCTCTTTTCCAACAAGGGTCAGAATACATCATCCAGCATCTGCGTGATCTATATATAGCAACATTAGCTCTAGGATATATTCCAAAACCCTGGAGAGCAGCGAGAGTGGTTTTCATTCCTAAAGCAGGTAGAGCTTCTTATGATGAAGCGAAGGCCTTTAGACCGATCTGCCTAACATCGTTTCTACTGAAACTACAAGAAAGGCTCATAGAGAGATTTCTGAAAGAGGGCCCGCTAGTGACTATACCATTACATAGCTCACAGCACGCTTACCAAACGGGTAGATCTACGGAAACAGCATTGCACTCCGTGGTCTACAAAATAGAGAAAACGATTAGCCAGAAGGAGCTCGCTATCGGGACCTTCATGGACATAGCTGGGGCATTTGATAATACCTCCTACAATTCAATTCTAACAGCGGCTGAGGATCACGGATTCCCACCTACCATAGCTAGGTGGATTTATTCCATGCTTTCAAACCGCTCGATTTCTACCTCTCTCAATGAAGTCACAGTTAGAGCGACTGTGGGCCGAGGGTGCCCGCAGGGGGGGTTCTTTCCCCCTTGCTATGGAGCCTTGTGCTCGACGGTCTTCTTCGCAGGCTTAATGAGGAAGGGATTATGACTCAAGCATACGCAGACGACCTTACGGTCTTAATCGCGGGGAAATCTGCAAATACAGTTAGTGAGCTCACTCAAAGGGCCCTAAGAATCGTAGAAGAATGGTGTATAGGACAAGGGCTGAGAGTTAACCCCTCTAAGGTCGATCTAGTCCTCTTCACTAAGAAAAGGAAGTTGGATGGTTTTAAAGCACCAACCATTTTCAATAAGACCATCCAGCGTTCAAAGATGGTCAAATTTCTAGGAGTTATCCTAGGCGAAAAGTTGTCATGGGTACCCCACATAGACAGACAAATACAGAGAGCCACCGCGTCTTTCTGGACATGTAAGAGGCTCTTTGGAAAAATGTGGGGGCTTAATCCGAGAGCCACCTTATGGCTCTATACCTCGGTTATTAGACCCTCCTTTCTATACGCGTCGATTGTATGGTGGCCAGCCGTCCGGCGGGTTACCATCAAGCAACGGCTAAATCAACTACAACGCCTGGCGTGTGTAAGCACGACAGGAGCGATACGCACGGCTCCCACAGAGGCTCTGGAGGCTCTCCTGTCTCTCCCTAAACTGCATATAGTGGTTGAGGGAGAGGCAAGGAGGGCCTCTTATAGGGTCAAGCAGTGGGGGCGGTGGCTAGGTAAAAGCCACGATGGTGGACACACAAGTATTCTTGGGGAACTTGTGGGAGGAGACAGTCTACTGGACGTACCCAGTGACAGGATATCTCCCACTTATGTGTTTCTCAAACCTTACACAGTAGAGATACCGGACAGGGAAGCTTGGCTCGAAAATCCTGATGCTCAGGTCTCGAATGGGCTCGTCTGGTTTACGGATGGGTCCAAGACAGACCAGGGCTCAGGGGCGGGAGTCCGGGGCGTGCGCCCGAGGGCGAGACTATCCTTCTCCTTGGGAAAGTATGCCACGGTCTTTCAGGCGGAAGTGTTTGCTATCTCTGCATGTGTTCAGGAAAATCTCAAAAGGAGATATTCTAATCAGCATATCCAGATATGCACCGACAGTCAGGCGGCTTTACGTGCCTTGATCTCCTATAGGATCACCTCCAGGACGGTCCTAGAGTGTGTTAATGGTCTGACCCAATTGGGACAGAACAACCAGGTAAAATTGACCTGGGTACCGGGTCATCATAATATAACAGGAAATGAGGAGGCCGATACACTGGCTAAGAGAGGCTCAAGTATACAGTTTACAGGGCCCGAACCAGTGCTGGGGCTTCCGCCTAGTTATGTAGCAAGGTCCATTGGAAACTGGATCAAGGTAAGATCAAAGGAAGAATGGTCAAACGTGACTGGGCTGCGACAAGCCAGGCTCTTAATTGAAGGGCCTTGGTCGAACGCAACTCAATCAATACTTGCGCTAAGTCGTAACAGCATAAGGATTGTCACAGGACTGTTGACAGGTCACGGACATCTTAACAAGCACCTTAACACTATCGGTCTTAGTGACACTAGAAGGTGCAGGTTTTGCGGATACGATGACGAGGACTCCATTCACATCCTCTGTCGCTGTGCCTGCCTCATGGTCAAGAGACACAAACACCTGGGCGCAGCATTTCGGCAGGCACAATGGGGCGAAAGACCTGAGTGCTGCGGGTAACCGCGCCGCCTATCAACAACAACACAACAACAACAACACCTCTGACAACAAACAAATTATGTCAAGAACGTGTACGCGCAGCCTTTCAGTCTTTACCACCAGAGAAAATACAAAAGTGACAACAGATACTACATAAACCTTTTTAATTTAGTCGATGGGTTATTCACAGATAAATCCAACACATTTTTAATATCTCGAAAACTGTACATTTTAGGAATAGGGTTTACTACACAAAGTGGCCCCAAAATTTATAATAGAATCCAAATATGAAGAAATATACAGGGTGTTGTACTTAAATTAAGCAAGTTGTTGTCTACTTCCGATACAACCCGAAGTGATCGAACTGTTAAAATATTGTACTTGTCGAGAACACGGTGTATTTACTAAAGGTATAAAATTTCAGAAAAGTCGTGTTAGAAGTTCCTCAGATATACATCGTGTAAGCTCCTGACTGGACACACTGTATATGTAATAACAATAACTAAACTCTTTCTGGTTTTCTGATACACCAGTTTAGTAGTTTTTGAAACTTTTTTTTTTAAATATCATTGAGAAATGTGATCTTTTATTAAAGGAGATAAATATATAAAGAAAGAAAAAACCATTCCATTCAGTAGCTCCAATTAATATTCAACAAGCATTGAAGATTTAGATAACATATTTTAAATATAAGGAAATGTATTTTCAGTATTTATACTGATAAAACAGGAATAATGTTCATACTTAAAGGGTTTTTATGCAAAAACTGCATGGCTGTTATTTTCTATAAAGTAAGATTGTACTCAATGTTTTTGAATTTAACAGTAGATAGTAGGATAGTAGGTAGAATTACCATATAAAATGCGAATAAATTTATTTTGCAAAGAAAAATTGGTAGACATTCCCCCGAAATTACATATTTTAGTAATAAATCCACACGACACACATCTTGCCAATTAAATAACCAAGAAATATTTATTCAACCAATCAATTAATTACTGTTTTTTTTTTAACGGATAAGCCTAATTTGCTTTTCTGTATACTTTCCGACACATTTCTCCCTTTTGCGTTGCGGTCGAAATCCTTGATTTATTAGGGCAGGCGGTGACATATTACGTAAGCAGCAATAATTAAGTTTGCGGTCGTTAATTGTGGCGTTGGAAAGGCCTTTGTATCGGGGGTGGGAGGGAGTTCGCAAGCACAAAAGACCGCGACGCAGTAACTGACTAGCTTGACTGAATGCACTCACCTCTCAGACAATGATCCTTTGCCTCACCGTTACTATTTAGTTCGTCTTATTTTGAAGTATTAAGAGGGTTGTGCTGTTTCTAAAGGGCATTGCGATTCGATGAAATAACACAGTTTACAGTTGGAACATCAGTAAAAAAAATGCCACAAAAGGTCTTGTGATATATCTGGATATTTGACATTGTATGATTTTCCTTGTGAAAATTTGAATATACAGGGTGTTCTCAAATTTAAAGCATTTGTTTTAACAAGATGTAGAACGGGTAAATATAAATTACTTTGCCAAAAATGTCCTATATAAGAATTGTAAAGTAACATAGATACTAATAAAAACATGAAAGTTCAACTGGCTTCCTTTTTTTTGAATGACAGCTTCTATCTAACAACCTTGTTCTGACTTAATTCTTTACATACTACACCTACATTACTGCACCTATACTACTACACACATACTACAAACATCAAAACACTATACTGCACTCGATGCGCGTTTCGCAAACCAAGTTGGCATCATCTGAGGATAATTAAAACTAAACTTATGCTAACATTGTGTCTTATTTATACCTAAACTATTTCTACTATATAACCGTCGCGACAGCTCAGCGAACCATCGCGCCTGATCAGTGAACCGCCGCGACGGATCAGTGAACCGTAATTTACTAACCAATAAAGCGGGCTATATGGGATTCGCCCTATGTCACCAATAATACTATTTTCACATTTAGCAATTTCCAAACTCTTAAAAGCATCCAGTTGTCTGGAATTTGTTTTCTAATTAGTCTTAAATTGCTACTATCTATTTTATGGTTGTTCTCAACCGCATGTTGGGTGACCCTAGATTTATCTGTCCTACCAGATTTGAGAAGAACCATATGTTCCTTGAATCTAGTTTGAATTGACCTAATTTGTTCAACATACACTTGATCACAGTCTTTACAGCTAATTTTGTAAATCCCCATCTTTTCCTTAGTTTTAAAAGTCCCGATAAATAAACCACTGACATACCTATATCTTTAAAAACCTTACCAAGATCATGGGTGAAACGAGGATCGTATGGAATAGATATGAATTTTGGATTTTCTCTTTTGTTTTGAGGTTTATATTTTGAAGTCGAGGAATTTCGAAGTGTCTCTTTAAATTTACGTTGCCCAATTATTTTATCAATTATTAAACTTACAGAATATCCATTACTCGCAGCTATATCCCTAATCAATGCCTTTTATTTTTTAAACCTCTCCTTATTTAGAGCTAAACTTCATAGGTGATGAATTAAAAAATTGAAACTCGCCATTTTGTGTTGACCACAATGGTGAGAGTCCTTAAGGATGTATCTTAAAGTACTGTATTTTTTCTGTATATATATAAATTCTAACTTATTTTCACTATTTCTAATTATTAATACATCTAAGAATGGTAGTTGTCCAGAGTTTTCAATTTCATATGTAAATTTAACTGACACGAAACGAATATTCAACCTTTTTTGGCTTTTGTATCCAACACAGCAAAGATATCAACCACAAGTTTAATTAATAAAATAATTAGGAAACGTAAATTTAAAGGCGACTTTTCAAAATGAAAGAGAAAATCCAAAATTCATATCTATTCCATACGATCTTCGTTTCACCCGTGGTTTTGGCAAGGTTTTTAAAGATATGTCAGTGGTATGTCAGATATTCATCGAGAAATAAACTTCAACAACTTTTAGGCAATCCAAATAGAAACTAACGAAAAGTCGGGGATTTACGAGATTAGCTGTAAAGACTGCGATCAAAAGTATGTTGGACAAACTAGAAGGTCAATTCAAACTAGATTCAAGAAACATATGGCTCATCTCAAAAAATATGGTAGAACAGATAAGTCTAGTGTCGCCTAACATGCGTTTAAGAACAATCATAAAATAGATAGTAGCAATTTAAAATTAATTAGGAACGTAACAAATTCCACACAGCTGGATTCTTTTGAGAAATTGGAAATTGTTAAATGTAAAAATGGTATGAATGGTGACAGAGGGCCAATCCCATATAGCCCGCTTTATTGGTTAGTAAATCACGGTTCACTGATCCGTCGCGGCGGTTCATTGATCAGTCGCGAGCTGTCGCGATGGTTCACTGAACCGTATGAATAGTTTAGGTATAAATAGGACATGTTAGCATAAGTTTAGTTTTAATTATTCTCAGATGATGCCAACTTGGTTGGTGAAACGCGTGTCGAGTGCAGTATAGTGTGTTGGTGTTATATGGAAAACTAAATCAGTATTGTCTTCACACCAAAGGTTCCAACCGCTTTCAAGCTTCTATTTGTTAACTACGCTGACTACCGAAAACTATCCACTAACGAGGACTAGGTCTATAGCAAATCAAGTTGGCCGTAAAACGATACAGCAGAAACAATTACTACCTATATCCATATCAATATCAAAGAGTAGGTGTAATCTTTATAACATGAAGGTCGTCACCTCGCAAGAATTGAATTTTGTCTATAAATAGCTACGTGCACTCCTTAAGGGTCCATTCACTGTAGACTTGACAGACATGAATTCGGGGTTGGGTTGAGAGGTTGAGTACCCGATGGGTGAAGACTTACATGTTTCCAATACCGAATTATTAAGATTTCGGAGGTGCACGTAAAGCCGAAGTAAAAAGGCACATGGAAACAAAGTTAGCCCTCATTGCAAAGGTACCGGATTTGTCTAATAATTGCAATAAAATTTCTTTTTAATGTTATAAATTATATATCACCGGAAAGATCAAAAGATAAACTAGATCCCTATAGTAGCAAATTTTTTTTTAATGCATGTATTTTAGAAAAAATAATTTTTGAAAATACCCTATTTTAGTACAAGAGTGTTTGCCTGGAATTTTAAAAATAAAAAGAATTGCAAAAAATTACTACTATAGGGATTTAGATTAAAGTTTTATCTTTTAATACTTTTTACTAAAAGTCGCTATCTTTTATAGTTTTTTTTATAATTATACACGAGACGAACGCCGATTTTGGGCTTATTTCGGACCAGTGAATGGACTCTTAAAAATGGATTATAAGTTGTGATGTAAAAGTAAATTACTGGTTCCTAACCACTGAGGCCTTAGTAAGAGATGTAGTAATAGTAGTGCATCGATTTTAGGTCCAAATTATATTAAAAGGATCCCCAAAGCACTTCTAGAAGAGTGGATAATAAATTTAAGTGGATTAATATACATAAATCTTATAGTTAAGCTGTGGTGTTATTATTATTGTACTATATAAAGCGAAATAAATAAAAATAAGGGTTGGAAATTCCGGTATAGCCTGTTATTTCTTAATGCAAGTGATAAGGAGTTTCTTTTAGAGTTTTATGCATCCACTTTATACGGGGCCCTTTTATAACGGAAGGGACAGCAGTAAAATTCTATATTATGGATATATTATAATATTGTAGCCAGCAATATATTACCGTAAAACTTTTATGGTTCTTTTAAATGTTTACTGATAGACAGCTCATTAGTTATACCGAGTCTGTTGGATTTTCATTTCAAAGTAGTTAAAAATTATCAATCCAGTATCATGGTTTTATAAATAATACTATATACAGATAAGGTAAATGCAAATAGACAAAATGGAAGCATTTGCCTGTTTGCTACGCAGAGATGTGGGTATTAAGAGTATATCTTCGATCGACACAAATGTAACGTCGACATTCTTGAGAAACTGGAAAAACTTTCAAATGGGATCTACTGTAATTGGCCAGGACATAAAAGAAAATTGATAACGATAGAATGAAATACCTCTGGAAAGCAGCGTCTATTCACCTTTTTTGCTCCGCAAAGAGGAACGTTATTTTCACAAAAACTGTGGTAAAACATGGATTTTCTACAGCACAATTTACTTTCGTATTTTTTACGGATTACTTTTTTATTTATGTTTTTGTAAACACTGTTATATTATTAATTATCTATAAATATAATAAGCAGTACACTTATTGAAAAAAGTTTCCAGTCAAGGTTTTGTCGGAACACAAAGATTTGATAAAAATATTTTGCGCATATATTGTAGTTTTACCCCCTAAGCGAGGGTAAGGTTCACCCTTAAAATTTTAAATGGGAAGGGGGGTCGAGACAAACCTCATTTTAAAGCTTGAAAAAGACTTTTACAATGCTGCATACTTTTTTGAATTTGAGTCACTAGTTCTTGAGAAATTAAATTTTTTGTTTTTAATTTGTTTTTTTTCATTTTTACAAAATAATTGGAAATAATTCGAATTTCTTTTTCTTTAGATTGTAATATCGTTTAGTAAGTATTCTTTTCTAAAAATAATAATAGTCCTGGTCAGTAAAAAATAAATTAATTGCAATTCTTATACTACATAGGCCCTACGAACAACTAGAAACGAAAATTTACTTATTAATATTTTTAGTACGAGTAATAATTTAACAAATGCTGAAAATGACCACCTCTTGCTTCTACAGTGATAAAGGTTTTGCTCTAAGTATTTCCGAACATTACTTAGCATTTCTGGTGTGATTTGATGTCAGCCTTTTTTGTCAGTACAGACAATTGTTATTTTACGATATTAAACGGAAATTTATACATCGGGTTTCTTGACGATCCAGATTATTACTACATTAATGTTTAAAAAGGAATACTTAGTTAACAATATTATTATAATCTAAAGAAATAAAAATTCAAAATGTTTCCAATTATTTTGCAAAAATGAAAAGAAAAGAAAAATTAAAAATTAAATTTCTCAAGAACTAGTGACAAATTCAAAAAAGTATGCAGCGTTGTAAAGGTATTTTTTCAAGCTTTAAAATGAGATGTGACTTGACCCCTCTTCCCATTTAAAATTTTAAGGGTGAACCTCACCCTCGCTTAGGGGGTATAACTACGACATTGAAAATATGCGCAAAATATTTCCCCCTCGAAAACTTAATTGACGTGTCCGAGTGATTTCCAAGAAAAAGTTAGTATGTATCGGAAAATTCGTTTGTTTCGTTATTCGTGGGCCACCCTGTAGAAAACACTCTATATTGCCTTTCTTAATAGAGTAAATGTCTATTACTAAATATTTTCAAGGGCATTTTAGTTAAGTAAGTAATCTATTTACCTATCCCGATTGATCCTTCCCATCAGGTAAAGCCCGACTTTTAGTATATTTTCTAAGAAGGGCGAAAGTGAAAAATCTATCTGATTATTCGTAGTACAAGAATTTCTAATTTAAGATATTTTAATTTCTAATTGCTCTAACAGATCTAAGGGCTTTCTTTTCTTTTCTCGATGCAGTACCTTTACATTTTCCAGATCTATAAAATTATTGTTTTCTATACAATGCGTCGATAATCCTGAATTTTTTGTTATTATGGACTTTTTATGTTCTTTTACTCTAGTTTCAATACTTCTAGCTGTTTGACCCACATACACGGCATTACAATCCACGCAGGTAATTTGGTATACTTCCGATTGCGGAGGATTTTGATAAACAACAAAGAAAGGGTTAATAAATTGAAACAATCGGGAGTATACCAAATTGAAAATATTTAGTAATAGACATTTACTCTATTGAGAAATACCTAACAAACCGAAATACTAGTATATAGAGCGCTTTCTATATATTTCTTGAAACATCTAAATGAGAACTGTGTTTTTTCAAAACAATTATTTTCACGATGTTTCATAAAGAACCATCCGCTTCCAGTATCCACTTTATCGAAAATTTTGTTGGATTTTGTTTTGTAGATGCTCCGAATAACGAATTTCTTTATGGTGCGGATAAAATTTCAACCAGTTCAATAATCTCATGTTTTAATGTTTCATGTTTTGCTAATTTTTAGATTACTCTAATTATTGATTTAGCAGTGAATGCCCTTGTAATCAGTTAGTTTAATCATCCTTGATGACATTGATAACACAGATATAATATGATTAATCCAATTTTCGTTTATTAAACCGTACAAAATAAGAAGCTTACAACCCGAATTGTATTTAGAGCACTGTACCACCTATGAAGTAAGTGGGCATAGGGTGTTTCTATTTTTCAATGTTGTAACGCACCCTTCTGACCAGCCTTTGGCTTTGGATTTGGGGGTTTTCTAAGTTATGTGGTATTTTAACGTTTTAATGTTTAATGTTAATGTATACCGTGCTCTTCGGCGACTGTATAAAGAATCTTTCGGAAAGTAACGGGGTGACGTCCGGACTAGTAACATTTACAACTGCCGTACTGTGAAGGAGGCTTAGTAGATGGCTTGTAATTCGGGAAGTGGATAGTGACGGACGGGTCCACGGGAGAGTTCGAATGTCCTGGAGAATTGCAACAGTTTGGTGGTAGTGCAGCTGTTATTAATAGTAGGCTAGAGTCAAATTTGTCAAACTGGACTGTATTGTCAACTATTAGATGTGTAGCAAATTGAATATGGAAATGACGCTCTCTAAGCTTTTGCATATACACGGAATATAGATTATTAATTTGAAATTGTGGTGTAATAAATTCGTACGTGTCTTCTTTTTACTAATTCATGTTTCAATGTAACAAACACTTTCCTTGGTATCTTGGGACACGGTATCTACAGGAAGAAGGCTAACCTGTATTCTAAGTCTTCTTTGTAGAAAGACAACGGTCTGGTAGAAACAAACAAACCCTGGCTTGGAGAATTGATCAACATTAAAATTATTATTTTGTCATTAAGATTGATTCTCCACCATTGATAGGCTTTTCCCCGCAGGGTTGACCCATTGCCTTTGATAAATATAGGTACATCATAAGCACGTGATTTATTATTGGTAACGTGTTCAGATATGCACCAGTCACATAAAATGAATTGATCAGATCATTGCGGTAACAAAATAATTCTCTAATATGTAAACTTTCATATAACAATGCCATAAAATCGGGAATACGACATTGACTTTGCCCCACAGCCCCAGACTTGTATCTTGTTTGTTCAGCTGCCGCGCAAACTTTGGCCGACCAGTTTCCAGTTATCAACTCTCAAATTTGCATAGCAACTTTCGGTTTCGACTTGTCAATGGGCATAATGACGATGGATTCGGTGGGGAGCGACACCCAACTTCATTAACGCCGTCTGTCTTTCAGTCTGCGTATCTGTCGGGGCGGAGTGCGCTTTTTATTTGTTATAAAGAACTGGGAAATGAAAAATCCGCGAAGCAACAACATATAATGCGGCGGAATGAAACAGGAATCAGTAATTCTGCGGTGGGGCTTTAGAAACAAACAAGCTAGTGATTGCCACCAGCTTGACATAACAGTTTTTTCCATATCTATAGAAAACTGGAGATAGCATATAAAAAATAAACCACCACGTTTTTCTTACACTTAATTGTAAGATTGTAAGAGATTTAAACATATCGTACATCATGTGGTAGATAATCATTGATAACATTTGGTAAATTTTAAATGATTGCATAAAGATAAACTATAGAGAAAATTCCTTATAAATTAAAAATAATATCTTAGTAGTGGTGAAAAACAGACCGGAGTGCCCTCTTTGCGGAGTAATGCCATGCCAGTCGGGGCACATTACCCGTGGAGTAGTTGTTTTCGGGATCTTCTTCCAATAAAAATATCTTGTCTGGTAAAAATATTTTCATAACAATAACAAAATGTTTCAAAGCAAAGATTATATTAGCATACTTTTTAAAAAGAGCTTAAGCTTGTTCCAACCATTTACATTGAAGCACCTATCACAGAATACATTTTAATGAGATACCAATGTCATATCATTTATATTTACCTTTGCAAAGGAAGCAGATTATAAGTTATTTAATTATAAGTTGTAATTTTGTATTTAAGATAAAGAAAATATAATGAGATATTATACTATGAGAATGTATATAATATTAAGAAAACACTGAACTTTTTCGTCCCTTTCAAGTATTGTAACACTTTTATAAAGACTATAATTATTATTATGTAGTACATTATGGAGCAGATTTATAATTGCTGTGGAATTTTTGTGTGTAATTTCCTTCGAATAATACTTAAAGTTATTATGTTTTTTATTTCTTACCGTGGCTTGATGGGAGGATATCAATGTGAAATACAAATTAACAGTGCCATTCTAAAAAAACAGCATTAAGATGATATATTAATAATAACTACCAGAAATAACTTTAATAGCGGAAGAAGTTATAACGGGAAGGGTTGACAACCGAATAAGAGATGATATGCCCGAAACAAGAAAATCAAGGGCAGCCAGCTAAAACACGAATTGGTCCGTGTATAATCCCCCTCGAACTCTGGAATGGAGCGGTGACGCCGAGAGCAGAAGATAAGAACAAATGTGGATCCGTGCGGTCTAACTTGAGAGCGGGGTTGTCTCTCCTATCCGAATACCAACTCAGATTTCACGAAAAACGATCGCAGATAGTGATCCAATGAAATACAAAAGTATTTCATTGTATTTGAGTATTTAAATAATTTGGAGTATTTAAAATAATGGTTGCAAGTGCCGTATCAATGTAAATTTATAAATTCTGCTTCAAAACTCCACTGTATATTTAATAAAAGCAAATATTCGATGAATTAACAAATTTTGAAAGTGGCTCTTTAGTTTTATTCAACTGAAATTTCTATTTAGATATATTTATAAGTTCATCTTAATAATACTAATAAGGACTCTATAAAAATGTTCAATGGAAAGTTCCCCCAACTTCGTTTTGGTTTAATCATTAACGACGAATTTAAAAGCTACCTTTTTGTAAAAATCTAAATTAGCAAACTGATTTCATTGGCATCCTGAAAGCTTTGGCGGACATAATCTAAATTTTCATTAAACAAATAATATACGAAATAAATTTTTTTATGAAAAATTTTCAAAAACAATAATTTTTTCTTTGAAATATAAGTTATTGAAGAAAATGTAGGACTTAAAACCTATTGAAAAAGCTTTGTCAATGATTTTCAATCTTGTCTGTCAGGCTACTAGAAACAACCATGATTGGTCAGCCGGAAGCTATTTTGAATGGACCCTCATCCCAGGTGACATAATTCTTAAATATATTATGGAGAATAAATAAAAACACATTTTTCGTCAAATTGCGTTCCATTAGAAGTCAAGTATTTACCTAACATTACATTTTATTTAAACATCTTTTTCGTCAAATTTGAATATTGACTTCCGCAGTAACATGTGACGTAACATGTTTTAAATAGACGTCCACTGGAGAAAATAATGAAGGACTCCTTTTACGAATGCAGCCACCCCCAGACGACTCCGTCAGAGCTACTCCGTCACTGGGGAACCGACAAGAAAGGAACAGTCATCATCAAGCCAGCCGGGCCGGGCTGCGAGCCGGCAACCCCGGCCGAGCAACCGCCTATCGGAAAGCGTTTCATTAAAACGACAACGGCTCATTACCCCCGCAATTAACTTGACAATTGGGGCCGGACCCAGCCAGGACTGGACTGAGCGACTCGAAAGCACTGATTAAAAGGGTTTGTTCCACAGTACTTATTCCTTAATGATGATGATTGTATCTCGTCGGAAACGGTATTTTTAGATCAAATGTGGCTTCTGCTTCTCCAGAAAGGAGAAAATTAAAAATGGAATAAATATGATATTGGAAAACCGGTTGGTTGTTAAAATAGAATTTATTTCTTCAATAAAAAACAAAAGAAGGACACCTTCAGCCAGATACATGGACAAATATCCTACGTTTCGTCCGAGTTTTCGGACTTTTGACAGAATAAATATCCAAAAATGTTGTTTTTTTACCTAGTATCAATTTTCTATTTTAATTTTATTGTATGGGTTGGTTTTATTTTGTTTTTCATCATTTTTGCTGCTTCTACCGTTTTAAATCTGGTTCTCTCTTGGGAATAAAAAAGTTACACAGGGTCAGGTCAGTTGATTAAAGCGGGTGTTCTAATACAGGGATCCTGCGCTTGGCCAAAGACCTCTTTACCGATACCGCATTGTGAGTAGGAATGTTGTCTTGATAAAGAATCTGCGACCGATTTTTCCACAAATCTGTAAAATCCGTCGAACTGTTTCTTTGTCAACTCCTATGAGATCGGCAACTGCTCGAATATACAAAACACGATTTTCTCGAATGACTTGACCGACTATTTTAATGTACAATTTTTCTTTTCTTTTAATCACTTTTTATTTTGTCCAGTCAATTCTATGACTGCTACGCAAGTACTATTGCAACTTATGATTTTGTAATTTCTGTTATATATTTGTATTTATAATAGATCTATATGTCTCCCTATTAATAATCTTTAACATAAGTAATTACTTATACTAATAGTGATTTCTTTGGATCAATTTGCCTGACTCCTTGGTCAATCGCAATTCGGTAATACACTGACCGACTCCTTTGATGATTTCGATCCAGTTGACTGACTATCGGAACGGACTTTCAACTACCCCAGCTAAAAAAAGGTGATCAATGTAAGCCGTATCTCACAGTGCGTGTTCTGTTTTCGTTCTCCTCTGTGGACAATTCACCTCTCCGTCGCTTGTAATGAACGGGGGTAATATAAACGGATCAGCAAATAAAACGAATTTGTCTTTTAAAACAAACCGCGCTCGCTCGCTGTAGGCGGAAATGTTAGTTTTGATGAAGTTGAGAGCCGCCCAAATTATGAACTGAAATTCCTTTTGACGATGTGTACATTTCAATGGCTTCCATTATAATGCTTAAGATATTTGTCGATTTAAATCTATTGCAATCAGCAAGAGTGGTTTACAAATAATAAATGTATTGTATACAGGGTGCTTTGAAAAGTGGTACTGTACATACATTACTGACATGAATTTAAAAATGCTGAAACATTATTCTCTTTGAGTATTTACTAATATAATAGTAATATCTCTATCCCCCATTCTTACCGCAATGATATGCCAGACTTGTGTGGGAGAGGGAGTGATACATTATTATTTTCCCGTGAGTGAGTGCGCCCAGGAACAAGTAATGACGTTGTAACTTTAATTATCATTTAGTATGAGAGTAAGGGAAACATGCATACCTTGCTAATTAAAGTGGACACTAGACAGGGTGTTCAGTATTTCGTGTTATGGTTTCTTACGTCAAAATAAGAAAAAAATTAGCACAAAATAGTGTTTTTTTTTATTTTTCAAACATGAAATTTTGACATATTTAAGGAAGGATTTTTCCCTATGCTATACATAGGTATATCTTCTTGATATTGGCAACTTCGACACTCTGTACCACGAAAAGGTGCTACAGAGTACAAAAAAGCATTTTTTCTTACCTTGACCAGAAACTCTCTGTATAAACTATTCTTATATTATTTTGCGCAGACTACTAAAAATCATTTTACTAGTGACGCTGGTGTAACTTATGGTAGCCATCCCCAAAAAATATACACCTATGTTTAAATGTAAAAGCAAGACCCTTAAAATATAGGTAATAACTGTACCTACTAGAAAAGTCTCGTGTCTACTTTTACCTAAAAATTCAGAGAAAGCAAATATTTGCATAAGAAGTTTTGAATAAAATTTTACAAGTGCATCAGACGGTGGCTGTATATAAATTTGTTTGTGGAGCGCCAACTCTGCTGTGGATAACCTCCAGGGGAGATTCCATGAATATCTTTTGACCATAAGAGAACAAGGCAAGTTTTCCTATTTTTTACAAGACCAACTCGTATTTGTCGACCGTGACTTTTCTAGAAACTTCGCAAGAACTTCCTGCAGCTTTGCTTTTCCATCTGCAGATTGATAAGAGATGCGAATTGTCCGACCGTATATATTATGTTGGGCTTCAATTCGTTGACCGACGATGATGATAATTGCGTATAGCTGAGTTGAGATTTCCCAGCAGTCGGCGAATTGATAGCAGCCCTCGACCCCGATCAATAAAGGATGATTTAATGTGGCCGGATTCGCATAATTTCCATCAGCATGTAGGCCGCTTCTTTATTTCGATCAGCTCCAGTTTTGTATTTATATGTATTTTATTATGCTCCCCTCTGATTTACTTTGTATGCCTAGTGATGTCCTCTGTTCTTTTGTAGCTCATTTGGTCTATCTCTCGTTCACGAAACTATCATTCATAGGTCGAATAGACTTGAATTGAACTTCATTACTAGAAAGTAATCGACTTGATATATCTAGCTAAAGTTTTCTCTAGCAGAAATATACATATAAAGTCAATGCTAAATATAAAGAAGACGGGGAAAATACAACACATGTGCAATAAAATACGTATAAAAAATGTAGAACCACTGTTTCCTATACTATGGTTTTATATAACAAAAAAAAAAAAAAAAGATTAACATTTAAATATTTATCATATTGCTATCAAATTGACAAACATAAAAGCTTATTGTTCGTGACAACTTATTGAAGCCTGTATTAAATCTGATTAAATTAAGACACAATGATCATCAGTTGATGTTTTACTATCCCCCTAACCAATGAGGTTTTCCAGGTTAAGGAGGCTAATCTAATGAATAATAATATGCCCCTCTCCCATACGAGCCTCAGACTTATTATTATTATTATTATTATGATTATAGATCAGAGTCAGGCTCTCCTGAATAATTTAATTTGTTATTGCTTTGCTTAAAATATGTGTTCTGATACAGAAAACTAACAAAACCACACCCGACTTATATTACAAGGAAAACCAATTTGCTCAAGTCGAGCACCGGATCCCGACCGGAAGAAAGCAAACTAGTAGGACAGATTCAGATGACATCACTGGATGAGCTGACAGCCCGCGGCTGATGCATTTTCAGCGTTTAAACGGATTGCCCAGCCCCGGCGGCATCTTGATTTATTATGTAGTTGATACACAGAGAAACAAATTGTTCGATTCGCTGCTAATATGATTGATTAAGGCATCTTTTGTTCCGGAACGCACGCAGTTAAAAGTTAGCTATGATTTATGATACTTTTTACAGTGTTCATTTGTCATTTTAAATCCAACCGAGCCTCAACCGCTCGTGTGTTATAGCGTGATGGAAAACTTGAAAGGTCCTTTAAAATAAAGTGCATGCGAATTATTGTTTTTTTCTCTGCGTAGGTGTATAGCTGATCCTTGTCACCGAGAAGACTTTCTTGATATACACGTATGGTGGATTTTTTGCAAAAGTTTGTATGTATAAATATTTTTATTATAAACAATGAGGAAATAAGCGAGTCGTGGCCCAGGGCTTAGCGTCTCGATCGCTCAACCCAGAGGTCGTGGGTTCTAATTCCTATTCCACCAACAATTTTTCATTAAATTGTTTACTCGTAGATCAAGGCTTATTCGCAGGGATGGCTTGGCAACCATCCTGGCGATGGCCTAGGATGGAAAGAATGTCAGCTTGGTGTTAATGTGAGAGATTAAAATCAGCTGATGTTTGACTTGTCCCCCTAACTAATGAGGTTTTCCAGGTTTCCCTCATTCCAGCACTAAATGGTGGTTAGGGCCTACCAACGTAAGTCGTTCCTGAGGCGCAAATGCGGCCCGCGAAATAATAATATGCCGCCCCCTCTCCCACACAAGTCTTCGACTTTCGGGCTAGTTCTTGTGATTAGAATGAGGGGTAGAGATATTATTATTATTATTATTATTATTATTATTATTATTATTATTATTATTATTATTATTATTATTATTATTATTATTATTATTATTAATTACGCGTTACATTGTACCGGAAACTGAAGTTTACGAACCAGTTGGGCAGTGCAGATGCTATTTTTTATTATCATAAGAGGTCAACTGTCAAAGTTTATCCGACACATCTAGTCGACTGTAGTCGTTAGGAGGTTCGCTAAGAACGAACTTCGTAGAAATATGTACACACTAGGTTGTTTTCAATTGACCAATTATACTATTTCCAGCTATTATTATAGACACATGGGCTTACATTGTCATACCACGGCGTGGTATTTATCCGTAGAATTGTTAATTCCAAATTCCAAGCCTCATAACGAAGGGTCGGTCTAGCGGACTTGTTAAACACAGATGAGGAGCAAACGTGACCTCGCATGAATGATAGATGATTTACAAATACGTACAAATAGGCGCCCACAAATGTTGTTTGATCTGCCCGGGACCTATGCCTGACAGAAGTGAACACACACAATGTGGCGGCGAGTACACTGTGCTGGTTACTCTAGGTATGGAAGCTTGTGCCAACTACTGAAATAAATCATAGTTAACAGAGTCGGCTGGGGCCCCTTGGGGACCGCCACTTTGCGAGGCGAGGTGAGGGATAAAAAATTGTTTTTGATCGCTTACAAAAAATTATCTGAGGCTTTTAAAGTAATGATTTTTGCATTATCCCAAGCACCCCGATAAGTCCTTGTCGAGTGCGGTGCATTATTAATGGTATATAATAATACAATAACACCAGAGGCGCGATGTAAGTCTTTTGTAAAATTTGTAGTTCCCGTCTGCAATTTCATGAACATAATTTGTATACGCTTCTCTTTGAAAAATGAACCCCAAGGGCGTAGTTAGGAATAATTGCTGACCGGTTTTTAAATTTACTTGCGTCACATACAGTATGATTCTACATTAAAATAAGGTTTGACTATAAATCAGCATCAGTAGTAAAGCAGTAGGGTTGGCTTTAATTTTTTATTTTTTTTGGTACGCACACCTGTACCACAAAAATAAATAAATAACCAGAAGAACGCAGGCGGCACCTTTCATGTGATTATCGATGGACTCGTGACCTCTGTTCCAAAAGGGAAACGTATTTTCGAGGATATGTTATTTATTTTCCATAGACGTACCTAATTAATTTATATTTTTACGGTATTGTTTGGAAAAAATGTTTTATTATCATAACAATCACAATTTTTTTAGATAAAATTAAAGAAGAACTTATTTAAATAAAGCATATATAACATTGATTGATTTTTCCAAATTATAATTATTTTGTTTTTTATCGTTCTAAAGTTTCTATTTATACATTTAAGTATATAATATAGTTTCACTCTACCAAAGCACCATTAAATGGCTATGGGTACAATTTTTTTTAATGGGTACAAATTAGTTTTTAATTAGTACACTGCTATGATCTGATTCGATTTCCCCTAGCCGCAAGTAGAGATGAAAAATCGATTTAATTTCAGTGTCTCCACTTTTCAAGTGGAAATTATAGCTAAATTATTATGGGTACAAAACTTCTTTAATGAGTACAAATTAGTCTTTAATTAGTACACTGTCATGGTCTAATTAGATTTCCTCTGGCTGCTAATAGGCCAGATAATTATCAAATAGACTGAATTTCGGTTTCCTCACTTTTCAAGTGGGCATTGTACAAAATTTCTTCAGTAGGTACAAATTAGTCTTCAATAAGAACACTGTTATGGTCTAATTATGTTTCCCCTAGCTGCAAGTACATGTATCAAATCGATTCAAATACTTATGGGTATAAAATTGTTTTAATTGGTACAAATTAGTTTTTAATTAGTACACTATTATGGTCTAATTAGATTTCCCCTGGCTGCAAGTAAATGTGTCAAATTGATTTACTTTCAGTTGCCCCACTTTTCAAGTGGAAATTATAGCCAAATGGTTATGGATACAAAATTTCTTTAATGGTATCTGGTATTTGGTCTCGATGAACGATGTGGCGACTCCTATGGAGATGCCGATGTAATGCAACGCCAGTCGGGGCACATTGCCCGTGGAGTAAGTGTTTTCACATCTCCTTCAAATAAATTTTAATAAACCAGTTTTGTAAAACAATACTTTCAAAGTTTTATTGAAATAAAACTTCAAGCAACGATATAAAGCTTATAACATCATTGTGAGACATATCATTTGACTAATGGCCATTAACGCGTGGGCTGTTACATTTCATTGAATTTTATATTCCCATGGCACACTATAAAAACTATTGGTAACGGAATCGATAGTACTGACACTGACTGTCAAACACTTCTGATTACCAAAATACTAAAGCGAAATGCTTTTTTAATTAAAATATCAATAAAAATTCGTTTTAAGTTAACAGATGTAGTTTACATAATTGTGTTAGCGCTCATATTTTGAATCGTCTGGTGGACTAGATAGTTGAGCGACAGTTTTTCAAACTGAACCGCAAGATTTTGCAAGTTCAAATCCCGCCAGAGACAACTTTTTTTAATTTTATTTTTTAATTAATTACAAATTATTAGTGTTTACTTATTCGAATAAATATGGTTCATTGTCAGTACTTAGTTATTATTTTTGAAGCTAATCTTTAAAGTCACAATATTTACTTATCAAAAAAAAATAAAACATGTTTTTAATTGGTTTGTTTCCTTTATCTTTAGCTAAAGCTACTACCTTATAAAATAAGTAATCAATAAGCAACATATTTTTTTATTTATTAGATGCACTGTGCTTTTACTAATTGTAGATGTATAAGTCTCTGCTAATAGTGTACTTATCTCTGCTAATAGTTACTGCATATTATACCTCAAGCTGGATATTGAGTTAAACAGTTACAGAGGAACTGTGGTGAATTAGTAATAGGTTTTTTTTTTATAAAAAACTATAATTCTAAAATTATGAGTTTTTTTAAAAATATGTTCATATTTATTCGAATAAGCAAACACTTGTAATTGTAATTAATGAAAAAATATAAAATTAAAAAAACGTTACCTCGATTGTGATTCGAACTTGCGAATATTTGAAGTTTAGTTTTGGAGCCCGCGTCTCGTACCACTAGGCCACCATGCCACTTCAAATTTCATGCTCTAAGACAGCTTTGTAAACTGTTACAGTTAACCTAAAATTAATTTTTAATGATATTTTAATTAAAGAAGCATTTCCCTTCAGTATTTTGATAATCAGAAGTGTTTGGCGATCAGTACTATCGATTATGTTAGCAATATTTCTCCTAGTGTGCCTTGGGAATATAAAATTCAATGAAATGTAATCGCCCATGCAAATTCCCATTAGTCAGATGACATGGTAAACCCGGTATTCAAATTGCCAAATAAATCCAAATTGAAATTTTCGCAAGCTTTATAGTAGCAAAATAAAGCCGATTCATCCAAATCTTGGCGAGTTATTGAATATTGTTCACAAACATCGCAAGTATGTTTAGTCAGACATTTTTTATTTAAATACTCTACAAAATACCTTACAAAATTTGTTTTTAATATGCTGTTTCTGCAACTCGGTTTTAACTACAAACTAACTGAGCAACTAAAATTAACGAAACTTATGGCCATCATACATATAACTAATAACAAAACTAGATACAATGCCTTATTAAACCCAAGGCATATGAAACAATTTGCTGCGAACGTACCTGCACTCAAGACGCTACAGCACTGGCCGTTTCAGGATAGAACATCAAACAAGGTTACGGGAAGGAGTAGAGCGCGTAAGAGGGAGATATGCTTCTGGTTATTTATTCTTGTGTCCGTACCTCTTCACATACCTATAAAAGGTTAAATATTTTTAATGCTTTGGTAAACACACAGGTTTAATTTTCTTTAAAAGTCGTATGAAAAGGTCCGTTCCACAACGACATAAATCAATTTTAGTTGTGTACCTACACCAAAGAACAACCCAAAAATTGTTCAAATGTTTGCATGCTTTTTTTGTATGACTAAGGAAGGATTAACAACCAAGAATATTATAAAAAAATAATGTCCCTATCTATAAAAACAGCAAACAGGTCTCACTATTCAGAGTTACTACTCAGACTAGTGATTAATTATTCATGTAGGATATTATATTAATGATATTAGATAATGACTCAGAGATGTATATTCTTTTAAATTAAGGATGTCCATATCCAACAAATGCAGTTTTGTCTAAATTGCTTTCCAAACGTTTTCCAATGTGTTATTATCTAATTTTTAATTTAACATAGAAGCTACCATATTATTTACTAATAAAATTCTTACATAGCCCATTATATAATCCGGAAAAATATTACTATTCTTTTGCCTTTTCTTTACTTTTAGATGTATAGGTACCTAAGTCAAATGTCTTAAAGTAAAAAAGTTTCATTCGTAATTCGCTGCCTCATACACCATATTTCTAAAGCGTATGATAGATCAAAAGTTTGTAAACCCCCTCAGCTTCTCGGAACTAAATGTTCTACAAACATTTATTTCCTTACGTTCAAAGTTCTGTGGGGAGAAACTTCGAGGCAATTTGGCAGTGGTAAACATTTTTATTATTCGAGTAAAAGGCGCGACATTTCATTCTCCGCGTAGTTTTAATAAAAATAATTGGACCTCAGAAAATTACCGACGCGGATAATAAATGATACATCAGGATGAATAATTTCACCTGCGTTAGAAGTCCTGATAAATATTCCACCACTTCACGTGAAGTTGGAAAGCGAAGCTTCGTACCGAATTAGGAATAATAATGATTGAACAGGTAATTTCCATAGTTACCATTGAGAAAGTCCAATGTAAGACATACATTGATACCAGACATTATCTTAGAGATGATATCTGACAGAACGGCTAGGTTGGGTGCTAGGTCCAAAGGGCATTGATAGGAAATGAAAGTGTAGATGAACTTGCTAGAAAGGGACGTGAAATGCCTTTCATACGACAGGGGCTAGCTTGTGAAGTTGCTTATAGCGCTGCCAGAACGGTTCTGGGAAAATGGATGGAGGTAGAACATAGGAATTAGTGGGTGTTAAAATCAGAAGAGTCATGCGAAGGCACTCATGGAAGGTCCTTCGGAGAAAAGAACTGTAGAGATGCTGGGCATGAGTAAACCTCTAGTCAGGGATTTGACAGGCCACTGTCATCTTAAAAACCATATCTATAACCTAAGAATGACAGAAAGTTAAGTATACTGAGTCTGTGATGATGCAGACGAATACGCGCTGCACATTGTGGATAAATGTAAGGGCTACTGTCATATAAGGCTAAGGACTTCATGTAAAGAACAAAAATGCTCGCGGTGTGAAGAATCACTGGGATGCACTTTTACTTTCGCTCTAGCTTTTTAGGAACCAACCAGCAGTGAGAAGAAGAAGAGTGTCTTCTAAATATCTCCAAGGAAGTAAAAATACGTCTACAACATTTTGAAATGTGAAATGTGTATTATCTTGTACCTTGTATACCTTGTATACCTATACTTTCCATTATATGGAAATATTTAGGATTGAAAAAGAATATTGATTTTTTATTGGATAACTCTATTGCAAGTAATGAATTAATGTTTTAAAAAATGCTAATAAGGTACTTATTTTTGTCTTTTAATTAAAAGTGCTTGAATTTACACAATATATTCTGTATTCTATCATGTATCCCCTTCATCTAAGTACATATTGGAATGAAAAATATTTTTCATTGAAAGTTATTACTATGTAGAATATTGATGAAGGTAAATCAATTACGCGTATATAAAGGTTATCCAGAAAACAGTATCCTTTTCAACAAAAATTAAATCCAGTGCCTCTGTAGTGGGAAACCAAGGTCAATATTTGCAGCCTTTAGTATTTTAGATTTTTAAATTTATTAGCGGGGCATAATGCAAGCCGGATTAATCAGCAATTTATGGAAAATTATTATCAAATTGTGGAAAATTGTATATGTTACGCATCAGGTGAACCGATAAACGATAGGTAATAGAGCGACAATATAATACAATTAAAACCCTTTGAAAATTAATAATGATACAAAGGAATATTAATTTATACATTCAACCAATCAATTTAATTGCATCTACGTATTACGAATTATAACTGACTAATATGAGATACTGAATTTATAATTTAATATGTGAAAACTACAAAGAACAAACCAAATTATTCGGTTTGTTTTTTCAAATATAGTACTCTATAAAGTTGAAATTGAATGGATTAAGTTGATTATTCTACACACAAAAACATTAATCACGAACACACCAATCCACTCCATATCTGGATATTATATACATTTTGCAAATTTGTACCAGTAACAGGTATAGGTATACAATAATGCATGGTATGGTTGAATTTCAGTGTCGTTAAATTTCGCAATTTAAATAAACCACCGCCAGCAATTTCTCTATAAATGGCTTGCTATTTGAGGGTATATTGCATAGCTGTTATTTTGAATATGACATCATCAAAAAGAGTAATGTAAAAATTACAAAACACCTATTTTGAAAGGTCAGCTAGACGAGTACATTCATTTTTTGCAATCAACGATATATTACGCCAAAGGTACCTATTTGATGTGGTTTAGGCATCCAACAGTAGATTATTGACTATAAAACCTTGTTCAAGAGATCTTAAAAATACTGTTCCTCCACCACGACTCGCGTATTCCTGATGTAAAATGATCCCCTCATATTATTTTTCAGACCCGTTCGTGATCGTGTGGAAGAGAGGAAACACCCTGCTCAGCGCGGGGCGGCAGATCATCAGCATGGATCCCCGCATCTCTCTCATGGGGTACAATCTGCAACTGAAGGACATCCGCCATTCCGACCAGGGCGACTACACTTGCCAGATCGGTGACGGCTCCAAAGGGGACCTCATACACACAATCGAGATATTGAGTGAGTATGGAGGTATTCATTCTATTCTACTTGAAGTATCTACCGTTCGTACAGGTTGTAACAAAATAGTGTACCGTAGGTACCGGACTTTAAGAGGTGATGGTACATCTCAAATAAATATAAAAGTACCTATGAACATATACCCTAAACTGGTTTTTAAGGGAGTTACAGCCCTTTAAATGGTGGATAAAAAGAATGATTTTTATTTGTTTTCAGGAACAGTCGCACAGACCAATTTTTCTGATAGTTAATGTTTTGGCATAAATTTAAATTATGCCAAAGCGAAAGGTGTAGTAAAAACAGACGTGGCAGTTCTTAAAGGGTAGTTTTCATAAGGGTAGAAGGCTGTTTTTCATAAAACTTTTATCTAAGTGAATACAGTAATTTTAACATTAAATGTGAAAAATTACGAGTTTTTTTTCCGTAAAAAAGGTACCTACTCTTCCCTTGTCTACCTATAGTAAACGGTTTTCGAGATATTTACGTTTAAAGTATGCAATGCATTTACATTGTTCGTGTCAAAGGTGGTGGTGTCTAGGTTTTCAGTCAATTGTTTTTATGCGATTTCAACTGATAGTTTTGTACACCTTAGATACGTTTAGTACTCAAAAAATGTTCTAAAATAAATAAAACCATTCTTTTTATCCACTGTTTAAAGGGTTGTAACTTCTTTGGGACCATTTTAGGGCATATGTTCATAGGAACTTTTAGTTTTATTTTTAGATGTAGTATCACCCGTCGAAGTTCGGTACACTATTTTTTATACCCTGTATGCATAGATACACTTTATTTTCTTCACGTATCATAGATTGCATATCTACTGATACAATTTATATAAAACCTTAAATAAACCATAAATATAAGTCCATAATTAATATGGATAAGAATTAGATATCAAAATACAATAGCAACATATGGAAACATAAATAAATAGTTTTTGAGGTAAGTATACAAAATTAAGTTGCATAATGAATATGATTAAAAATAAAAATCTACCCAATAAAGACGCGTTCCTCAGAAGAGTAACACACTATTTTTTTATTAAAAGCTCTTGTACCTATATTACGAAGTGATAAATTGAATAAAAAAATATGTGAAGCATTATATAATGTGTATTCAATTGTTTTTACAGTTAAATGGAATGAGACTAAGAGAAAAAGCAATACAGAGGTAAATTGTAATATTTTCAATTGATTTGATTCCTTGATGCCAAATTTCACTACAAATAATAATAGAATAACAGGTTGTAGAAACTAGTTCTAATATTCCGCGCTCGGCGCGGCATATTGCCAGGAGAAAAGCTGTTTTGGCTTGATTTGTTTTAGTCCTTATTTAATATAAGGCGTTGCAGATGGAGGATGATCTTAATGACATCTATACTATTCTTAGTTATTTGCTATACAAATAATAACGTTAGTTTTAGTTTTTATTTGGAGCCACCTATATCTCTTGTTTTGATATCCTTAAAACTTGGAATCTTATTCTTTTTATGTACGTACTTAACTACTTTTAAACTATTGTGAAATTTGCTATACTTGACACACTACATATGTTTACGTTATACAATGGAAAATAGCTTCCGAGTGGCAAATACCCTCAAACGTAATTTGAGTATGTTATATATTTATTTATTTAATATTTTTTTTGAGATAGATATGTAACTCCGAGTGTTATTTCTCGTTTTTCTGATTTTATGAGTACAATCATTGCAAATTTATTTTAATTTAAATTAAGTAGTGCATAGTTATCAAATTATTTCTGTGAATTCATTTCACAAAAACTTACATGAAACACTGAGTTCAAATATACGAAAAGTTAACATTATATAAATTTATTTAACAGACACCTCAGGTAGCGAAAAACAGCCTACCACAAAAATAAAGTCTCCCAATGCGAGTAAACAATGCGAAAAAGTCATCTAACAATAAAGATTTCTTGCTTGAATGAGACAGATTGACTGTTCATATAAAGCTGCTAAATAATGTGTGACGTATAACATAAAAATTCCCAAATTGTAGTCGACCAGTACGGTTTTTGTTAAAATGTTTTAATTTGGTTGGCCGATTGTATTTTCTGTGCGACCTCTATGTTTCGGTTGCCTAAGTTCACACAGACTACGTTTAATTAATCTTTTGACTGCTTGATCGACAAGGGCAAACGCGCCTTTATATTCCTTATAAAGTTTTAATTACTTTATAAAATGAAAGGATTTCAAATTATATAAAATATAAAAAATAACAGCACAGAACCACAAGATATTGATTAACTAGTAACTAGGAAATAACTAAATGCATGAATTAAATTGTAAAGAATATCGTTGAAATTAAAATCCTCAAATGCGAACAATTAATATTTACCATTCGGAATTGATAATAGTTCTTAAAAGCAGGCATTTAAGAACTACTCGTATATAGTAGGGTATAACACAGTGTAGAATGTTGCAAATCATCAATGTTTCAATAAAAATATCAGTTTTACATCATACAAACATCATAAGGATCACAAAATTATTATCATTGATATGTAATTTGTAGGTTCTGTTTTCAGTGCTTGAGTGCGTACTTATTTGAAGTGAATAATAAAGAGTGGGAACGCAGAGCAAACTTCCATCCGTTTAGACAAATACACAGAATATGAGCTGAATGTTTTCTTTAATTAATAAACGTGCAGCGTTTCCGAAATAAAACTGTTTCAATTAATTCGAGGGTGTTATTTTTGTGCGAGTCGAATCGAAACGGAATGTAAAGCATCCCTCAATTTTCCCTGGCCCCAGTTTATTAGCTACCCCATGGAATGTAGTGTTGTATAACTCAACGGAACACTAAAAACAAATAGAAACCAAGCGGAGCGACGGAAATCCTCATCGAAGCATTTGGAACCTTCGGAATAATTGGCAACATTTTTCAGTGTTTTGTAGGCGATGAGGCGTTGTTAAAATTAAGGAAATATTGGCGTCGCCGCATACTGTTTTACTTAACTGTTATTATTGATTTACATTATTAGAGAGTTATACGGTTAATCAGAATTAGTGTTGATATTCTGGACGTAATTCACAATAATAATTGTGAAAACGATATAATATATTTTTAGAGTGACAAGGATAATTAAACAAAAGATTCTATATAACTAAAATGTAGGTATTATCACAAGTATAAAGATATATATCTTTATACTTGTGGTATTATACCGAAACTCAAACTGAGGGCAAAGATAAATAAATAACAAGAAGAATATCTCCCTATTACGTCTCTATTCCTTACCGTAACCGCGGTGCTCGGTTAACCTGACATTCTATCCTCAAACGGCAAATACCTATCCTTTGGCATGTACTGTAGCGTCTCGAGTATTATTATGTTCCCAGCGATTTGTTTCTTACACGTTGGGTTTAATAAGAAATTTTATCTAGTTTTTTAATTATCGTGTCTTAAGTTTCGTTAATTTTAGTTACTCAGTAGTTTGTAGTTAGAACCGAATTGCAGGAGCAGCATATTTGAAATGAATTTTGTAAGGTATTTTGCAGGGTATAGGTATTTAATGAAAAAAATGTTACTAAACATAGTTGCGATGTTTGTAAACAATATTCTAAAGACCACCAAAAGTTTGATTAATCGGCTTTATTTTTCTACTATAAAGCTGAAGGAAATGCCAATTTGGATTTATTTGGCAATTTAAGTGTGCCCACAATGATTTTATAAACTTTATATGTTTGAAGTTTTACTTCAGTTAAACTTAAAAGTATTTTTTCACAAAATAGAGTTATTGAAAGTTTTGAAAACATTTTTTTAAACACGTTAAATTTGTACATCCATGCAAACATTTTCATAAAAAAATAGTTTAATAAAACTGTTTGGTACAGTGAAACTATATTATATACTTAAATGTATAAACACAAGCTTTAGAACGGCAAAAAACAAAAGACATACTTAAGTAAGGTATTATACGTCTATGGAAAAGCAATAAAATATCCTCGAAAATACGACCCTTTTGGAACCGAGGTCACGAACCAATCGGTAACCACATCATAAGGTGCCGCCTGCGAGACATTCTCGCTATTTATTTATTTTTGTGGTTTAAAGATCGTCTAAATGACACCCTAGACTACCACATAACGCAAATATCACCTCCTATGCATCCCATAATGCAATTTGGCCACCAAAATACGAATTCGCGGGAATCCGCCAGCAACATACATACACACGGCGACACAACCTGAATGTTAATTAGCCATAAATAGAAGCGTCGCCGGAGGAGGTGCACGGCATCGTTGCGGTAGCGCTGCGGTGCGACGCCCTAATGGAGAATTAATCTGTATGCAAATTTGGTGCTCCGGCAGAAGAAAATTAAAGCACGAGATAAACCGCGTGGCCGGTTTAACGATTTTTTAAAAAATTATTTTTCAAACTTATAAACTTTTAATTTTTTGAATAAAATATTACAGAGTTATATTTGTTAAATTATATGTATGCTCGACGACGTACCAAGACCGAAGTGACGTTCTCGGTGCAGTTTCTTAGAGTCCGAATGGGGAGAAATGCAAGGTGTCGTTTCTTTATCTGAATAACTCCTGGAGAACCCTGCTAACTCTTCCACCCTTAGATTGGACTTTAGGCAGTGTCTGAAGTCCTGAATGGTTCCTGCGGAGGGTTGATTGATAGCGATTTACGTCTTCTTTTTATCTTGATGCCAACAATTATACTAAAACATAGTATACAAATATAAAGTATGATTGTCCAAACACTGGGGTGATACCAATGTGGGGCGGTGCTTATTGAATTTAAATTTTGTTTATTTTGTTCCATACCATATTTAATGAATTTTAAATCATCCAAATTAGTTTGAAGCAAGCTAATGTTTTTTATTTCATGGTGATAAGAGAGGTTTACTTTGTAATCCAGTGTTGGTATATAAGTATTGACAACATTATTTGAAATATCTGTTTGCCTATTTAAAAATTTTTGATTTGAAATTTCAGTAATACAATTATCCAAGTTTGTTACAATATATGTTCCTACTGCTAGCATCCTGGTTTCAGAGATTTTCTTGCAATTAAATTTAATTTGTTCTTCGTCAGGATTTATAATTAATAACTGGTTAAATTCTAAAGTTTGGACTTTAACATTTTTTAATTTAATTAAATGAATTTGGCAATTTGAGTATGGTCTTTTAGCTAATAAAAGTTGAACTTCACATGGTATGTCTGTTTTTACATTAATAATATCCATGTTATTGCAATAATAAGTTGTATCTACAAATGTACATAGTTCGTTACTGGAACTGTAATATTGATCGGACAAAATGAGATATTTATGGTTTGGGATTATTAATTGGAAGGTGGTATGGTTTAAAGGTACTGGACATGAGTATAAGTGATATACATTATACAGGGTATTTTCGACAATTGGGACTTCTAGAATGAAATTAATTTTTGTCGTGATTTGATAGGCCTTAATGTTTATTAATGTTTCGAAGTTTAAAATTTGTTCTTTGGTGGCAGGAAATGGCAAATTTACTTGTTTTCCAATTTTTTGGATACTATCCATTAAGTCCTCGGGTTCCATAATTGAGGGGTGCATTATGTTGATTTTTGAGAATGTAACGGCTTCCTCGATTGTTTCCAGGGTTTGCAATATACTTAGGGCCATAGTATTTATTTGTGTATATATGTTATTAAATTGTATAGTGTGGTATAATTGAATGTTTTCCTCTTTAACAGCTTGTTCTATTTGTAAAATTCTTGAGTGTAAGATAAGTTGGTTTGATGTTAAATTCTTTATTGATGAGTCAAATTTTTCTATAGCTTCTGTAGTTAATGTAATTTGTGATTCCTGTATTTGTTTCTGAGTCAGCTGATTTTTTTCGAGTTGTTCTAAATGTTTCTGGATTCTTTCGCCATCTTCGTTGTCTAGGTTTCCAGTGATTGCTTTCCATATCGAGCCTAGGCCATTAATTATTCCTCTTTTATATCGAGTTTGTGGTATTAACTGATTGAATTTTCTTTTTATTTCATCGAATAAAAATGTTGTTATGGTAACAAAATTCTTGACTTCCTTTTTGATGGTTGCATTCATATGTAGTACATCTTCCAAATAATTAATGTTTTGTTTTAATCTGTTGTATTCATCTAGTAATGGTTGTAGATCGATGCTTTTTAGTAGTGTCCATTTATCAATAATATTTTTACAGCTTCCTAGAGGTATTGGTAGTAAGCCGGGATTATCAGTTAATTTTCGGATTCGATCTCCTCCGTGGGTGGCGGTGAAGAATCTGTAACAAGAGGCCTTTTTAGGTTTCTTAAATGTGTCTTTCTTGTAGACTTATTATTTGTAATTTCGCATGTATTATCATCGTTTATTTTGGTGATAATAAATGGTCCCTCGTATCTGTTTTTAGTTTTATGTCTAACTGCTGTTGCATTTTTTACATAGACAGTTTGTCCTTGCTTGTAAGTGGTTTGGGGGTCCTTTACATTGTCATTTCGTTGTCTGTGAACTGTTTCTTTAGACTCATGTAGTCTTCGTTGAACATCTTCGTATAAACGTTTCATTTTTGTTTTATGTTCATCCAGATAATTGCTATATATGTCCTGGTTATAGTGTATTTCGAAAGGGTCGCGACTAGCCGTGTGTCCTGTGGTAAGCTCGTGTGGTGTTAATCCTGTTGCAGAGTGGATGGAACTATTATATGCTAAAACGGCGTATTTTACTTGGGTTGAAATAGGATCCTTGTTAACATCTTTTAGAATTCTTATGTGTTCTAATATAGTAGAATGGAATCTCTCGATTAATCCATTACTTTGTGGGTTTCTTGGCGTGGTAAAGTGAATGTTAATTTTGTGTAATTTTAGTAGCTCCTTTACAATATCGTTGTCAAATTCCTTACCGTTATCTGCTACTATCTTTTCTGCAGTTCCATAGAATGTAAAATATGTGATTAATTGATCGGCAACATGGACAGCTGTTTTTGCAGGAATTTCGAATACTTGTCCTAGTTTGCTAAAAGCGTCAATAATTGTTAAAAATATTTTTTGTTCCATTACAAATGTATCCATATGTAATATTTGGAATGGCTTAGTAGGTGTTTCTGTTAACATCATTGGAATATGTTCAGGTGTTCTCTCGTATTTACATCTTTTGCAAATTTCACAATTTTTTATAAATTCTTCTATGTCATTTTGGAAATTTGGCCAGTAGTACCTTAGCTTTAAATGGGCTATAGTTTCTTTTACTCCACGGTGATTGGTCTTTCCTTCGTGATAATTTTTCATTAAGGATATTTGTTCTTCCTTATCTAGTACATCTGTTAATTTCTTTGTACATCTTATTAATGTTGGGCCGTCGTTGGTAAATTTGTTTGTATACACTTCGCAGAGTTTTTTGTATGTGTCCTCGTAGTCGATGTAAACAAAATATTGTTTGTTGCTTGTTGTAAAATCCCTAATTAATTTGAATAAATCATCTTTTATTGTTTCTCTTTGAACTTCTGCTTCAATTATGGTTTTCTGTCCTCGTTTGATAGTCTTTGTCTCTGCGGGATTTAAAAATACAGTTTTTATATGTAATTGGCTTCTTTTGGTATTGATTGGTTCATCTAGAATTTGTATACCATTTGTTGGGTTGTCATCGGCTATAGAGTGTGCTGTCGATGCGGGTGATGGTAGAATGTCCGGTGGTCTTAAATTTTGTTGTACTTCCTCAAGTGTAGGTGTAATTAGGTCGCGTGTTGTATTGTTGACTTTATCAAACTCTGTCAGTAGGGCATCTAGTTCAGGGTCGACGTTAACGAGTAGTGATTCCGAATCTATTGGGTGTATATGAATTCTTGACAATGCATCAGCATTGGTATTTAATTTTCCCTTTTTATATTCGATTTGGTAGTCGAACTCTTCTAATTTTAATTTCCATCTGGTTAATTTCATGTTCGTGGGTTCCTTTAGATTAAATAACCATTTTAACGGGCGATGATCTGTATATATGGTGAATTTATGTCCATATAGATATGGTCTAAATATTTTTGTTGTTGCCCATACTACGGCTAATAATTATCTTTCGGTGGTTGCCATGCGTTTTTCTGTGTCATTTAAGGTTCGAGAAGCATATGCTATTGGCTTATCTTGACCTACGATGCCTTGAGATAATACAGCTGCTATAGCTTCGCCGGAGGCATCTGTTGTGACAATGAATGGTTTTGAGAAGTCCGGGTATTGTAGAATCGGTGCTTCGGTTAATAATTTCTTACATGTTTCGAATGCTTTTATAAATTCTGGGGTATGTTCAATTTTTACATTTTTCTTTAGCATGGATGTCATAGGTTTTACAATTTTTGCCATGTTAGGGATGAATCGGCGATAATAGCCTACGAGTCCTAGAAATCCTTTTATTTCCCTAGTTGTTTTAGGTATAGGATATTTCTGTACTGCTGTTATTTTTTCCGGGTTTGGCTTGACTCCATCTGGTGTTATTATGTGTCCCAAGTATGCAACTTCGTCCTTTAAAAATTCACATTTATCGAGTTGTACTTTAAACTGAGTCTCTCTTAATCGTTGGAATACTTTTCTTAGGTGTTCAATGTGTTCTTGTAAACTAGCAGAGTAAACAATTATATCGTCTAAATACACAGAGCATATTTCATTTTGTATGCCGCGCAGGATGTTGTCCATGACACGTTGAAAAGTCGATGGCGCTCCCTTAAGGCCAAAGGGCATCCTTGTATACTCGTAGTGTCCTTGTTCTGTGGAGAAGGCCGTTTTTTCTATGTCTTCGGGGTTCATTTGTACCTGGTGAAAGCCGGAGGCGAGGTCAAGTGTTGTAAAATATTGAGCTCGTCCTAATTTATCCAAGATGTCCGAGATATTTGGTAGGGGGTATTTGTCATCTACCGTTTGTTCATTAAGTTTTCTATAGTCTATTACGACTCTCCATTTTCTCTTACCAGAATTGTCCATTTTCTTAGGTACAACCCACACTGGGCTCGACCAAGGTGATGTCGATGGCCTAATAATGTTTTGTTGTAGCATGGAGCTTATCTGTTTCTGTACTTCTTGTTTGTGTATTTGTGGGTATCTGTAAGATTTGGTAAATATAGGTGTAGCATCGGTTTTTAGCCTAATGTGATGTTTGATTTGATTATTAAATGTCAGTGGTAATTTATCGGTGTAAAATATATCTCGGTATTCGTAACACAAGTTTCTTATCGCTAAATATTCTTCTTTGTTTAAATGTTGCAATTTTATATTCTTTAAGTTTTGCTTTTGAATACGGTCCAGCGTAGAGGTATCAAATTCACAGCTGACTGGGTCAAGTTCGGATTGATGTATTTCTTCGTTCGTTAACACTTCCAATACGGAGAATGGACTTGTTATCTTTAAGTATTGTATTTCGTCAGAGTTATTAATAACAGTTGTTGAGGCATGGTTATTTTCGATTTTTACTAGAGATGCAGGTATTTCTAGTTTATTTGAAAATTTTCTGTATTCCAATAATCCTTGTTGTAAAGTTGTATGTACCGGGATGGATATAAATTTTTCAGTTCTTGGTGGAATCGGAATTGAAATTTCTTTAAATATTTTTTTAATTAATTTTTTCTGCTTGGGAGATGTTTCAATTTCTTGTTGTGGTGTCATTAAATTTCCACAAATATAAAGCGGAATTTTTGTATGTGGGGTAATTAAAAGTCCCTTTTTAAAATCTACAGTTGCTTCTAGGTTTAGTAGTAGGTCTGTTCCTATTAATCCTTCATAATTTGGATTACAATCGAATATGTAGTGCTTATGTTTTAAATCTGTTTTTCCGAATATCTCTGATAAAGGTATTTCTGCACTATAGCGATGTATTGTTGTATTGTGGGGTGTTGTGATACAAAACGGGTCTTCTTTTATGTAGTTGCTGAAATAATTTTGGGCTAGATTTTCGTTAATAAATGTTTTTGTTGAGCCGGTGTCGATCATAAATCGGGCGTTTATTTCTGGGATTTTTATATATGGTAATCTATTGTTTGTTGACATATGAACTTCTATTAGTTCTGTTTGTCTGTTGTCTCCGAGGCTCGTGTAGAAAAATTTGCGTTTTCTTGTTCTTCATGTTCTTGATAATGATCCTGGTAATCAAATTCGTCATCGTAGCTCTCTTGTTCGGTATATGTGTCTTCAGGGGATAAATAGTTATTGTCCTCAATTTCATCTGAATTTTGGAGATGTAGTTCTTCGAATTTAAAATTCGGTTGTTGTCTCTGTTGTACTACATTATTATTTGATGTGAATCTTGTCTTGTTAGTGAGCCGTGTTCTTCCAGAGTCGACTTCCATAGGTGTTGGTGTATATGTAGAAGGTTTATTTCTTGGCATAAATACGTTTTGTTGTTGCCGGAACTGGCCTGAGTTTGTCTGATTTGGGAAATTAGGGTTCCTGCTTGGGAATGGTCTCGGTGTCCAATTTGGTTGTTGATACATGGGCCTATTCACTGGAGGACGTTGCGGCTGATGTGTAAAATGATTTTGAAAGTGATTGTTTGTTGTTCGCATTTGTGGTTGATTTACTCTTAATTGGGATGTCCTCATGTTATTGACTGAACTTGCTTGCGGGGTGTTGACAATTTTTGCTCGGTGGTAATTAATGTTTTCTTCGTCGATAACCATCTGTACAGCTTCCTCTATTGTAGTGGGATTTTTACATCTTAAAAGGTGACTTAACTGTTCATTAGTACCAGTTAAAAATGCTCGTAATGTACTGTTATTGTACAATTGTGTTTTAACAGTTTTTATTTGTACTGATGTGTTTTCGCACGATAGTTTTGATAATAACAGACATCGTAAATCAATACATCTGTCTGCAAATTGTAGTGGTGTCTCTTTGGATCTTTGTTTCAAAGTGTTAAGGTCGGCAAGGAGAGATTCTTCATTTCGTTGGTCACCAAATAAATTAATTAGTAATTGTTTTAGTTCTGGGAAGGTAGTAAATGTTCTGGCTGAAATTAATGTCGCTGCTTTGCCAATTATCTTGTTTCTTATATGAAGCATCGTGAATGTAATTCTTGTTGCTTCGTTTCCTGGTGCCATGAGTGGTATTACATTTTCACAGGCATTAATAAATGTAGATAATTTTGAAGGTTCCCCATCGAATGGTGGGATTAAATCCAGATAATCTCTAACATTAATTTGTGGTAATGCCATGTTTCTTTGATCTTCTCTATGTGAAGTTAAATTAATTTGGCGAACAGTTGGTATGTTAGCTAGTTGATCGGCGAGTTGGTCGATTAAACTCATAAATGGGTTAGTAATATCACTTTTATTTTATCGTTGATTTTATTGTAACTCTATATTCACGGTTACCAAAACCTAGGACACGCCGTATATAAATTACTTGCGTAATTACACAGCACGACTTCAGTTATAGACTGTGAATATTTTGTTAACGGGGCTTGTGGTTTTAAGATTTTATTTAAACTTATACTAAGTTGTTAGTGTTAAGCCAGTTATGTTGGGATTTATTTTCTTGCCCTACTCGATCCAGGCAATACTCATAAATCTTGGAAAAAAAATAATTGAAAAGATGAATTTTCACTGCTAATGTAAAAATTCAAAAATGCTTGGGAAAAAGTTTTTCAAATTTGTTCTGGAAGGGAAGGTTTGTGGGAAAAGCGGAATGATCAATATTACTTACAATAATAATATCGCTGCGATTGCTGACTTCATTGGTCCTTTTCTTTCTTGATTTTCCGTTAAATGTCTGCGATAGACTGCTGGCTCGCTATCCTCGATGGATTGATGGTCCCCTGGTTCACAGGTCCTCAAATGGACGTTTTGGTTCGTAGCACCTTAACCGTCGGTACGGACAAAATTTTTGATTTTCGAAAAATTTTGGGTACTATCCACAAGACTGCGCCAGATAAACCGCGTGGCCGGTTTAACGATTTTTTAAAAAATTATTTTTCAAACTTATAAACTTTTAATTTTTTGAATAAAATATTACAGAGTTATATTTGTTAAATTATATGTATGCTCGACGACGTACCAAGACCGAAGTGACGTTCTCGGTGCAGTTTCTTAGAGTCCGAATGGGGAGAAATGCAAGGTGTCGTTTCTTTATCTGAATAACTCCTGGAGAACCCTGCTAACTCACGCACCGATGATGTAACTCTCCAATTGTCGAAGCCGGCAGCATCGTTGGCATCGGAATTCACCAGCTGCATGGAACGCTAGTTCCCATCACGATGGGGACGGGGGAGAAAAGGGGAGACCCTGTTGCAGGGTCCCCCTGTAAAATAAACAATGCCGGCGTTGCCAATACAGAATACATTATGAAGGGGTCCTCAAGATGATTACAATATAGTCTTAATCGTGTAAGTCCGTCAACACACAAAATTGAAAATTATGATTTCCAAATAAAACCTTTTGTCACAATATTCTTGATAGATATACATATCTGTATAGTTTACTGCAATAAAACTTAAAGAACAAATTTGTGGATAAAGTAGAGCACCTGAAAATAATGAGGGGATGTTATTATAATAGTTTCCTCTAAAATTCTGCATTAAGGATATTGGGAGTGTTCCAGTATAGAAAAAAATACAAATAAACTTTTACGCTATTGACTTTTTACATAACTCATATTATGCTGCCAAATATATTAAAAACCATTATAAAAAACTACTAGAAAAATAATTTTTGTGTTATTTTCGTATGTTACCTAGTTTCCAAATTCTTTATAATCTCAATTGAAATTGCATAAAAAATTCCGACAAACGACACACGTGCGTATACAAAGAGGCCGCCGTTGAGGTGCAGGTGTTTCTTTTGTCGGAATTTTTTTTACAGTTTCAATTGACATTATATAGACTAGTTTATGGTGACATTGTTAAGTTAAAGTGTCATTAAAAGAAGTAGGTTATTCTTTCAGAAAATTACTGTAAATATTAATAGTCGACAAAAAGCGGAATTACGTGTTTCATGCTGCTGAAATTTGTTTCGAAATTGTGTCTAACGATACTCCTAGGTAATAAAGATTTGATCGTATGTAAATTTGTAAATCGAAATTAGTCCCACGATATCCCTCCCGTTCATCGTAGGTATTTAGATCCCATTCAGGCTGAGAATGGGAAGGCTACGGAAACGGCCTTGCAAAATAAACAGGTTGGGTTTTCCTTGTTGAATACATTATAAGTATCACTATTCTTTGAGTGAGCTAAACAGTGGTGAAATTTCAGTACCTAGTTTAGTAGTAATCCAAATTGTTATGTTAATTAAATGAAAACCCAACCATTCCAATAATATTGGAATTACAATATTATGTAGACATGTAACTACTAATATATTGTCATAAGCGGATAGTAATTTATCTTCTTCCGTTTTAAATGCGAAATAGAAAAGCAGTCGTGAATATTAAAAATTAGAATTTCAAAACATGTTGTTCTATTTAACAACTTTGGTATTTTTTTAATGGTATGTTTTCTATATTATTCAGTAACTTTTTTAACTGTTCACGCATTTATATAGGTTACTAAGGGATAACTTCATATCACAATATTTAAATGATTTTCAAACAGATTAGAAATTTCTGTAAGTATCAGTTGTAGTAATGGCCATTATATTTCTAAACATTTTCTACTTGACCGTAAAATTTCATTTCGTTTACTTTCTTAAGCGTGTCGTACAGAAAATGCAGAAATTGTTTTGCCAATACTAGAGAGATTATCAAATAAACAAAGTGGTAGTGGCCCATATAAAGACAAATAAATTCCAAAGACACGAGATTTTCGTGTCTGCCCTGAACAGAGGGTAATCGACTACGCCACCCAAGGATGGCCTCGATCAGCCTCTTTAGATATAGGTAAGGAGCAACTAGGAATTCTTTGTGGGCTGTTGCGAGCCTGTGTGAAAAGGACAAAGCTGCAGTTCAGAGGAGTTGGCCCTCTGTCGAGACGTTGAACTGTGTTAAATAAGAGAATGGTAGTTGATCTCGTACTTGTTCCCTAAAAAGGAAGACCTAGAAAGGAATGATTTCAAATTGTATTTTATCGATGCTAAATTCTACTTCATGCATTACAGGTTGTATATTATAGAGGGTGTTTTAAATGGTGGCCACGCAACGGATGTGATTCTACATAAAAGAATATAGAAGAGAGAGAGTCTCACAAAAAAATAGTATATCAATAGTACTCAATATCGACGAGTTTTTCCTCTTTGAATTTTATACCATACGTTTTCTATGATTATATTGGTGACTACTTTTTATGAAACTAGAAGAAAATAACATTTTTGCTAATACCATTTTTTTGGAATTTTTTAATTGCATTACAATAGTTACATTATCTGTATTTTCAAAATGTCTATACATATAAGTTCATCTACTAGCAATTATACTTCCAAATTATTAGATTTGTCTATACTAACTCTGAACGATATATTTTTCTTTCTGGTTAAACTTTTTTATCGAAATCTATTTGATTTTAGCTTCCACAACACTTTTGATAGCTCTCAACCACATATCCCAATCCATGAACAGATTATAATATAGTTTTATACTTTCTACTCATTCTATCTGGTATTAAATTGGAATAGGTAATATTCGTAATTCTCGCCATAAAGGGGGATTCTCTAAAAATATGACATTTTAATTGCCATAATACGTTTCTGTAAGAAAAAAGCATAATTTTTTATTTCAATTAAACAAAAAGTATTGTCTTACAAAACAGGGTTATTAAAAGTTTTGAAAATATTTGTAAACACGTTAAATCTATCCACCCATGAATAAAATGTCCTCAAAATGATTTAATAAAACTTTTTGGACGAGTTATATGTATTATACCACTTAAATGTATGAATAGAAACTTTAGAAAGCCAAAAGACAAAACACATATATTTTGAAAGATCAATAAATTCTTTCTTTAAATAAGTACTTGTTTTATTTCATCTAAAGAAATGGGGTCCTTATGATATTAAAACATATTTTCTAAAACAAAAGGTAAAAATATAAATTATAGAAAATCGTCTATGGCAAGCAATAATACCTATATCCTTTAAAAAGATCTCCCTTTTGGAACCGAGATCACGAATCTATCGGTAACCGCATCAAAGGTGCCGCCGCGAGATACCCTTCTGGTTATTGATTTATTCTTGTGGTAAAAGTAGGTATATTAGATTTAGTGATTAATAATGAAAAATTTATAATATAATATTCCATTATAGTCGTAAAAGTAGTCTTTTTGATTTTTAATATTCCTCGGAAGTGTAGCAAAATATCTAATTAAATTATCTAATTAAACTAAGTGAAAGCTGATTTTTTTAAGATCACTTATATATTTTCATGTTCTTATAGAGGATTATCCTTGTATATAGAATCTATACAAGGGTATTATCTATAAATTAACTATAAATAGTTAGCAAGTGTTACGGCAAATTCTGATCCCAGAAGAGAGGGGCAAATTATCCCAATACCAGTATAATCTATGATAAAATATGGGCCCTCTGAGCAGCACTCCGCGATAACGAGCTGCACGTACACTAGCATCACGACTTGGTCTCCGTTCGGCGAATCAAACCGCTACCCGAACTAATCGATTAAACAAATCATTTGCACTTGCACAATCCCATTGTCAACATGTTGATTAGGTATAATAGGGGAGCAGTAGGGCGCCGCTGCCTTGACTTGGGGATTGGGAATACACGGTGGCTCAGTTTTTCTTTCTGTTGAATTTTGTTACATGATAGAGAATCTGTTTGGATTAACAATGTTGGACCGACTTATAACAGTTATAAGACTTAATTCTTTAGCATTTCGAAATACCCGCAGTTAAAATAAATAACAGTAAATGAACAAAATAATTGCTAACTAATGTTTACATAACATTTTATTTACATAAAAAGGGGTTATAATTAAAAGAGTCAGATGATTAAGTCTTATTTTTGATTTTTAAATCTATGTATTTTACTTGTTGTAAGATTGTTAATTACCCTTATTAGGTACCTGGGTGTGTATCTATCTATTCTAACCCGGTGTGTATTTTCCCCTGTAATACCACTAAAGGTCAAATTACAGATATATACGGAAATTTTTTAGAACTCACGAATATTTTGAATATTATAATATAATAAAATGATAATTTTCTGAAAATATTCGCGAGCGAGAAAAAATTTTCAGGTATAATTTATCTCGAGTGGTTTCGGTAAGAAAATTTCACAACAAAATGGGTTTACAATAGAAAATGCCGTTTACAATATTTATTGCGTTTACTTCCAAGTGGTTAAATATAAAAAGTTTTGATTTACCTTAAGCGTCAAATTTCGAGAAAAATATGTCAGTTATATTTATGTAAGCGACCGCAATTGTAGTCATACAAATAAAAAACATTTAGCTGGTTTTTGGAGTTATTACGAGTATTATATTTTATTTAGTCATTACCTACCATCTACCATTTCATAAAGTCCCGTTGTCACTTTTTATTGTCAAAAAATTTCCACTGTAAAACATTCCAGGGTATCCCAGCAGGGAAAAATTTCCGAAGAAACACATAGGTTGTCATGGCAACGTTAAGAAATGCTCCCATTTTATTGGATAACATGTTGGCGGGAAATTTCTCTATAAAAATTCACCGATTTACTACTCGAGTTTATACTAGTTTGTAATAAAAATATATATATTTCTAGCTTTGTTTTGGAAACCAACGAAAGCATTTTGTTCAAATTTGATAGTTAAATGTGACTCATCGCCACATTGAAATAATCTTTTAAATTAAATTTTTTGTTGAAAGAGAAAAACCAGCGGTATGCCGTTATCCTTATCATTATCGGTCCCTTACTATAAATATACGTCATTTGCCCATTTTAAAAAAAATTATATTGAAAATGTCGGTTTTTCAAAAACATTGACTCGACATATTAATAGAAATCTGAAATACGTTTGGTAGGTATCGAATATTTCAAGTTCATAAAGCATAATTCACATCCTCCATCTATTTTTTCCATTTAGACAGAGTAAAACTGAGACACTCTATATATTACATTTATTCCAGCGACCCCGCGGGCCTGCTTTGGAATTCATTCGAATATACTTCTTTCTGTAGATGTGTGGCGAAAGAGTTACTATTGTTAACATATATCGTATAATGTGAAGCTATTGTTATAGCTAGATAGACTGTTATAAAGTCGAACAGACACCGCAGATGTTTGAAACCTCGTAGGGATTATCGAGGGGATTATCACTACTACAACTACCGTATAAATTTATTTGTTTATTTATTTCAATAATGTTCTACACAGGTAGATCACCCAGTTACCGAACAAATGATTTAGGGCTGTATTCACCATCACTTAAATTATATTTAACAGGCCTGTTAAAATTCTTATCCAATCAAATATCGTCTTTCTGAAAAATCCTTATTCCTGATTGGCTAAACATTTAAACAGCCTAGTTAAAAATAACTGAGGTGATGGTGAATACAGCTAAGAGAAATATAAAATACCAGGTACAGTCCATACAAAAGGTATGTGGTACAGTATAGCTTAAGAAAAACATATAAACTGAAATACTCAGAAGAAAAAAAAGTAGTTTAATAATGCTTTTCTGCGATCATCCCACAATCTATACATTTTCAGTACAATTTAACACCGAAAAGGTTCTGATATTTTCAACGGTTGCCAGGCAACCAACTACGACAGTCCAGGATATGTTTTTCCTGCTTAGAACGAAAAAAATATTCCCGTAGGTACTAGTTTATGCTCCAAAGTGATTCAACTAAAATACAGTATCTCATGTCACCCTTACTTTTAAGCAGGTAGGTACCTACACCATATCAAATCAGCATCCAAGAAATGTCATTTAATTCTCAAGGTTGATTAGCTCCACTCGTTCAGTTCATTGAAATCATTGAATATTTAGGTTGGCTGATTTAAAAATTAGATATGTACCTACTTTCAAAAATCTTCGTTGGATTGATTCTAATTTATTAATATACATGTTATATGCAGGAATTATATTCCTGCTTGGTTTCTTATGCGTTGGGTTTAATAAGACATTTTATCTGGTTTTGTTAATTATAGTGCCTTAAGTTTCGTTAATTTTAGTTACCTACTCAGTTAGTTTGTAGTTAAAACCAAATTGCAGAAAGAGCATGTTGGAAACAAATTTTGTAAGGTATTTTGCAGGGTATTTAATAAAAAAATGTCCGCACTAAATATACTTCCGATGTTTGTGAACAATATTCTAAAGCCCGCCAATATTTGGATTAATCTGATTTATTTTGCTACTATAACCTAAAGCTTACGAAAATACTTACCACTTTGGATTTATTTGGAAATTTAAATATGCCTTACATCTCACTTGATTTTGTAAGCTATATCGTTGCTTGAAGTTTTATTTTAATTAAACAGAAACTATTGTTTTACAAAATTGTGTTATTAAAAGTCTTAAAAACAGTAAAAACGTTAAATGTATACATCCATGAGCAAATGTGCCTCGAAATTATTTAATAAAACCGTTTGGTAGAATTGTAGATGTATATGTCTGGTAGAATGAAACTATATTATACACTTACAGGTATAAACAGAAACTTTATAACGACAAAAAACAAAATACCTACTTATAATTTGGAAAAATCAATAAATGTTATTCTTTATTTAAATAAATAGTTGTTTTTTTTCATCTAAAAGATTGTGATTGTTATGATATTTAAAACATATTTTTTCAAAACAAAATCATATAAATAGAAATTAACGTACGTCTATGCAAAAGCAATAAAACATTCTCGAAAATACATCTTCCTTTTGGAACCGAGGTTACGAATCCATCGATAACCACATTAAAGGTACCGCCTGCTAGATATGCTTCTGGTTATTCATTTATTCTTGTGATATTACATTACACTTTTCAGCATTCAAAGCTTTTTCCAAGATTATTTCTCACACACCTAATACTAACTCTATTAAGATTATCTTGAAGACGGAGATAATCTTTATCTCATCAACATCATACAGTTTAAGATCGTTACAAAGAGGAGGCATTATATACATCTCATCTCATCACTCACGCAATTTCATTGGTAAAGATAACAAAAGTAAACGTCCCTGACACCATAAAGACCGAATTATTTTAGAACTCTAGAAATACCTATATAAAATTGGGTAACTAAGTGGATCAAGAAACAATAATGTATCTGTTTTTGAGTGTATAATACCTCCTTATTCCAAGAACAATGTTGACTAATTGGTTTTGAATTTGCTTCTTAACTACATAATAATGTTGGATAAACGTGCCAGGGGAATAAAATATTTAGCGAAAGAGAGAAGTTTATTTGTAATTATTCCTAAGTAAATGCGGAAAGAGCCCTGGAAATTGGAGGAATCCCTTAAAAGGTGGCTTAAATGCCGTCTCGATATCAAAGAGAAAAGGCGAAGCCGTAGAAACCCCGAGAAGTGATCAAAGGCACTTTCTTTTTTGTGGTGTATAGGTATAACCTACGTTTACTGGCTTTGTATAGCGCAGACATATTCCGAAACGGAAATTAAATTTGAAATGTAAATGAGGACTGAGAGGGGTTTTCACTTTGAGATTAATTTTGACTTTCCATTCTCTGATCACCATGTGATGTGAGGTTCGTCGAAATTCTCATGTTCCATTTTTTGCACATTTAGCTTACTGGAAATATTAGTGAATAGTTTTAAATTGAAAATTTTTACATTTTGTATCTTCCCAACTGCAATTTTATTTTTAGTGTACGCGCGAAGTGAATTTATGCAATTCAGTGTTATTTTAATATCCCAGGGCACTTGGAAGGCAATTTCATCTTTCATTGAGTTCGGTATTTACATCAGGCATCAGAGTTCGCAGAGCAGAGGAGCCAATCTACATAATCCGCAAATTAGAATTATAGGATCAACGTCCTCCTAAAGAAAATAGAAAAAGATTTTTTAATATTCTACATTCCAAATGGTAAACTAAAAACTGAAGACTAGTTTATTGCCTGGGGAAATATAAAATACGTACTTGTTAATTAATTATGGATAATTATAAATTTGCATGCCTAACCCTGGAACCAATAAAATAAAAAATAATGTCTGTGAAGCTTTTATTTACTATTATATTATGTAAGTTTATACGTGGCGTTTTCGATTAAGTTTATTAATTATATTTATTATAAAGAACAATATTGTAACCATTATATACTTTAGTTTTTTAGTTTTAAAGTATTCATGTTTCATGTTCATATTCATTCATGTTTCTCATGTTTCATATTCATTCATTTTTATCAGGCGAGTGTGTAATTGTATAGGTAATTTCTATTTTTGCTGCAACTTTAAGTAAAAGTGAAAATAACCGTTTCCAATCTTATTTTTATATAAAATTAAATTGAAGCTATAAAAATTGAAGCTTTTGCTCGAGTTTTTAATGTATGTAGCTAGTAAAACTAGTTACTTATAACAATACAACTAAAATAAATAAAATTTCAATAAGTTTGTATTATATGGGGAAGATTGAAGAAATAATTCCTTGATTTGGTGTAAAAAATAATACGTATTTCTATAATAATAATTTTAAGAATTTTATTCAGACTTGAGACACACAGAATTTGGAACATGAAACTGTTGATACTGATAACCATATTGGAATCTGTATCACAAGAATAAATAAAATATGTTTTAATATCGCAAGAACCACAATTTCCTAGTTGAAACAAAACAAGTACTTATTTAAACAAAGAATAGCATTTATTGATTTTTCCAAATTATAAATATTTTGTTTTTTGTCGTTATAAAGTTTCTGTTTATACATTTATGTAATGTGTATAATATAGTTTCACTACCAAATAATTTTGAGGAAAATTTTTCCATGGACGGACAAATTAACATAAATGTTTTCAAAACTTTTAATAACCTTGTTTTGTAAAATAATAGTTTTAAAGTTTTATTGGAATAAAACTTCAAGCAACGATATAAAGCTTACAACATTATTGTTATGCATATTTAAATTGCCAGATAAATCCAAATTGGCATCTTTATAAGCTATAGTACAGTAGCTAAATAAATCCGATTAACCAAATCTTGGTGTGCTTTAGAATATTGTTGACAAACATCGCAAGTATGTTTAACGATACATTCTTTGATCAAATACCCTGCAAAATAGCTTACAAAATTTGTTTCTAACATGTTTCTGCAATTCGGTTTTATTTATAAACTAACTGAGTAAATAAAATTAGCGAAACTTAAGGCAATATAATTAATAAAACTAGATAAAATGTCTAAACCCAACGCGTAAGAAACAATTTGCTGCAAACACAACACTCGAGACCACAAAACAGACTCGAGACATTAGAGACTAGAGCACTGCATGATACAAATAATATACAATCATGACAGCACTGGCCGTTTCAGAATAGAATCTTCCAGGTTACGGGAAGGAATAGAGCGCGTATAATAGAGAGATATTCTTTATTGTGTCGGTATTATGGATACTAAAAGCGGAAAGTCGAAAAAAAAAAATAATGTGTGTACGTAACTCTGTAGTAAAGTATCTTATTCTTCCCTTGCATCATTAGGGTCGTTCCGTGGCATGCAAATAACTATTTTCCATCTGAATTCAGGTAATCCTCTCTATAGGTTTAACGCAAAACGTTATCGATTCTGTCATTAAACTGCAATTTGCAAATAGTCACCCCTGGCTATATATTTTTCATAATTATGCAAAGTGCCCACGCAAGCACACAATGATATATTTCCCGAAAATTTGTATATATTCAACCCGATATTTGTTTAACTGGGACCGCAAATACAAAGCAAACAATGCAAAATAAATTTATATCCCTAACAATAACGTTAAATCAAATCGAGTGTGCTGTGCCGCGCTGCATTTATATTGGGAAATGTTATGATGGATAACATTAATTGTTTTTATTTTCTTTTAATTTCTAGCTTTGTTTGATTTTCCTCTATCCCTGAATATGCCTGCCATAACGGATACGCTGCATCTAAAGAATAAACAAAGACCAATTTCATTTTATTTTTGAAACCCATCTCATCAAACAGATTTAATTGAAAATTGTCTGCCTAATGGGGATTCGAACCAGCGACATCTGAGTTAAGAGATCGAAACAGTAAACTCTGAGCCACCGACTCGATCTGTGATAGTTACATCTTTCGACTAAGGTGTTTATGGTACCTAATACCACAAGAATGGATTCGTGACCTCGGCTTCAAAAGGGAGACGTTTTTTCGAGGATATTTTATTGCTTTTCCATAGACGTACCTACCTAATTAATTTCTATTTTACAGTTTTATACTTGTTTTCAAAAAATATGTTTTAATATCATAACAATCTCAATTTTTTAGATGAAATAAAACAAGTACTTATTTAAACAAAGAACGCATTTATTGATTTTTCCATATTATAAGTAGTTTGTTTTTGGTTGTTCTAAAGTTTCTGTTTATACGTTTAAGTGTACTCCTGTTTTGTAAAACAATACTTGCAAAGTTTAATTGAAATAAATCTTCAAGCAACGATACAAATAAAGCTTACAAAATCATTGTGAGGCATATTTAAATTACCAAATAAATCCAAATTGGTATTTTCGTAAGTTTTATAGTAGCAAAATAAAACCGATTCTTCCAAATCTTGGTGAGCTTTAGAATATTGCTCACAAACATCGCAAGTATGTTTAGTGACACATTTTTTGATTAAATACTCTGCAAGATACCTTACAAAATCGTTCGTAACATGCTGAGTAACTAAAATTAACAACTTAAGGCAGTATAATTAACAATACTACGAGTAGATAAAAGGTCAACGCATAAGAAACAATTCTCTGCGAATATACCAACACTCGAGACGCTTCAGCACTGACAGTTTTAGAATAGAATTTCAGGTCAGGTTGTTATATGGGTAATGCCCCATAAATATAAAATATTTTTCTTAATCAATTTTAAGCAAAAAAAATAATAATTTTTTATAATCAAATTATGTGATATTCTGTTCTAGAATTTCACAGGACTATCAGTTGAATGACTGTCAATTTTGGATCAAGATGAGTGGGTAAAGTAATTTCAAATTGACATGTTATGTGTTATCTGAACAACTGAAATAAGATGATTCACATTGTATGCTATTATATTTTGTTGTGATATGTTATTATGTGATGTTTGTGATCTTCAATGAATTGGATAGTTTAAATTAAACTTATCAGTATAAAATTGTACATAAAATGAGAACTCTAGCTAGTTTGTTACTTCTATATTGTGTGAATGTTGGGAGAATAACAATGTCATAAACTGAAATTTATTATGCTAGACTGCGATAAAACGCTGGTTATAACATTAATGATGATTTCCCCCCATATATAATGACGCCAGGCATTATATAGCCGATGTAAAATAGCAAATCGGATAGTTTTATTTTGTTTTATTCTGAATCTGATAGGTAATTCATAAGATACTTCCTTTAATTAGTTACTTTTACACCAGCTTTTCTAATAGGTATATCTTTTCTTAAAGTGAAAAGTTTATATGAGTAAATGTCGATCATTGTTTTAAATATTTTAATTTGTATATAGACTTTTTATTGCTAATTTTTTATTTAATTTTCAAAGGAAAGCTAAGACGCTAAGACTTTTTGAAAAAAAAGTTGTTAAATTTTATCGTACCTCTATTATGTATGTCTTAGTGAATTTATATAGTGAATTTCTTTGTTTCACAGCTTAGGCACGTCCTAGATATCTTTTCATCACTGGTAGCTATATTTTTCTGGCCGTGATGTATTTCAGTTATGCAGGGTTATACACATTTTTCAAAATATGCATGTTATCTAATTGAAAGAAATTATATTATCCAAGTGAAAGAAGGTAGGGGTACGTGAAAACGATGGCTTTTTGCACATTTTCGCATGTAAAAATTCGCCACGACTTTAATAATCCATCAGACGGTCTGATATCTTGTGCCTAAGGTAAACCGGGTCCGTAGATTCCATTTCTGCCATCAGAATTGACATAAAGTTAACGAGTGAATTATGGGAGGTCAGAAGGTAGGGGTTCATGAAAACTATGAATTCACAATTTCCGAGTGAATTTTGTCTTTGACTCGAGCGTATTAAAACAGCACATATGGCGCTGAGAATAACCATTCGTAAATATTTAAAGGTTACTGAAAATCGACCGAAATGTTGAAAACGGTGGACTTTTGCACATTGTTGCATGTAAAAATTCACCACAGCTTTAAAAATCCAAGTCGGGCACGTGAATTCCATTTTTGGCATCAGAATTGATATAAAGCTAACTAGTTATGAGAAGTCAGAAGGACATAAAACTTATCGTATTTCGAAAACCACAAACACTGATTAAAAACGGATGGCATAAATGAATTCTGCATTCCCTATTTACCCAAGAGGTCCCGATCTCAATGTCATCGGGAAAATTTTACAAAAAAGTTTAGTGTCGACATAACGATGGAATTTTGCACATTTTCGCATACAGAAATACGCCATAGCTTTAATAATCCAGCAGATGCACGGTCTGAAATCTTGTTCCTAAGGTAAACTGGGTATATAGATGGAATCAGAATTGACATAAATCTAATGATTGGGTCATGAGGATTATTAAATTTAGAATTATAAATGCGTACTAATGAAACATGGGAAGGCATGGAATAGCCACACTACTTCTTTTTTATATTTCTTAAATGACAGTTACAACTGTCAACTCTATAACTTTTACTGTTTATATACCTAATTATATAGGCACCTATTATGTAAACAAATAAACATGTAGGTACACATTGTTTCTAAGAGTTTTCTGTCAAAAGTGTTTTTTTTTTAAATTTAGATGAAGATGAAAGATGTTAGTTAGAGGTGAGAAACACACCGTAGTGCCCTCTTAGGGTCTGTGCTACTATCTGTCTGACAATTATTGCTAAATTCGGCATCTCCTTCAAATAAAGACGATGAAAGAGTTGACTATATATCACATGATACATTCTCGTAATCGGAAAAAAGTGTGAAAATTCAAAAGGCAGCCATAAGAAAACACAAAAAATACGATGGCATAATAAATTCTTTGAAAAAATTGCGGTCACAATGTCTTAACCAAATCTAGGTTATCATTTAAAACAATTAAAAGAAAATCAGAATTTTTGTTTTTCTTCGACATTCAAAGACTAAAAATGGCAGATCAAATTTTCTTTTACATAATAATTGCATGATCAGCATGAAAATACATAACTTTGGTTCTAATATAACCGATCTCGTATGTTGTATAGTAAAGGAGATCACTATACTTGCGAAATCGAAAAACAGACACATTCGATAAACTGATTGTATTAGTATATAAAACAAGCCATTATTAATCTTTGTATGCTAATAATTGGAAAGGTAGGTAAATTGGTAATGCACCTTCACACTAACTTTTACAATTATCCCTACAATAATATGGTCTCATCACAATCACTAGTACTCCATCAAAGAAATGATGTAGTATTTTATGAAAATAGACAACGCTAGTATCTAAAGTTTTTGTTGCAACTAAATTAGAGAACGGCCATAAAGTGTATATCGTGGTATGTAAAAGATAGTGACTGAGGCGAACGAGCGACACAGGCGTGCGAGCACGATGTCGGACAATTTGGCAGTTAAGCCGTCTCCCAAGGGTGCGTTTGAATGGAAACTTTCGCTATATCATCGTTATCTTAAAAATATCTAGCTGCGGACCCCAAAGGGCGAATTACGAAATAACAGCAATAAAAAAATAGTATAAATCGAGAGGTTCATTAGGCGGATACTTATCTTTCATACCCGCCCACCCTTTCGCTTTCTGAGTTTACAAAAACCTAATTAATTCGACGAGTTTTTTCGATTAAGTACGGTTAATTGTTTTAATTAAAGCTTAAAGCTTTTTCGACCGACGAGATACATCAAAGCTGGATTATTCAGTAAACATGAGCTCTATTTGGAATATATTTTTATTTACGGAGTATATAAGAACCCTATGGTCCGCTCGGGACAAGTCGGTACCTCTAAACACTTTTTAGTCGTTTCTTATACCCATATAGATATGTATCACTACAATTTCGACACTAGTGGCGTGTGCTTTATAAAGGTTCTTTCTCCATCAATCGCGGACAGTTTGCAAATCATAAAGAGCATTCGACCAGACATTAAACCGGGCAAATTTCTTCGACAATTCGGATTTGATCACTGCCTAGAGATGGCTGTGCATGAGTGCTTGCATTGTCACGATAATATTGGCACAATAATTCTACTTGATCAAAGAAAAGGTGAAGCGGAAAATATTAACTGCTTACTTTTGATACATGGCAACTGAAACATAGATATCGCAGTGAAAGTACAATCGGCCAAACAAATCGTAATAGGTATTTTAACCAAAAACCGTACTGGTCGACTGCAATTTAGGGATTTTTATATTGCCCGTCACAAATTTAGTAGACTTATATGTAACAGTCAATGTGTTCCATTATTAAATTTATAATTGTCAAAGAATAATTAGGCCAGTTTCCAATACGTTTTTACTGTCCTTAAAATAGTTAAGCCTTGTCTTCTACAGTAACACACTAAATACAAAATATTTGTAAATCCATATATATTAAAACCCGTCGATTCTGTCGCGCTCTAAATTCCGTCGCCGAATCCAAAAAGGGGCGGGCGGGCGACCGAAGCGATCCCCGCGGGCGCCCAGAGGTCGCCCCCGACCTTTCTCCAATGCGTAGGGGTATCTTCGTCCCGTTTCCCACGTGTTTTCCCAATTTAAACGCCTTTTCAAAAAACCTCTGCAAAATTATCGTCGATCGCTTTTCGGCGAGAGAGATACGGCTAGCACCGGCGTTTGTCCCCGCGCCTAATGGCCCCGTCACGCCTGCCGAAATTCCGACTTTTCGCGGGACTCCCTAGACCCTTTTTCTAATTTTACGGCTTGGAGAACCGCTTCACCCGAAAGTTCCGTCCTTTCTCTAATCCTTTGAGATTTTTTTTCGAGACCGTACGTCGATTCCTTCTACGTTTATTTCGTCTTCAAAAATCTCGAGTCGCGTCCGTCTCAACTTCTTTCTCATTTTATCTGCCGATGTGAAATTTTCCTACGAGAAATATTGCTAACGGAATCGATAGTACCGACTGCTAAACACTTCTGATTACCAAAATATTGAAGCGAAATGCTTTTCCAATTAGAAAATCGGTAAAAATTATTTTTTCAGGTTGACACGTCCAGTTTACATACTTAAACGTGTCAGGGTAAACTTTTTGACAACAGGCGCTGTAGCGCAATGGGAAATTCCTAAGATTCAAAACGTAATAATGCTGATTTCGCGAGTTCGAGTCACGCTGGAGGCAATTTTTTTTTTACTTTTTAATTCCAATTATTTATTAGTATTAGTGTTTAATTATTCTGTTTCATTATCCGTAGCTTTTATGCTTTCTGCACGTAAAGTTTGGAATTAATTCGTTCATTTTGGCAGTCTGTTAAATTCATCATTTTAGTTTACAAAAGTAAATACTTATCTACAATATTTTTGGTCCCATTCATAAAATTGATAAAAATGTTTACTGAAAAATAAATTCTACTTTCAGCACTTAAAAAATTAAGATGTTTTACCATCAAGATTAGAGTACCCTTACAATTCATCAAAATATTAAGAAAAATATCTTTAATATAAATTCTTTAATACATATACACATATAAATTTCTTTAATATGTGTTTTCTAAAAAATAATATTATTCTAGATGCTTTTGTTGATCCCAGGCCGCAGGCCTGGACCCCCGATAGGGCTAGAAATGGGAACGAAAATCGCGACAGCGATTTCTCCATATGGCTAGGATTAATAAACAACCGGATCGATTTTTTAAGCAATAAATTAAAACAATAAAATACTCGCACAAGCGAGGTCATAAACGTAAATTCTAGATATATCCTATTTTCTAGCTAATGCATTGAAGTGGAGCAAAAGTCGATGTCGGTGTTTTGTTTGAGGACTATGGTACAAATGATTATAACATAATTCACGTACAAAGAATGTTGATTTTCAAAAAGGATATTTCCTTCCTTCTATATTTTATTCTGCATTTTAGTGCAAAAAATAACGAGTAGGTAGATACTTGTATTATAAAAACAACATATTTTTTAGGTTTATATTCTGTTTGTGTAATTCCGTGATGTGGAAACCCTTTAATTGAAGCAATCATGCGTGACATACACGCAGAAATCCTCCACCTCACTCGCGGGCAAACTAACCCGTTTTTGAATAATTAATCACATCTGATTCAGCACAATCCATGTATTTGATGTCCATTTTTGATGAGCCGGCGAATTTCCAAGCTGTACATGTAGAGAGGTACGTGTATGTAGTATGTATATGCATAGCCAACCACCGGACGTGGTTGTGCTAAAAAGACCTACCAACGCAAAATTATAGTACCTAATGAGAGAAATCAATCACACAATAAAAATCAAAAACAACATAAAACCACTCCATACAACTAAATTAAAATAGGAAATGTATACCTAGTAGATAAGAAAATACTTTTTTGTATATTAATTTGCACCATTAGTCACTAATATAATTTAATATTTATGTAAAACCATTATTTTTAACTATTGGGTACCCTTGATAAAGTCCGAAAACTCGGATGAAACGTAGGATATTTGTCCCTATATTTATTCTGGGTGAAAGTTTTCGAAAAATAAAAACAATGAAAAGAAAAAAAGGTTTCTTTTGTTTTTTATTGAAGAAATAAGTTATAATAATGTTTATTGTTGTATCAGTGAAAGTATCAATACTATGGTACGAGGACTCACACCTCAGAAGTATGAATTAGATTAGACGATTATAAAGAAAGGTGTTTCAAGAGAAAGGAATTTTGATTTTTCTCGATAACTTTTTTTCTTACTACAAAAAATAATTGACTTGATCCATAAATGCAATATGGTGTGATCCAATTTATATATATAGAAACAGTTAAATTTTTTAAATGGTAAATTAAATGTTCGTTTTTGTCCTTGAAGTGAAACAGTTGATATTCAGGTCTTGATCTCCAGTCTTCTCTGATTTGAAGTCTTCCGAGTATAGTAAGTTTTTAATATATTGTACTATGTATACATCAGGATATTCTATGTAGGCTTCAAGACAAAAAAAACATCTGTTTAATTTGTTATTCTAAAGCAATTTCAAGGATATTTATATTTCATCATTTATGGGCCTTTATTTGATTAATTGTTATCACCTTCAATGCCGCGTTCCATTTTGTCACTTACAACAAGCATTGTTCTTGAAATCAAAACGATGAAATTGTTATTAGTCTGGGCGTTTTTAATGAAATATATACCTGAAATAAGCCGATAATTGTAACACATTTTACACAATTTTACGAAATTCAATGAAAATTTGCGTAAGAACTATGTCCCTTCAAAGCAAATTGTTTAAATTTCATATAAACTAAGAAGAAAAATTGAGTTTCATGCGAAATTTTTCTAAACAATGGGAAAAAGTTAATTAGCAACAAAGAAGATTTCTTGCTTTGGACATAATTGCGTAATAGTTTCAGTTACTGCTAGATGAAACTGCTGTCAAAAAGTAATTTCATTATTTAGGGATATTTTGTGATTAGTGTGTTACTGTAAAGGACAGGGCTTAACTATTTTAAGGACAGTAAAAACGTATTGGAAATTGGCCTAATTATTCTTTGATAAATTTAAATTTAATAATGGGACACATCGAGTGTTTCATATAAGGCTACAACATTTCTGACGTGCAACATAAAAATCCCTAAGTTGCAGTTGACCAGTACGGTTTTTTATAAAAACTTTTCAATTTGCTTGGCCGATTGTATTTTCAGTGCGACATCTCTACTTCTGTTGCCTAAGTTCACACTGAATACGTTTAATTCATCTTTTAACTGTTTCATCCACAAAGGAGTGCAAACGCGCTCTTAAGAAATACTAATTTCGGACACTTTTAGAAGAAGAACCAATAAAAAGCATGAAAAATAATAAAGAACAAAAAATTAAGAAAAGGAACGAAGCAAGAAAATAGAGAAGATTGAAAAGAATAAAGGGTTCAGTTGTTTGTACCTACCAAAGGTATCTAAGGTATCTAAGTATATAGATTTCAATGTAATTGGTTTAGTTTTGTAACTGAAACTATTATATACAGCTCATGTGGCGGTACGTACCTGTTTAATATATTTAATGTAATGGTAGAATAAATAATTCCATTAGAAAAAGTTTGTGTCTAATTTTGAGCCGCACACATTTGTAGCTCCACATTTCTCTATTATCTGGATTCGGTTCTTTTTAGCACAACTACGTCCAATTTTACCGCCGCTTGTAGGAAATATGCAGTTCCGAATCGGATTTTATTTATTACACGGCAATACTGGGGCCCTTGTGCAAACACTTTGTGCTATTTCACGTTAAATCGGGGCATAATTAAATAGCTGCGCCCGCTGGGTTTTAATTGATTCAGTTCAATTAATATAACAGAGTTAAATTGGTTTGCGAGCGGGTTCATGTGTGGCGCGGTCTCCTCTCGATACTGAAAAATATGACCCCAGGGTCAATGTAGAGGGACAGTTTTGTTCTCTCTGTGGGCTCTCGAAGATTTATATTGTCTATTTTTTGCCATCACTTACGCACCGCTTTGCTATCTGGTAATAACCGACCAGAATGAATGGTTCACAACAAAATTCATATTTTCACGACATAAAGGAATGCTCTTGAAATATACAGTGTGTCCGGCCAGGAGCTTACACGATCCATGTCTCAGAAACTACTGACATTAATTTTCTAAATTTTTCTACGTGTAGTAAATACACTTTGCATAATAAACCCTATTCATAAAATGTAGATTCGAGAAATTCGAGATATTGATTTTTTTTAACAAAAATTTTACGGATTTGACTTGTAAAGAAATTTTATCTGTGAATAACCCGTCAACTAAATTTAAAATATTTGACTGTGGGCAAGTTCGCATCCGTCAAATTTTTGTTAGAAAATTAATATCTCGAAAACTCTTCATTTTAGGAATACCTAAGATTTAGAAATAGGTAATTTGATGTAGGTACCTACCTAGAATCCAAATATGGAGAAACATACAGGTTGTTCAATTTAAATTAAGCAAGTTGTTATATAATTCCTGTACAACCGCCAAAAAACTATTAAAATATTTTACTTGCCGAGAACACCCTGTATTTACTTCAGGTACAAAATTTTAGAATAATCGTCTCAGTAGTTTCTGAGATATGGATGGTTTAAGCTTCTGGCTGGACACACTGTACCTATATGAGGGAGTTTATCTTTATGAAAGAACCAAATTATTATTTAAACAATTGTTGGTTATTTTCGATGTTTACATTTTACTTAATTTGGTTCGTATTAAGGTATTTTTCAATATTAAAATGTTTTTGGCATAAGTATCTACATTTATATTTTGAACTATACAATAGTTATCAAAACGTCTTTTAACCCTATCGTGCCTTGACTTACTTTATCTTCTCCAACTATGTTCAGGTTTGGGTACGCCGCCGGTCACGAGATTAGAGATATATTGATTTAAATATATGCATAACAATTCAGAAGAGGAGACAATGGCGATATTCTACATGTACGACGATCAGTCCACAGGAGTGTCGTTTAAATTTGAACATTCGACATCCGGGAATGACATGCCAAATGGTGTTTTACAGCCCCCGGAATAGCAATGGTCGTAAAAACATCTCTCGCCACTTTAAAATTAAATGGTGGGGCGGGCAGGGTGGCGCGTATATCACATGTGGCCAGAAATAATGAGATGATTTAAATTCTGACTTGGAATTCGAATTTGTCCCGCCGTTAAACGGATAGACAGGACCGAAGTCATAAAACTTTAATAAGACACATAATTTTGTGGGTAGTATAATAGCGCGTCGATTAAATTAAACACATACCTGAATAGGCCGATAATTTTTCTTTGACGTAAGTTGTCGAATAATATTTTCCAAAAATAACGTGCTACGAGCTGTTCATTCAACACGCACCACATTTTACACAATTTTATAAAGTTCAGTAAAAACTTGCATACATAAGAACTATGTCCCTTGAGAGCAAATTGCTTAAATTACATAAACTAAGAAAAAAAATTGAGTTTCGTGCGATTTTTTTCTAAACAATGCGAAAAAGTCAATTAACAACAAAGAAGATTTCTCGCTTTGGACATAATTGCGTAATAGTTTCGGTAAATTACCACTAGATGACACTGCTGTCAAAAAGTAACTAAATTATTTAGAAATATTTTATATTTAGTGTGTTACTGTAGAGGACAGGGCTTAATTATTTTAAGGACATTAAAAACGTATCGGGAACTGGCCTAATTATTAATTCTTTGCCAATTACAAATTTAATAGTGGGACACATTGACTGTTTTATATAAGGCTACTAAGTTTGTGACGTGCATCAAAAAATCTTGAATTGCAGTCGACCAGTAAGTTTTTTGATTAAAATATTACATTTTGTTTGGCCGATTGTATTTTTAGTGCGACATCTACGTTTGGGTTGCCCAAGTTCACGCTGAATGCGTTTAATACATTTTTTGACTACTTCATCGACAAGGGAGTGTAAACACGCCCTTAAGGGCAACATCCAAGATCAAAAATATTTCAATTGCTAAGTACTTATAAACATAAACATCAAATAATAATTTAGATAATATACGTATTATCCTATTGATAGTAAAAAGGTATATCTTGAGATAAACAAAGTATAGTATACAAAAAACTTGGGCCTTAATAAAAAAATAATAGAAAATTTCACTTTCTGTTATATACCGCTTTACAGGGAAGTTTATACAATCATGGTACTTGAAAGACTGACTTATTTAAATATTGAATATTGAAATATAGAAAATTCCGCTTTTGGAGTAAATAGTGAAAATTAATTACTAAAGGTTCGTATTTTTAAGCCGAAAATATTCGAAAAATTATTTCTTTTATGTAATAAAGTAACCATTAAAACACTCATTTCTATTTTTAGCTTTAGAGCCCTTAATGCGTAATAATCATAAATTGTACGTTGTCCTAATTTCTCAATCAATAGATTTGTTACCAGTAAATTTGTAAGTAAAACTCACAAATCGAGTATGCACCTAATCTTCCAATCTCTTGTTTTGGGGACGAAAAACGCGACCCAGCACTTGCCCCATTAAAAATTGATTACTTTAGCTCATCGAGTGCTGTTACCCCGGGCGTTCAGAGAATAACAACGTAGCTCAGCGAAAGCCCTCCGAAAACAATCCTCCGTCTGTCCAGTGTCCCTAGGTAAACCTTCCGGCTCTCTGCGTGAATATTCATGAATAAACCTTTTAATAAAGTTCCAATACGGCCGTCCGCATTCACTAAAAACAAACGACAGATAAGAAAAACAATTGGGAATTACGTGGGACGCGCATCAGACACAATAGCGGACTCTGCACGAAATACTTTGTGTTATTTCGCGCATTATTTCAGGATAGATTTAATTAAAACCAGGAGCGTACCTATAGTAGTAAGTACAGCAGGAGGCACAAAATTATAATATCTCTATAGCATAGCAGATATTGGGCTTGGATATATTTTGTAAGATTAGATTATAAGATTCATCACTGAAGAAGAATTGTCGAGTTAGAGAAAAGTTTTCAACGGCGGTTGATGGAGGGTGATGGCACAAGTATAAAGATATATAATACTTGTGGTTATGGTGCGTGTATTACTCGTCCAAGCCAACATTGATAAGAGTTTTTAGTTACTTTACTAGGTCGTCGCGTTTAAACTTCGCATGTCAGGTTGGTCCGAATATTCCCCATTATCAATTATTTAATAAAGTTGTTACCTAGAACATAAATATGTAAAAGTATTATTATATGTAATATCATCATGTAAATCTAAAAGTATAACACACTCTTACATATCTAGATTATAGACAACAAAAAAAAAAAAACAAAAACTGTTTAAATTATTTCATTATTTTTTTGGCTAAATACCTAGTCAAATTTGAAAAATTCAATAAAATAAAATTATTAGATATCAACAAAAGTAATTACGTGTCTTTTTTGTGACACGAATTCATAACTTGGAATTCCAGTAACTGCCACAGTTGACCTCTTACAAAATTGCTTATTACAGATTGTATACAGGGTGTTTTTGTATGATTTTATGATGAAGGGGGTTGGAATCTTTGGTGCGAAGCTAACACTGACGTAGTTTTCCACATAACACCAAATCACTATACTGCACTCTAGTATAGTGCAGTAGGTTATGTGGTTATGTTTTGGTGTTAGGTATATGGAAACTACGTCAGTGTTATAATCTTACCACAACTTCTCTTTCGAAACAAGTACATTTTTAGTGTAGAGGCTAAAGTTACACCACTGGTGCAAACAACACCATACGGGCGACGCAGTCACTGTAAAAGTGTGGACGCACAGACAATGGATGCTCCAACCTCCAACGGAATGACAATAATGGGGGTTTAATCGGTATATATATTTTATATATCGGCAGCTACTGATTGGTTTAATCAGACCGGAGTTTTTATAATAAATAACATTCGGACAATAATAGTAGGAACAAAAAGTAAAGAGAACGATCAAGTTAGCAGCTATTTAAGAACACACAATCATATTTTGTTAATAAGATTATTTGCTCGAGTTGTATTGACTGTTATACAGTAGGTACTGTGTGTGGTTATTTTTGGAAATAGCGAAACTACGAAATAAAAAAGGGCATTAAAAAAGGTACTTAATTACCAAACTGATATAGAAGATTGAAACATTAAATATTGTGATCTTATCCTATATTGCTACAATGATGTAAAATATTGTTCTTGCATGAACATATGGATACAGTATCTCCGGAAATGATGAAGAAAAAATTCGGGGGGTGATTGAACATGAAAAATTAATGTTAAAATTAATGTTAATTAATTAATTAATGTAAAGTTTCTTTATCAGTTTTTCGAAAACTCAAAAATAACGGAGCTTGGCATGGCAAGCTTTGTTAAAACGTTATTTTAAACATTTTAACAACTTATGCCATGGCAACAAATACAATGTTTCTATGGTTAAAATGAGTTGTTAACGATACAGTGCAAGATAGTTTTGTAGCTACGTTATTTTTGAGTTTTCCAAAAACTGTTATAGGAACTTGGAAACTTAATTTTTTTTATAGAATTACCCCCTGCACATCATTTCCGGACACCCTGTATATAATATATTTTGTTCTAATTAGCTGGCCATTATTCGTGCTCGTGTTTTATCCTTAAATGAAATTTAACAAACATATTTAACATTTATATAAATTAACCGAGCATTATTTGTATGCTTATTCTCCTCGCACGTGATAAATCCGCAGGAATTAGGAATAATTTCACCTACATTTGCAGATAGGCTTCCTGTTGAACTATGCTTGCAAATTTTCGCCGGCTGTTGGAGTGTGATAAGGTTTATAGTTGAATTAGAACGGTTAATCAACGTCAACGTTTAACATACAATAAATTTATGGGCTCATAACAATCGTATAAACCGTTTCAGTTTTGGCCCACGGAACAAAATTGTTTTATTGCAAATCGGTCATCAATTAAATAAACATTGTATTTATTTAAAGTGTTTCTCTTTATTTAGTACTAAACCTTCGTCAGATCTATAATAAATATATTTATAACTTTAAATACAATACTTAATATCCAATAGTCAATAAATATCCAACATTTAATGCTGATATTTTTCAAAAATGACGTGCTACGACCGGTTGTATCAACACGCATCACATTTTACACAATTTTACAAAATTCAATGTCCCTTCAGAGCAAATTGTTTAAATACATAAACTAAGAAAAAAATTGAGTTTCATATAAATTTCACCTAAACAATGCGAAAAAGTCAATTAACAACAAAAAAGATTTCTTGCTTTAGACATCATTTTGTAATAGTTTCAGTGCTAGATGACACTGATATTTTGTGTTTAGTGCGTTGCTGCAGAGGACAGGGTTTAACTATTTTAAGGATAGTAAAAACGTATTGGAAACTGGCCTAATTATTTTTTGGCAATTGTAAATTTAATAATGGAACACTCAGTATGTTCACTCTTCTAATAAGGCTACAAAAATGGTGCCGTGAAACATAAAACATTCCTAAATTGATGTTACATTTTGTTTGGCCGACTGTATTTTCAGTGCAACATCTATGTTTCGGTTCGTCAGCATGTTCACACTGAATACATTTACCTTTTATTCATCTTTTGCTTGCTTCATCGACAAGGGAGTGCAAACGCGCCCTTAAGGTGCTCGACTAAGATAATATTTGCAAGAGTTATTTTTTAACTATTTCTGTCATTAAACACTAGATCATTTAATTAATTTATTATAGCCAGCTCCTAAAGATTCAGAGTCACTTCAACAATTAGGTAATGGAATTTGGGTCTCTTTTAATGTTAATACTCTTTCACCGATCGCTAATAATAATTACCTACCTATTTTCTATGTAAATCATAACATTTGTGAAATTAAACGTATGGTTGTTATCCAATGCTATATTTATGCGCGTAACGAATTTTTTAATTGTGTTATTGTTTTATTGTTTTGATTGGTCGGTGTAAGTTCCGTCATAATCTTGATTAGACTCGCGTTTGACTAGCATAAGGCTAATTTATGCTTTTTATTAACATTTTTCTCCACTACATAAAATTTCTCATATGGATGTCTAAATAAGTTCTTTCGAGACTGATTATATAGTATTACAACAGCACTGATTGTAATGGTTAAGCTACCTCGAGCGTTATATAGAATTATTGCTATTATTGTAGCTAATGCTATTTGATGAATTGGCATAAACTCATAACACTAATGCGAATATCTGCCGGAGTATGCCCCAGTTGAGATCCACTCAGAATTATCCGCATGATGGCTCCCAAATGAAGATTTCTATCGATTACAATAGAGGTATAAGGTTAGGCTTCTTTGTCTTTGTAAAATGTATGAAAATTCAGGGATCCGAGCAAGTAAAAAAAGTACTGAATTCACTAATAATTCGAATTTTTTATAGTTCCTATGAATCTATGTTGTCTAATTTTTACTGTCATAAGTGTATAAATAAAATTTTTATATGCATTCATATTGCCTTGCAATTTCTTCTTATGCTGTAAATAAAAATGTATTTTTATGTTTTTTAGCCACTGTTTTTATTTTTTGAGAATTATGTTAGTTCTATAATTTATTTTATTGTGTCAAGTATGAATTTTATTACATATACGTATATAGAATATAAGTATTTTAAATATATTTACTTTTCTCCGTTTTGCTGAAAAAAGAAGATGGATGAACGTGAAGCAAGTTGAACCATTTTCAAATGCATATAACTTCAGCCAAAACATTAATTTGGAGAATAATTACTAGCAGCTGTTTTACAGGCCTTAAACACACTCGTTTCATTGGTTTTTTTGAATAAACGTATCAGTTCGCTGAATTACGAAACGAACGATGGATGTATTTGAACTATAATTTTGTAAACATATACCGTAAATTAAGGTAAAAGTCCACAGAGAAATGTTACAATGTTTATAATAGTACATACATTATAGGTACACATAATACACAATTAATTATATCATATCAAGAGATCAAGTAGCAAAATCCACTAGTTACCTACTGATTTTAAAGGGCAAATTTTGAAAATTTGAAATAACATTTTTCGTTTTTGTGAATTTGCAGACATGTATCTATCATTTTAATTACATGATTCCTAGGTGTGTAGATTACTCAAAATCCCTATGTTCAAAGAAAAATACCTAATTAAACATAATAAAACAAGTTATATGGGTACCCACAACCCAATCATGATCAACTAATAATATTCCCATTATTTAAAAAAAAAAAAAAAATGTGCAAAAAAGTTTCCTATTCCTAGAAATAACATTTCAAAATACAAAAATATTACTTATATTGATAAACCCACAAACTCAAATTTAAAATTCTTGAAAAAAACAATATTAATATTAAAAAAAATACCACATATTATATTAGATAACCACTAAATCCAAAGTCAAAGGCTGTTCGGAAGAGGGTTACACATTAAAAAAACACAGACAAATACTCCATACCCACCGACATTGCCAGTGACGGGAGCTGGGGTCGAAGATCCCCAGCTATATCCCAAACCAAAATCTTCAGTTTTGTGTTCAGTATTATAATTACATTATAGAAAAGAACCAGTGATTGTAGTTCTGTAAATAGTAAATAAACATCGTTTTTTAACGATCTTGCGTTTCATTATCTATTTAAACTTTATACCGAGGAAAGTTAGTAATTCTTTTTGAAAGTTGAACTTTCCCTTCAATTGTACCTATATTAAAACTTTGCGAGTTTGCTCGCTGTATGTAAATACACACTGACAAAGAAGATACGCAAAACTGCCCTCGTGGCACAAAATTTCCACAACACCTTGTTCGCAAATTAAGCTCCGCAACTTTCAGGAGAGATCCGAATAATAATGAGAGAGTGGCGCGTAACAACTCACACATCGCGACCGAATCTGAAATGCGGTTTAACGAATTCGGCGTCGCAAAACGTTAAACTTTAAAACTTAATTAAAATATGAATAGTTCTGAACCTTTTGTCGCTAATTCCGAATGACGGCAACGCTCGCGGGAATCATTGAATTGCATATAAACGTGGCAGTGCCGCTGCACACAGCCAGAGTGATATACAGTACCATCGAGGATGAATTTTCCCAATAAAATGCAATAATTATCCTTCCACGTTTTTGTACATATATCCTAGTTAAATATTACGGTTATATTATCGTTAATGGAACTAACTATTGGATATTATTAATAGGTACTTATTACTTATTTTTAAAAATGGTAGGTTATAGCATTTGGAAACAAATTCAGCTGCCAAAACAGAAATAGGATATCTCCATTCATTTATTATTTGAGTATATTTCATTAACTTGAGCCAAAAATATACAAATTTTGATAAAAAAATGCCAATTAAAAATATCATTTTCCTGTAATACGAGTAGTTGTATAAAACTATTCCTTTACATTCAAGTAAAAGATGTGATCCCCCCCGACTTATCACTTTAGGGCGAAACAATCAGTGTATTATATTGATACCGCTGAGTGACCAAACTATACAACTTGGCTCCTCAACCATTGATACCCATAAGTGTTATTGAGTTATCTAAAAACTAAAATAAACCAATGTCATCGTTAGAATTCACTAGTACTAGAATTTTATTAATACCCTATAATAACCTTAAGGTCACGTTTTTGCCGCCAATGCCACGTTCCATTTTGTCACTTACAAAAAAGCATTGTTCTTAAAAACAGAACGATGAAATTGTTATTAAGTCTCGGCGTTTTTAAGGAAACACATACCTGAATATGCCGATAATTTATTTCTTTCTCTTAAGTTGTCGTATCATATTTTCTAAAAATAACGCAGATACTACATTACAGTTGCTTCAGTTCACATTGAATACGTTGAATTCATTTTCTGGCCGTTTTATCGACAAGGGACTGCAAACGTGCCCTTAAATATAAAAATATTGTAAGCTAGTGTTCTAATTCCTACAAAGGTCAAAGCGAAATTAAAAAAAAAACGTGTCTGCGCCTGATGAACGGCCAACAGCATTTCGAATCGTTCATATTTAATCAGGCATCCCCTTTGACTACATTACACAAGTCTCACATAAAAAGCAAAGGGATGCATGGCCTCATAAATAGGATTTCGGTTTGACTACATCCATTTATCAAAGTCGGCTGATCACAGCTAAAGGAATGACCGCAGGGCCAACTATAATTGCCGCAATATCATTCAGCGGGAAAAAGTTAGCTCACAGTGTTTGATCAAGAGCTCCGCGCCCGGGGCTCGTTTGCCGTGCCCCATTATTCCCGGCCCGCTAAGATTATAACGCCAATTCCGGGTACGTTTGTAGCGTTCCCTTTGTCCAGGCAGTTTGTGTTTTATTTACTTACCCACGATAAACATTTCTCCGCTCTGCGCGGTTTGCCTAAACCATTATCTCATAATTTTGCTCCTACAGAGTCTACAGGGATTCACTTATTGACCGTCCACGGGAATGTGGAAATTTGAATTTTTTTCATTTCTCTACTGAGCCACTTTTCTTAAAAAAGTGGCTCAGCCGCCCAATATTCAGAGAGTGGATAGAACGTGGATATGTTCAATTCACTGAAAATGCTGCCTGTTTCTTACTAGTTCATCTACCACCTGAGTAGAATTCAGGTACGCAGTACGCTTTTGCCGCTTCGTGGACATTTTTTATTCTTATTTTTGTGTTTCCTACTGTTTACTTATAGCTTGAAATAAAATTTTATGTGATTGTAATATTAATATAATATTTTACATTGGTTCAGTGCAATTAATTGAAAGTGACATAGTATCATTTAGTAGCGTAAATTCGCGCGCCCATGGCTGGCTTCGACCTTGCTACTGTTTCCGGTCGTTACACGTAACTTTCTGAGATTATTACGCAATAATTATATCCAAAGCAAGAAATCTTATTTATTGTTGACTTTTTCGCATTGCTTGGGCAAAATGCACATGAAACTGAATTTTTTTTCTCAGTTTATATAATTTAAACAATTTGCTCTGAAGGGACATGGTTCTTATGTGAATTTCGTAAAACTGTAAAATGTGGTTCGTGTTGAATGAACCGGTCGTAGGACGTCATTTTTGGATAATATTATTCGACAACTTACGACGATGAAAAATGATCTGCATATTCAGGTATGTGTTTCGTTTAGAACACCGAGACTAATAACAATATCAACGTTTTGTTTTTAAGTTTACGTTTCATGTGTAATACTTTTTTGTAAACTGACAATATGGAACGCGAAATTGTCGGTAATAACCTGACCTTGATGAACTATAGAAATATTGAAAGCAAGTATCAAAAAGAACAAGAACAAAAGAACATTTTGATTTCGCGGAAACAAAAAAGTTACAAAATGTAAGCACAAATGATAAGGCAATAAGAAAAAGAAAAGTTTAGATGGATTCCACGATGCATATTCAGTAAGAGGGACTTTGTATATAGTTTTTTGCTTCGTTTTAATCATAATCATAATACATATAATAGTGACTGCTACTGAAATTGATAACGACCGTCTAATTACAACATCCTGTAGACCAGTACGGGCAGAGGGGCGGCCGCGCCGCCATCTTCTGGTGCATATACACGGGAAAACTCACCTGGCACAACACGTATATCGCCGCCGGTCCGACAGGAATCGCATAAAGTGTTTCTGCGGCTGCGGCGGTTGTATGTTTTTTTAAACGGCGTACATAATCTCGCGGGGGCGGCCTACCACCCTCGCTGGCCGCCCGTATGAATATTTATACACCCTTTTGCTTGATTGCAAGTTTAAAATGCAAAATAGGCAATTTGCATTCATTAGAGCGGAAGTTTTCGTCTGACATTTCAGTTGTGCCCTCAGCGGCGTGGGGCTGGAGTTTTACGACACTTTTTCTTCCCCGTGGACGTGGCAATATCGAGTTGCATACATTTGACATTATTTCAAGTACTTCTATTATGTTTCTTTAGTGTCATTTTTCCTACTACTAATTATTATTAGGACAAAACTTCATCCAGAACCCAATCACTTCATCTGAACTATTTTATTTATCTCTCAGGCGGCACCTTTGATGTGGTGACGGATGAATTCGTGACCTCGGTTCCCAAAGGGAGGCGTATTTTCAAAGATATTTTATTGCGTCTCCCTAGACGTACCTAATTAATTTCGTATTTTTACATTGGCATTTTCGTAAGCTTTATACTAGCAAAATAAAGTCGATTCATTCAAATCTTGGTGGGCTTTACAATATTGTTCTTAAACATCGCAAGTATGTTTAGTGAGGCATTTTTAGATTACATACCCTGCAAAATACCTTATTTACATATTTGTATACTTATACATATTTATTTATACATATTATAAATTTATAAGGCAGTTGAGTTGATGTATTTTTTTTAAATGTTTGTTGACTTTCCCATGTCGAATCTAGGTTCGAATTTCGACAATCTTGTAGTATTTTTCATAATAACAAACATATTATTGACAATCATTAAGTTTCTTTAGTTATTTGTAATATACAATTGTATTTAGGGTTGCCAACCGTCCCGAATTTTGCGGGATGTCCCGGTTTTACATGCCATCGTCCCGCGTCCCGCTCGTACATCATGCGGGACGCCTTTAGTCCCGCATTTTTTAGGATTTCCGAATTCAGTCCGATTTCAGTCGTCACGTCCTGCGGTCCATCTCGCGTTTAGCCCAATGTCTAGTCATCATGATAAAGCAAGATCTGGCAAGATCCAATTTACGTGTCATTATCGTTAAAATTACGCCCCCATGCTATGCGTATTTTGAAGAAAGGAATATCGGTTGTCCATCGACCATGTTAAAGCGGAACTCCAAATAAAGACAAATTTTAAATTCACTTGTGAGGAATTTTATAAATACACACTAAATAATAAAAATATTTTAAAGGCTGCCAAAAATCAGTCAAAATATTCTTTCAAGAAAGAAATAATTTAAATAAAAACTTTAGGCTTTGGGTACCTATACCTAATGCAGGTAGAATGTAAATATTTTATTTTATTTTTTCATTTAGCTGTTTTTTTTATGATTTTTTAGTCTCTAAATACCAATAATAAATATTTAATTAAAGTTTAAATATTGGTAAAGTAAATTTACCAATAACTTTATATATTTTTAAGTTAAATATTAATTTAAAAAAATATTTTATAGTTTCTTTTATTTATCAATGAAAAAGTCCCGAATTTTTTCATTATGTCCCGAATTTTCGGATGAAATGTCCCGATTTATAAAACGCTTGAGTTGGCAACCCTAATTGTATTGTCTAATATATATTTTATGATTAAAAAAAATATTAATTTCTCGGAAGATACGAACCTTAACGATAATTTTCATAACTGATGAAAACTTATACCAGAAATGTACTTCGTTTTATGAAAAGAATAGCTTTGAAATATTTCATAACAGTTATTTTTCCATAAACAATCTCTATTTCAAAAGCGAATAGCCTTCTAGAACACGTTATATTATATGAATGGTTTTTTCATTAGATAAATAGCCTGAAAACCTATGAATGAAGAACTGACACTGACTAAATTCAATAATTTGTCTATAATGTTTTATTACGGATAAATTTATATATACTTTGATTTTCCTCCTTTTAATAGTACGGGAAATAGATATGACTGTTGTAAAAGTTGTGCAAAAATTTTTTTAAATACATTTTTATAACTATTAAAAACAAACCCATCAATCCTTATTAACTTTTTCGTGTAGTACAATTTTATATCCGTAGCCGAGTGGTTAAAGACGTTAAGGTTTTTAATCATTTCCCCCAGTTGACGACGGTTCGAATCTCGGTGCCATGCCGCATGCCGGTCAACTGTTTCTAATTGCTCCTATATTAAATCTGTGTGCCTAAAACTGGTAGCGTTTTTAATATGCAAGTACTTATAATATAATATAATATAATGTAATATCGTACTTATTTTCGTACTAAATGGTTGTTAAAGTTAAAACATCGTAAGATCGTTCCTGGGCCTACTCGCGGGCCGCAAAATAATAATATGCCGCTCTTTCTCCCATACAAGTCTCTGACTTGCGGGCTCATCATTAAAATGAGAACGAAGGATAGAGATGTTATATTCATTACAAAAATAAACAGTTTATTCAATTGTCGAAGGCGTCATTTCTGAATAATGATATAAATAAGATTAATGTACTCAGTAATAGAAGCGCAATTGAAAATTAAAATTGAAGTATCCGAGATATCTCTCGGAAAATATACATATAGAATTCTAGCTAAACACTTTGTTTCATCATAGGTTTTTCTCACCTTGTACAATAAAAAATTAACAAGGGAACAAACATCGTTGGGGAATTCGATATAAAACTATGATCATTAGAAAACTATAAATCACTAATAAAAAAAGTTAATAAACTGACTACCAAACATTATATACTTACAATCTATCTCTATGCTTTAGAACCTTGGTTTTTTTGCCTTTTTAGGGCGCCTACAAAAGAGTAAATACGTCTCAATCCCATCTAAGTAAGTGAACCTGTGTAAGGCTCCCAAAGTGTATTCAGATGAATAACCGACCCCACAATCTACCGTACAGCGTTCGGGAACACGCTCACAGCTCCTGACAAATAACCGGCAGCCAGTCCGGCCATCAATCATCTCAAATCCGGAAACCGGGAATCATGTTGATTCGAGACCGGGATGCGTAAACGCAACTGCGATAGAATATACTTACTATAATATAGGTAGGTACTCTAAAAAAATATACATATATTTAAGTTTTTAAAAGTTGAAATAAGGAATGGTGTTTTATTGTTTGATATTTGTACAACTTGGCAATAAAAATAAAATCCGAGACACAATCAGGGTGTTCTTTAAATAATGGTCCATATTTCATCACTAGATTCTATGGAGAATGTAAATAGAAGTAATTCGTGTAAAAATATGTTTGTAAACGTTTCGTTTCTGAGAAACACGGCCGTTGAAGTTGAAAAAATAAAAATACCACCAGAATAAATAAATAGCCAGAAGAATATCTCGCAGACGGCACCTTTGATGTGGTTACCGATGGATTCGTGACCTCGGTTCCAAAAGGGAGACTTATTTTCCAGAATTTTTTATTGCTTTTCCATAAGCGTACCTAATTAATTAATTAATTTATATTTTTATGATTTTATTTTGAAAAAATATGTTTTAATATTACCATATCACAATTTTTTAGATGAAATAAGACAATCTTGAACACTGACGTAGTTCTCCATATAACACCAAAACACTACACTCGGCTCGACGCGTGTAGTGTTTATAACGTGATTAAAACTTCATCATCAGATGATGCCAACTTCGTTGGCAAAATGCGCGTCGAGTGCAATGTAGTGTTTTAGTGTTATGCGGAAAACTACGTCAGTGTTGTTGAAATAAGACAAGTACTTATTTAAATATAGAATAACATTGATTGATTTTAAAGTATTAATAAAAGTATTTTTAGTTTTTTGTCGTTCTAAAGTTTCTGTTTAAACATCTTAGTGTATAGTATCGTTTTACTCTACCAAACAGTTTTATTAAATAATTTTAAGGAAATTTTTTCCATGGGTGTACAAATTTAAAGTGTTTATTTACTAATGTTGTCAAAACTTTTAATAACCCTGTTTTGTAAAACAATATCAAAGTCTACACAATATATGTAGACTTTGACAATACTTTCAAAGTTTAAATGAATTATTAAAACTTAAAGCAACCATATGATCTTTAGAAAATCATGTAGGCATAGCTACGTAAATTCCTCAATAAATCCAAATTAGATAAATAAACACAACTAGAACATTTTACATCTTGTAAAAGTTGTTGTATAATGGTTGAGGTTCTATGATTATGATTTATAGATTTTAAATATGTCACAATTTGTTACACAGTGGCGTAACATTTATTTTTGAAAGCGCTTCCAGCGCTTTCGACTATATTTGATTCTATATTTGATTCGACTGCTGAGGCGTTTACCTTTACGCGACCCGATTGGAATTTTCCGCCGCCCGCAAATTAAATGTCACTTAATAACGGCCGATCCGTCCTGTCGTAAAAACAGGACGATTTCCATAATTCGAATCGTGGCGACAGCCGCTGGCGGTACACGCGGCGCGAAGTTGAGGTCCAATCGGGATTAAGCGGCAATACATGTAAATTGGGAGGACGAAGAACATCAAAAACAACAGGCGGTTTCCTGTCCTCGTCGTCAAGAGCGCCGTCTCAGGAGTAACAGTGGCGTACTGTATCTTCCAAAATTAGCTATTTTGTTGACATAAAGAAGATAAAAATAGATAGGTACTCGGTAACGTATTTCCAATCTCTAGTATCAAGGTAATAAAATCTAGGACATCTTTTTATCTTTTACGAAAAAAGAAGAGTAAATTGATTTCAATTTTCCTTGTGACTTCAGATCTATATAAGCAACAATTGAAATAAATTATTTCCCTTTTGAATCACTACATAACAAGACTATACTGTTATTAATTAACAGTATTATTATATATTATACTGTTCTAAATAACTGAATTTTACTTTTGCAGTGCCCCCGAGCATCCAAATCTTGCCACCCAATGGACAGGTCATAACCAGGAAAGGAGGTCCAGTGTCTTTCGAATGCAAAACCAACGGAAATCCTTCCCCGACAGTGCAGTGGTCGAAAAAGGTAAACGACGCGATCAATTGAATGTTTGTCTTGAATTTACGAAGAATAAATACGTTCCAGATACAAAAAAATACCTACATTGTTTTAAAACACCTAATTTCTATGGAATACTTAATTATCCTAATCTTTTATCTATTTGTTCCTTCATTATAAAAAGAAATACATTTTATTATACTGAGATCTTCGATCACTAAGATGCTCAAAAGTACAATTAACAGAATCATACACATACAGGGTGTCCACCTAGTGCGCGTAAGTCCAATATCTGGGTTAATAAAAGAGATAACTTAATTTTTTTTTCAACAGGGTTGTCTAATATCCCGAGCTGCACAAAATGAAAATATATTTACATATTCAGGGTGTTCAGTTTTTCCTGGACAGGTACCAACTTCATTTTTTTAAATGGAAACCTATATTTTTTTTGGCATTATCGAATTCTACGTAAAAAATTAGTGGGACTTTGTGCATAACACTGCTATTGAAATATTGATAGTTTTCGAGATATTTGACTTTTAATTTTTTTTCTTATGTTTCGTCACTTCTAATAGTTGACATAATTATGGTTGTATGACAGCTAGAAATTATTTTTTTTCAGAAACTGTAGAGTGAAGATGGCTCTTTCGAAAAACGTATCAAAAGTTGACCTGCGATATACAGGGGGCAACAGAAATCGTGCCAAACCTGATGGTTTAAAATTTAAAAAATCTCGACTTTTTCAAATGGAACACCCTGTGTTTTATGATTTCATTAGATGCCTTTCTGTAGACTCTACAATTTTATAATAGCTTTCCCTATACCTAAGTTGCGTAGTTTTTGCAAAAAACCCACTTTTATGAAAAATACCCGATTTGCGCACGTTCCTTTCTCGGGAAAAACGCAGTGAGCGTCTGTCACGCAATAAAATTTGTGACAATCAGTTTACATGTCATTTCTTCTTTTACTGAATATTCACGTACGAGTTTAGAGTAAGTACTAAGCGTGCATACAATGAACTATTCAAAAGAAGAATTAGTGAAAATGGTTTATGCCTTAGGAGAAGCTCATGGAAATTGTTTGCTAGCAGCACGTATTTACAAAGCAAATAATCCAGATTTACAGAGATTTCCACGTGCTGACTGTTTTGAAAATGTGAAAGAAAGATTTGAAAGAACAGCAAATGCGAATTATGAGAAAACTACCAGGAGACATGACGGTAACAATGACGATATTCAGTTTAATGTTGTGGCGTCTGCTGTTGAAAATCCAAATATTAGTGTCAGGAAAATCAGTAATAATCTTGGAGTTTCCAAAAGCTTGACAAACAAGATACTGAAGAAGAATAATTTTCATCCGCATCATATTAAAAACCATCAAGCACTGTTACCTCAAGATCACCTAAACCGCCTGCAATTTTGCCACTGGGCATTGGATAAAATTCAGGAAAGTCCAAACTTTTTTATGAATGTCTTGTTTACTGACGAATCAACATTTTCAAACACATGCTTACCCAATCGTCGCAACTTTCATCACTACGCTGACAATAATCCAAGATTATTGAGGGTACTAGATAATCAGCATCGTTTCAAAGTGAACGTGTGGGCTGGAATTTGTGGAGAACATATTGTTGGACCGTACTTTTTTGAAGGCAATTTAAATGCCAATGTGTATTTGCATTTTTTGCAAAACGAACTTCCCCTTCTACAGCTACAGAATATGCCCGCTGATTATTTGGTTCAACAATGGTTTCAGCATGATGGTGCCCCTCCACATTCCACTTTGGCGGTACTGTGATTATTTTATTGTTGTAGTGCTTTTCCTATTATCTATTCATATTTCAGATTAGAGAACACCTAAACCACGTATATCCAAATAAGTGGTTAGGTCGTGGTGGTCCAGTTCCTTGGCCTGCACGTTCGCCTGATTTAAATATTCTGGACGTTTTCTTGTGGGGTTATATCAAGGAGCGAGTATACGAAGTACCACCAACGGATATGCAAGACTTGAAAGAAAAGATCCAAAATGAGTTTCTAACCATAACGCCCGAAATGTTAAGAAATGTTCACATTCATTTTCGTCGTAGATTAATGCTTTGTGTTGAAAACAACGGTGGACATTTTGAGCATTTACTTTAGGTTAGCTTGCTTGTATGAGTATTGCGTATTCTTTTTTCAATACTCTATGTATATTCATCCATTTCACTAATAATTTTTCTAACTACGGTAACACCGTTTGGTTTTCAATATGATACGTATGAAACTTCTTCTTCAATATCTTATTTGTCGAGCTTTTGAAAACTCCAAGATTTCTACTGATTTTCTGATACTAATATTTTTGGATTTTCAACAGCAGAAACCACAACATTAAACTAAATATTATCGTTGTTACTCCCATGTCTCCTGGTAGTTTTCTCATAATTCCCATTTGCTGTTCTTTCAAATCTTTCTTTCACATTTTCAAAACAGTCAGCACGTGGTAATCTCTATAAATACGTGCTGCTAGCAAATAATTCCCATGAACTTCTAAAGCATACGCCAGTTTTGCTAATTCTTAATTACATGTAGAGCTTTTATGATTTTTTACTTTTATTTACAAATAAATGGTAACTTTCCATAAAGACTTGTTTATTAAACTGAAATTATCTAAATTTTTCAGTTATTTTTATTTTAAGAAGTGTAAACTAAAACATTTTATAAAAATAAATAGCCTTACAATATTTTTTCCGTCAAAGGAGTGCGCAAATCGGGTATTTTTCATAAAAGTGGGTTTTTTGCAAAAACTACGCAACTTAGGTATAGGGAAAGCTATTATAAAATTGTAGAGTCTACAGAAAGGCATCTAATGAAATCATAAAACACAGGGTGTTCCATTTGAAAAAGTCGAGATTTTTTAAATTTTAAACCATCAGGTTTGGCACGATTTCTGTTGCCCCCTGTATATCGCAGGTCAACTTTTGATACGTTTTTCGAAAGAGCCATCTTCACTCTACAGTTTCTGAAAAAAAATAATTTCTAGCTGTCATACAACCATAATTATGTCAACTATTAGAAGTGACGAAACATAAGAAAAAAAAAATTAAAAGTCAAATATCTCGAAAACTATCAATATTTCAATAGCAGTGTTATGCACAAAGTCCCACTAATTTTTTACGTAGAATTCGATAATGCCAAAAAAAATATAGGTTTCCATTTAAAAAAATGAAGTTGGTGCCTGTCCAGGAAAAACTGAACGCCCTGAAAATGTAAATATATTTTCATTTTGTGCAGCTCGGGATATTAGACAACCCTGTTGAAAAAAAAATTAAGTTATCTCTTTTATTAACCCAGATATTGGACTTACGCGCACTAGGTGGACACCCTGTATATATACTACATTTTAGAAGACTTTGTAGGTACAATAATATGTTAACGATTCTTGTTTAGGATGGGCTTCTACCATCCGGTCTACAAGTCGAAACAGGGTACTTGCTGAATCTGAACGAGGTGCAAAGACAGGATGCTGGGGTCTATCAGTGCACGGCGTCGAATGGTATCGGGCAGCCGGTTACTGGAGAAATTCGTCTTCACGTCCTTTGTGAGCACTGTATATTTTTATGTATATTATGAACTGAATTAGTATTAGTATCCGTATTATTCAGATCTCTTCTATATGTACCTAGTTCAGTTTATAAAAATAAATCACTTCCTACTTTGTTAATAAAAGTACCTACTCATAATAAATCATATTCATGAATTATTTCAAACTTGAAGAAAAAAAGTGAAATTAAATTTTATTAAATCAACTGAAATATTTGCTGACGAAAAATTCAATACGCTTTTATTTTTAGATCCACCAGAGGTGAACGTTTTACGATCTTGGGTGAACTCTGGCGAAGGTATGGAAGCTAAGTTAGACTGCATCGTGCACGCGGATCCTCCAGCTGAAGTAAGCGAACAAAACATAAACGAAAGTAGAGTAGGGTCCAGAGTCCAGTATAATAATAGGATGGAGGTAGCCTAGGTGGGCCATATGCTTCTAAACTCGAGGCTAAACGCTAAACTGGCATAAGATAAACACTCCCCACAAAAATTTTGTCCAGTATATTGCATTAAAAAATATTATAATAGAACACATTTTTCTATGTTCATAAGACACATTGTCTTGCCTTCATTCTGTGACTCAATGTAATAGTGTTTCTTCCTGAAGAGGAAAATATTATTTTACCCTTTAGGGAAGAAAAGTTGTGTGTCACATTAAGAATTATTAATCCATTATTGCTTCATTATTAATAAGAAATCTGGTCCAGGTGCTTCGGTAACAAAACTATTTCTTTTGAAACAGTCTTCTTCGGTTTAGAACATAAGTACTGCTTTTCACTGTAAAAAAACAATTACTTTTGACTATTATAGTCGATATTTTCTATAATAGTTAATGTGACTTAAATTTCGAGTGTTTCAATCAATGTTTTGCAGGTTTAAATGATTTTTACACATTAGAAGCATATGCCAAAACAACACCCTAGAAGTTGTTCCTATCACACGGAAACTATTTACTCGATGTGAATTTTGCCAAGAAGTTAACATAATGGGAACATGATAAAAGCGTTTGAATTTTAATGTACGAGTAATGGTTACCATTAATTTGTTTATTAAAACGTTCCTGGGTAAAATTGCAGTGTTTCGATTTTTTGTGGAAACTCAATGGTTTTGTTTTAACGAAATAGGCGCTTCGTTATCATGGATGACACATCTCTTCGGAAACCAGACTGCAGACAAATATAAAATGAGCCGCCTAATCATCCGAGACGTTTCCAATTAATGAAGTCGTTCAGCAGTAAGCGATATTACTGGGGAAAATGGAACAGTAATATAATTATGGATCTGGAGATTAAACATTTAAGAAGATTGGAGTTGTAATTGCCGGAATGCTGAGACTAAGATATGCGCTCAGGGAAGGTCTTAGTGTGCAATTTCCATTTCATTCCGTTACCTACGGCCATTCTCTACGGCGTAGACGTCATAATTGCTCAGATGTATTTTTTTGCTCAGATTGCCGTGGATAAATTGCAAAGAAAAATCTTCTTCTTATATATTAGGCTTTAAAATATGAGGAATTGGTTGGGTTCTAGAATTTATTTTCATAAGGGGGGTGTCTAAAATCCATGTTTTTATGTTGCACGGTAAAATTTTCAATCAGTTTCATGTACAGAGCCTTCATAATAGTCGACAACACACGTGACGGAAAGTAGAGACAACCAACATTGCACTGATTGGTAATGATTAACTAAAAAGTCCCAGGTCTCCCGATATGGTTAGAAGTTTAATTATTAAATAAAAATATTTTGACAGTATTAATCTCACACGTGTTCATAATATTTAATTTACATGGAATTTAGTCACATATGGATAAGTGATAACTACGAAAAAAAAATTGACTCCTAGTGATTAGTGAATTTAATTTCTTATTTTTTTATCAACTACCTATATTAAAAAGACAATACTAAAAGACTTCACAACTTTTAATAAGAATAATCAAACAGTTATGGTGAATAGCTTTAATAATTTTAATTTTAAAAAATTTTTATAGGTATTCAGAGTAAAAGAAACACATTGTGACATTTATTTTTTATTGGAAATTAAACCAACATCAGAAAACCCATTACATGCTACTCAATGATTTACAGTACTATTGCACTTACCATAAACCCAAAATTATTTAGAAATCACTTTAAAAAAATGTACATATTATGTTGAAAATTATGTCCTTTTCATTAGATATACAAAGTTACTCCCCTAATGCATATTTTCAAACACATTTTTCATCATGTCATGTGTCAAAGCTAATGTTTTCCTCTGGAAATTGGGTCATAAATTGCTCAATGCAGGATTGCACGGAGTATGTCCATAATCCGACTTTATTTCTAGTTCCACTTCAAATATGAGCCATTAAAATAAAGGCGTCTTGTTCTGCATTAAAAGACATAATGTGTCGAACTGAAATACGAAAATTTTTTAGCTAACCTTAAAATTTTCTTTTTACTTGTACTTACGAGAAACTTGAAAAGTGATGTAATTTAGCTTTGAAAGGAACTGATTAATTTCAAATGTGTAGGATATAATATTGAAACAAAAGGAAATATAGAAAGACTAACAGAAAATCACAGTAAAACAAACGATGTCGGACGCAAATGAACAAATTAAAAATGTCAAATATCGCCATAAATCGTAACGGTTCGTATACAGTAAACACCGATATTTCGTTCGTCGACGCTCAAGGTAACATGATCGCTGATTGGCTACTTACAATGTCAAAATGACGCCAATGCGTGCCGTAACACAGAATATTGCGTTTTAATATAATCTTCACCTTATGTTCTAGTTCCTATAAAAGTTGTTAGCATTCTAACGCCAAGGTGAAGAAAATGAATTTACTATTTGTAAAATAGTTACTGATCACGTGGCTGCTTTATTTATGAAGACATAGTAGAATATGAAATATTTAAAATGCAGTGGTACCTTAGAGTTATTTACTGAATACTCGTTGAATATGAATACTGATACTAGTATTCTTACTAGTACTAGGTTTTTGTATTGAATAGTAGGTACCTACTCATGATTACATTGAATTGGATCAACCAATGTCCAGCTCCGGAAATAACCAACATTTGCACCATACATTTTTCAATTGTCTAATACTTCCAGGTAATGTGGTACCAGGACTCCTTCGTCTTACAACCTACTGACCGCCGACTGATGTCCAAGAGCGGCAACACACACACGCTCACGATACGTAACGTACAGCTGTCCGATTTCGGAAACTACAGCTGTGTGGTCTCCAACTCCATCGGACGGGACAAGCGGTACATCGAGCTCTCGGGAAAGCCGGGTCCTGCCAAGATTACCAGCTCTCAGTACTCGAATCCTCATGAGTACGATCTCAAGTGGATAGTGCAGTCCGTGTTCCCCATAATAGAGGTCAGGATTCTGTACAGGAAGATTATGGTGAGTTTGAAAAATATTTCAGGATAAATGCTGCAAATTTACTTAATTTTAACTTTAAATTTGAGCCTTCATCACTTGTTTATTAATATGTATGAAGATGGTCTAAGTCAAAATAATTATGACTTTTTATTTATGTCTTAAAAATTTCAGATAATTACACGTTAACGTGATAACTATTTTTTTATCCAGGTAAACACCTCTTACCATCATCTGGGACAGTGGCACGATCTCCTGGTAAAGCCTCCTCAGTCCTATAACTCCGCCACTGGCGAGCGCAGCCAGTGGTACCAACTGACTAATCTGCACGCCGATTCGGTGTACGAGTGTCTCGTGCAGACCAAGAATCAGCATGGCTACGGCGAGGTGTCGGATCTGCACCAGTGGTTCACATCGCCGAGGGGTCGCACCCTCGTACAAAGCTCTGGGAGTGGCTTCCACGGGTCTTTAATATTTGTGGTAGTCGCGATGATTGTGCTCTATTTTCTGAACAAGAACTTCTAAGAACTAGTGAAATATATTTTTTTATTGACATGAAGATGATTTGAATAATTACTGTGATTTTAGTTTAATTTTTTTTCAGTGTCCAATTGTTTCGTGTGAAGTACTTCAGCAAGCGTACTTTTTTTCGTGTGAATACAGTTTACATCTGAGTAAAAAATGCATAATTCTTGTTTCTAGCAGCCAGCTTATGGCCGACAGATGCTGCTTTAAATTTTATTTTATTTAAAAATACTTCCGAGAATACTTCCTTTAGCGACAACGTATTATTTTATTCACAAAATCAGAAATAAAATAAGAAGATTTATAATAAGTAATGTCAGTTTGTGTTTTTTGTATTCCACCGATATTTCCCGAACCTCGGTATATGTATGACATTCTAATTATTTGTTATTGTAACTATCTGCTAGTTGAATCTCTATAATGTGAACTGTATGCATAAAATTTTTATCTTCAAAAGGACTCAAATAAACGTGCGCTTGAACAAAAACGTTCGACGGTAATTTTAGATAAAAACAAAACGAGGGTCGATCGGAATGTACCAAATATATATGAAAGCGATATGATAACTGCAGTGAGCGAATGTTTTGTGCGAGAATTTTGGCGAGATAGCGGTAGCGTGGTTTAATGAATTTTGTATTTAATTGTATAAATAAAGCAACGAATACGAGAGCAAATAAGCGTGTGTGTGACACGTGAAGTTTGGGCGTTGCTCACTGATATTTCACCGAGAGATAAACAGTAACTTCAGCTTCAGTTTGTTCTGAAAATTTGTTGTATTGTATTAAATTTTATATAGAGGCAGTGGCGTAGCTCAGGGGATAAATTTTAACATGAAAGTATACCATTTTAGGCCATTTAAAAATAAAGAACAAGTAATGTCAATCGTTATGGTTTCTAAGAGTAATGTGCCTTACATTTTTAATACCGTGTTTGATTATGAAAATTGTATATTGCCATGGTTATGTATTATTTTCTTTAATGATGTTTTGCTGCAGATACGCCACTGCTGATTTGAAATGGCTGTTGGTCAGATAGTATACGACTTCCTGTCATCTACTTAAAAAAAGATTTAACAGATATTTATAAAAATGAACACTTTTATCTATAATATGTTGTTTTGACATAAAATTCGTTTGGAATTTTATTCTTGTGTATAAAAAAATTAGAAATAACGATTTACCAAAAATTTTATTTAGTATTAGTATTTTTTATGTTATGTAATGTAAAATGTACCTAATAATGCCAAAAAGTCTATAATAAATCAGTTTTTTTAATCTTGCGTTTTCATTACCACTTCTAGAAAATTTCAATTTCGCAAAAGCAATTATTTATTATTAAATTTATATTTATTATATTAAGGGTAAGGAGGTTAGAAAAGGAATCTTGATAAAAGATATTTAAGGTGCTTAATAATAATAACAATAATCCATATATATTAAAACACGTCGATTCTGTCTCGCTCTAACTTCCGTCGCTAAATCGCAAAGTTCCTATGCTATCTCCTCCGAGCGGGGATTGCGAAGCGATCTCCGTGGGCGACCAAAGGTCACTCCAAGCCTTTCTCCTATGCGCTTAAGCGCATTTTCGTTCAGTTTCCTACGCGTTTTCGCAATTTAAACGCCTTTACAAAAAAAACCTCTGCAAAGTTTTCGGCGAGAGAGATGCGGCTAGCACCGGTGTTTGTTCTCGCGGACCCGTCACGCCTGCCGAAATCCCGACTTTTCGCAGGACCCCCTTTTTCTAATTTTTACGGCTTCGGAGAACCGCAACTTCGTCAACACGAAACACACGAAGCACACGAAACTTCCGTCCTTTTTCTAATCCTTTGAGATTATTTTTCGATACCGTACGAGCACTCCTTCTACGTCCATTTCGTCTTCGAAAATCTCGAGTCGCGTCCGTCTTAACTTCTTTCCATTTTATCTGCCGATGTGAGATTACACTAACGACATGCACCTCCTACGAAAACTGTCAAATTAATTAAACGTCAGAGAAGTTATTTTCCTATGAGAAACATTACTACCGGAATCGATAGTACTGACTGCCAAACACTTCTGATTACCAAAATACTGAAGCGAAATGCTTTTCCAATTAGAATATCAGTAAAAATGAATTTCAGAAATTAATTAACAATAACATGTACAGTTTACAAAGTTGTCTCAGCGTCAAACAATAACAAGTGACGCGGTGGCGTAATGGTATAAATTGCAGGATTTCAAACATCGAATTGCAGAATTTCACAAGCTCGAACCCACTGGATGCAACTTTTTTTTTATTTTACTTTTTAATTCCAATTATTTATTAGTATTAGTGTTTAGTTATTCCGGTTCATTGTCCGTAGGTTTTATTCTTTCTGCAGGTAAAGTTTGGAATTAATTCGGTCATTTTGGCAGTCTGTAAAATTCATCATTTTAGCTCACAAAAGTAAATATCTTCTACAATATTAATTTGCTGCAACAACTATGACAGCAATATATTTTTTAATGCCGTCGTTATACTTTTTCGAAGGGCGGGCGGGGCTCCGAACCGTACCTAGTGGAGGACCCCATTGATAAAATAGATAAAAATGTTTACTAAAAATGAATTCTACTTTAAGCACTTAAAAAATGATGATGTTTTACCATCAAGAATAGAGTACCCTTACAATTCATCAAAATATTATTAAGAAAAATTGTTTAGTATAATTACATAATCATTCCAGATACAAATTTCAGCTTTCTGTCTCTAAATTTATTATTTCATATACAAGGGATTATCTCAAATTTCTTTAATATGTATTTTCTTAAAAATAATATTATTCTAGATGCTTTTGTCACCCGAAGGCTCTGTCCCTGGGGCGCAGGTCTGGACCCCCGATAGGGTTAGATTCTCCCATTTCTAGTATGTCTTTAACCTGCGTTAAAGTCACAAAGATTAGCCTATTACCACAAGCATAAAGATATAATATACAGTAATTTCACTCGGCAAAATCTCTTTGATGTTGGTGTCCTTAAGTTTTGTTTTTTTAACCCCCCAAAAAGACCAGTGCGCATACGACCCAGGCACAGTCATGCCCATTAGTGACCGTTTTTGGTAGATACGCACAGGTCCGGACTATTATTTTTTGAAGTCAAAAAGGTGGCCTATCAGAATTTCGTTTACAAATGAAGCAATATTTTGTAGCCACGTTACACACAGTACAAAACACTTATCAAAATCACAAACACAAACGCCTAGACACACAAACGTATGCTGATTACCTGTAAAGCAAATATGCGCCCATAAAATAGCATACGCCGGCCCATTCTTCCCCTTCTACATCTCTACCAACGCGCATACTACCCAAGAGCAGACATGCGCATTAAAAACTTTTGTACAAAAAATTTAAAGAGTGAAACTACTGTATATATCTTTATACTTGTGCTATTACTATTCTGTAGACTTTCATCATATTGTTATAAACAACATAAATGTAATTATTTTGTTTCATTCTTTCAACGAACTCTTCAAGAATTTGTTTGTTGAATTGAACAATGGGTTCTCATTGAACGAATGCAAGGTGTGGTATGATTGTCTGACTTTTCCTGATAACAATTGTCTTCATTGGACCAACTCTGTCCATCAACTGATTTTTTAGTTAAAAAATGCAGAAAGTTTTTTAAAAGTATTCCAAATAATTAAAATACTGTAATAAAGGAAGAATATAGAAGCGTACAGAAAAATTTTAATAAGAAGTCACAGTTATGTCACAAGAATAAATAAATAACCAAAAGAATATCTCACAGGCGGCGCCTTTGATGTGGTCATCAATGGATTTGTGACCTCGGTTCCAAAAGGGAGATAATTTTCGACGATATTTTATTGCTTTTCCATAGACGTACCTAATTAATTTAGATTTTATGGTTTTATTTTGAAAAAATATGTTGAATATTATAACAATCACAATTTTTTTTGCATTTTGTTTTTTGTCTTTCTACAGTTTTAGTTTATACATATTTAAATGTATAATATAGTTTCACCTTACCAAATAGTTTTATTAAATAATGTTAAGGACAATTTTTCCGTGGGTGTACAAATTTAACGTGATTACAAATGTTTTAAAAACTTTTAATAACCCTGTTCTGTAAAACAATAATTTCAAAGTTTAATTGAAATAAACTTCAAGCGACGTTATAAAACTTACAAAATCATTATTGGGCATATTTAAATTACCAAATAAATCCAAATTGGGATTTTCGTAAGCTTTATAGTGGTAAAATAAAGCCGATTTATCCAAATCTTGGTGGACTTTAGAATATTGTTCATAAACATTTTTTTATTAAATACCCTGCAAAATATCTTATAAAATTTGTTTTTAACATGCTGCTTCAGCAATTCGGTGTTAACTGTAAGCTAACTAAGGAACTAAAATTAATAAAACTTAAGGCAATATAATAATTAAAAAACTAGATAAGTGTCTTATTAAACCCAATGAGTAAAAAACAATTCGCTGCTAACATACTTGTACTCGAGACTCTAGAGTAGTGGCCGTTCCAGGATAGAATCTCAGGTTAACCGAGCATCGAGCTTACGGGAAGGAATACAAGACATAATAGGGAGATATGCTTCTGGGTATTTATTTATTCTTGTGTCTCTGCTAGACAATTTTGTCTTTCAACTTGGTTATTTTGCTTTTCGTATTATTAGAGATTTGATATACTTTTCAAAAGCTCCTGGTTTTAAACTTCGTCATAGGATGGAGTTGGGTCTCTATAAGCCTCTTAGATCGGGAAAGAGAAAAGAAAATAATATAATCATACACTGAAGTTTTATCAACATCGCCAGAAACTTTAAAAAGTCAGCGGTTGCTTTATCTCTAATTAAGCTACGAAAAAAAATTAATGATTGGTTTTCCAAAGTGCATGTTGTTGTTGGGGTTGGAAGGCAGCACGGTTACCCGCAGCATTCAGGCCATTCGACCCATTGTGCCTGCCGATGGTCGAGAGTTATTGGAAGAGACCCGTGATATGCGCAAAGGCCAATACGCATTCTAGTGGAAGCTCTCTAATGTCCTGGGGCAGGAGAAATGCTGCACCCAGATGTTTGTGTCTCTTGACCATGAGGCAGGCACAGCGACAGAGGATGTGAATGGAGTCCTCGTCATCATGTTCACAAAACCTGCACTTTCTAGTGTCACTAAGGCCGAGAGCGTGAAGGTGCTTGTTGAGATGTCCGTGTCTTGTCAACAGTGCTGTGACAATCCTTATACTGTTACGACTTAGCGCAAGTATTGATTGAGTTGCGTTCGACCAAGGCCCTTCAATTAAGAGCCTGGCTTGTCGCAACCCAATCCCGTTCGGCCATTCTTCCTCTGATTTTTTCTTGATCCAATTTTCAATAGACATGGTACATAACTAGGGGGAAGTCTGAGTAGTGGTTCCTGCCCTGTAAAACTGTATACTTGAGCCTCTTTTAGCCAGTGCATCGGCCTCCTCATTTCTTATTATGTATGTTGTAGTGACCCGGTACCCAGATCAATTTTACGTGATTGTTTTGTCCCAATTGGGGCAGACCATTACTACACTCTAGTACCGCCCTGGAAATGATCCTGTAGAAGATCAAGGCATGTGCAAGATTCCAAAGTGCATACTTAATAATTTAAAATAGTCGATACAGCAAGCAGTGATAAAATCAGGTATTTTTCTATAATTTAAAATTTTTATGACAAGACCGAAAAATTGTACAAAGGAAATGAAGCAATTAGCCTCAATTTGGTGCAATTATAATAAAACGAGCTCATACTTACCTCCGACTTGTTTTATAGTTACGAATTAAAATAAAATTTTACAAACGAGAAATTTGCCTGTCTTGTTCAATTATATATCAGTTTAATTGCTTGTCTATGCATGATATGTACTTAAAGATAACATAAAACCAACTTACTGTGGACAGTTGGCTTTTATATAAAATTATAATTTCTCTGGGGGAAATACAACTTATGGTTTAAAATGGCATTTCTTGGCAGTAAAGTAGTTGAAAGGGTTAATTCGTCCATAAAACCGATCATAATAGTTTCTAAACTAGCGGGAGTTTGCACAATCGTCGCAGATGGCAATAAGGGCGGATTTACTACGTCTCGATTCATGGTATTTATTGTGATTGTGGTGTCCATCGTTAGTATATTACACTTGATGTTTATTCCGTACGCTGTGATTTATTTAGAAATGGTAAGTATACGTTCTTGTGTAATAAATAACAAGTTTCAAAGATGCCTACTATATTTTATATAATAATGAGACATGTTATTCCAACAGGGTTATACAGGGTGTTCTCAAAGTTGATTAATGTATCTTATCAGAATGGCCAACTTTTAAATATAAACAACTTGGATACCTAAACCTCTTCTATACAGTGTTATTCAGAACTTATCCATAATAAAATTTGGGGATGTTCAACATACATGTAGAAATGTGGTAGTGCAAAAAAAAAATTTTTTGGCGGCTTCTGAAAATTATTTATAAATTTTTCATTGCACGCCGCTGGATACTGGTCCACTGTAATGGAGTGTCCTTGAGACTGACAATGCAAACTGGCTAGCACGAAAAAAACTTCGGAAGTTCTGAGAGTATACCGACACCCGGCGCAAAAAAGATTTGCAGCGTTTTTATTTTAAAATAAACTTAGATAGATAGATGTGACCAAAGTGACGTGTATTTAAAATGAATAAAATTTTAATATAGTGTATATAAGCACAATTGAAACCGTATAAAAACTAAAAGCCGGCAAAAACAGTCGGCATCTCTTTATTCTACATGGGCGGAGGTAGAAATGTTTGCAATTAAGAAAATGTTATAGAGATCGTATTATTTTGTGTTTATTAGTACCTATTATTTGTAGCCTATGTAACCAATAACATATTTTATTATTGTTAAGTATTGTTGATGTTTATTATTGTTATTGTTTATTTAACAAAACTAAAGAACCCTTGGTTATTGGTATTTACGCCCTGCACTGGAAAACTATTGATGATATTTCAGCACGGGAAACAAAAAAATTATTTACATCCAGCAGACCCGTCTGTTTATTCTCTTTACACCAGCGCGCAGTTGTAGATGGTTCATCGGGCTGATTAGACGCCCAGTGTAGGACTCACTTGTACAGTTTTAGTTACTAATCGAATCACGATACCATTGCTAAATACATAGGACGAAATATGAAGACAAGTGCGCACGGTCCTGTGCCTTAACACTGGCCAGTTTCAATTGTCCTTATATACACTATACACTAATTTTGAAGAATTGCGCTACATGATTACTAGGTATGAGAAACATGAAATTTATAAAAAATTTGCACATACCTTGTTACAAAAGCTGTTCGAAATAATATTTCTCGACTTGTACACACTTTTGGGTACGCCTTATCCAATTTTGCCGCACTAAACCGAATGTTCCTCCTGGTTGCTGATCTTGTAAACGCAAATTATTAAGTAAATTTGGGATTTTCAGCATTTTGCTGCAACAACCACTCACAAACCCTAACTCGTAATTGATAATCCACTGGTAACAATTCATTAACTCAGCATTACTGTACACATGAGCCCGAAGGGTAAACCGCGACTATAATTTTGTACACCATATTTCCTTCTCACAAGAGAATTCCTCTGATTTCCCCATGATTTCCTCTGAGTTCCTCAGAATTCCCTATTAATTCCCCTGAATTCCCTTTGAATTCCTTTGAATTCCCTTGAGTTTCCCAGAATTCCTGATTCATGTACACCAGAATTCCCCCGCGGCTTACTCCTCGCATGAGCCATTTTGAAAATGTTACAGTTTAACATTCCTACGATAAATAAAACACCGGCACTGAGAAAGGACACAGATAGAATGATGACTGAATAGACAATAGAGATATTATCCCCACTCCAACTCTATTGTCTCGGTCTTAACCAGGCGTCCAAGGTACAAAAACGTGTTTACTCTTTTTTACTACATTCTTAGGAATGTGGTATATCAAATGTCGTTGAAGTACAGTTGCCCATCTACGTAGTCCTTTATAATGGTATAACTTTAAACATTGTTTACGGGAAATCCTAAGACTTTTATTATAAATTTTTTTTGGTGATATCGATTTCTTATTGAAGGATGCACATATCCTCAAAATTTTAGAGATAAGTTCTGAATAACCCTGTATAAAAGTTGCACCGGTATAATTGCTCGATATGATCATTGTTTTCTGAAAATTGTTCACTCGATTTGGTTTAAATATGACATGTAGCCAATTGTATTCCAAATGTATTCATGTAAAAAATTGATAAAATTTAACTCTTGCGGTTGTAAAGCTTTACCTTTGAAAATGATAATAATAAAATTGTTCTTGTCATATCGTTTATTCATAATTTGATTTGCAAATGCACTCCAATTTGATTTTTATGGACATGTCTTCCTCGTTGTTAATTTGCATAGTCTGTATCAACTCCTGTGGTCCTGCATGTCGTGTGGCAGTACCCCACGATTCGTAATATAGTTTACCAACCGTAGCAGTACCCCATCATTATTCTATGTGGTAAACCGTTAGAAGCTTCCATCTTTCAAAACAAAAGGTCGTCGTAGCGTTGTTATTTTGCGTTATTTATTTTGTTTTTTTTATAGAGGTCATTTTCGGGAAAGCATTTAAGTCTGCTAATTATAAATGACTTAGCAGAGTTAAATGTTCTATTTGAACACGATCTCAAATTTTACAGACCAATTTGATAGTAACGATAATTAATATTTTCACCTTGACTTGTCCAGGAGCTTATCGCTTTTGTTTTACTTTTTTATGTTAATATTTTAACTCTATTACAGTTTATATTTTATATATTTTAAAAATTTTAAAATTAAAATTATTAAATTCATGAAGCAAATGAGGCACTGATGAGGCTAAATTGAGGCATATGCAACTTACATTTTGCAATACACACAAATATTCATCTTGGTTTAATCTGGGACCGTTTTAAAGCCACCGTATTTAAAAAATTGTTGTTTACCAGACAATTACCAGTGTTATTTTTATGAAACTTTCGGAGAACAACAAAAAATACGATCCAATTAAGACATTAAAATTTACCGATAATGAGAGAGCATCAAACGAAAGATGACAGGTCTTTACTACGTCTGCAAATAATAACTAACTGTTGTGAAAACTTTGGTGGTTTTTATTTATTAGATATATTTACTGTAATAATTGAGACGTAAAATTTGCTTTAGATGCCTGAAGATAACACTACTGTGGCCAGCTCCCTTTCGGATAAAAGTGATGGGCTCCAGAGTCAGGGTTTTATAACAAAAATGACAAATATCATACTGATATCAGTCGCTGCTATTACCGTAAGAATATCATGTCTATTTAAAATGCACAGGATCCTTCCGTCATTATTAGAATCTATCGGTGAAGTCGATGGAATTATAATAAGGAGAAATAATGATTCAGTTTGGATATTAACTTTTTCAAGTAAGTACAATTGGAATTATGGAACATAATATATATGTATAGGTATATTAGAGTTACACGATATTTTCTCCACTCAGGAGCGGATCGTTAACTTTGGGGGTCTAATACTACTTGGGGGCCTTCCTACCTACCTCCTTAATCAAACTGACCGGAAACCGTAGCAAGATCGGTGCCCGTCATGAGCGCTTATTTACACTGTTAAATTATATTGTCACTTTCAATTAATTGCACTCAATTAATGTAGAATATTATAATAATATTACAGTCACATAAAACTTCATTTCAAGCTATAAGTAAACAGTAGAAAGAACAAAAACATGAATAAAAAATGCGCACGAAGTAGCCAAACTGTGCTAGACTCCTGAAGTCTACTCTGGTGGTGGATGAAACCAGTAAGAGACAGACAGAATTTTCAATTAGTTGAGTAGAGACACGCTCTATACACTCCCGGCATGTTGGGCGATATTGACACTTTTTTAAGAAAAGTCGTTCAGTTCAAGAAATGAGGAAATATAAAATTTAGTCAGTAGAGAAAACAGTTTCACATTTGAGAAAAAAACGGAAAATAACCCCACCCATGGGACTTGTTTGCACAATATTATATCATAATATGGTACAACAATAGTAATAGTACTAATAGTACATAAAATATTAATTTTAGGTGTGAATGGTGTGTATAAAAGCTTTCTGTGCGCCCTTCTAAGATTCATATATTCAAATTATAATGTTCTTAACGTTAATCGTAAATATAAATAATGATGTTAATGTGATATGTTTGTTGATGTATGTCGGTCAATGCAGTATCAAAACCATTTACATATACTTAATCCTAGTCTTGTAGTCCAGCGAGTTTTAGCCTGCAGCGTCTACATCTCGATTAGAGTGAAGTTATCCACAAATTTTCATCCACAAATGCTGACGGGGAGGAAATTTTATCCGATATAGTCATATCAGTAGTACGGTTAACTATAAATTATCGCTGCGCTAACCATCTTTCAGACGATCTGCGCATCACCACTATAGGTATGATACTCGCCCTGTGTCTTGTTTTAAAAAATTATTTTTTTATCCCACCAATTTTTTTATCACAGTTTAGCAATATATTTATATCAATATTTTTAAGCAAATATAAATGCCTAAGCAGCCGGACTTCATAGGAAATTAAATTATTTTTCAGTTCTGTGGATTGCCTTCGGTTTGTTAGTACCGCCAGTAAATCTTGTTTTTTCTTAATCGCCGACGTGTGTACCTCCATCATTTTTTTTTTCACAGTTTAACAACATAGGTATACAGGGTTTTTCACGTAACCCGTTCATTAGAATATTTCAGAGACTACTACGATCTAGATTTTGAAACTAGGGGCACTGGGGTTATTGAGTATTCTCGTTTCAAAAAATGTTATGACGTCACCGTAGCACTTCCGGTTGTACCGGAAGTTAGTAGTAACTTCGTTATTTTAAATGGAAAGGTATAGATTTTGTTGCATTTTTTAAATCTACGGAATTTTTTAGGATGTTTTTGTTAATATATCCCTATACCAAAAATGAACAGTTCTGGAGATATTTCGATTAAAAAAAAAATGACGATACTAAGCCTATATTGTGAGTGTAATATCTAGAACTTCTAAAAAGCTATAACTTTAAAAATTTAAGCAGTAGAAGAGCAGGCAAAGGGCTTTCCAAGAATGTACTGCTTCCGTCGATAGTCCATACGGGATGTTTAAAACTCAAGGGCCAATATTAAAAACTTCAAACACAAAAAAGTTGTTTTTTTCAAATGGAACACCCTGTGTTTTATCTCATCAGTAGATGCAGAATTAAATTCTACATCGATTGGTACACGCATTCCCTATACCTATCTCCAAAAGTTTTTGAGTTATATGCAATTATTTATGTGAAAGAAACTTTAGCATCGATAATATGTGTATCTCTAAATTTTAAAGAAGGCTGGGATACCAAAAAATTGAACTGTGTTTGTCAAATTACTTTTAGTTGTTGAATTATATCAGCAATTATACAGCAAAAAATTAAATAATTACAAATGAGTGGTATTTTAAATTTATTTTGTATTCGTGGGGAATTTAATAAAATAGCTACAAATTGGTTATCGTATTTTCAACGAAATATATCCAAATTTATCAACAATGAACAAGATAAAATTCGGAAGATGGAATTGCAATTCCCTAATATTAGAATTGACATTAAGAAGACATATCACAAACCTATAACTGAAGATGAAGACAAATAACATGTATCGTTTTATTCATTCTCGTTAAATTTGGGTATCTTTCATTGAAAACACAAGTTCTTTCAACTATTTTATTACATTCCCCATAAATGTAAAATAAATTTAAAATATCAACGTTAGTATAATTATTATTTAATTCGTTCTGCATTGTAACTGCCACCAAACTTCAACAACTAAAAGTAATATCAATCTTTTGACAAACACAGTTCAATTTTTTGGTATCTCAGCCTTCCTTAAAATTTAGAGATACACATATTATCGATGCTAAAGTTTATTTCACATAAATAATTGCATATAACTCAAAAACTGTTGGAGATAGGTATAGGGAATGCGTATACCAATCCATGTAGAATTTAATTCTGCATCTACTGATGAGATAAAACACAGGGTGTTCCATTTGAAAAAACAACTTTTTTGTGTTTGAAGTTTTTAATATTGGCCCTTGAGATTTGAACATTCCGTATGGACTATCGACAGAAGCAGTACATTCTTGGAAAGCCCTTTGCCTGCTCTACTACTGCTTAAATTTTGAAAGTTATAGCTTTTTAGAAGTTCTAGATATTACACTCACAATATAGGCTTAATATCGTCAATTTTTTTTAAAAAATCGAAATATCTCCAGAACTGTTCATTTTTTGTATAGGGATATATTAACAAAAACATCCTAAAAAATTCCGTACCTTTCAAAAATTCAACAAAATCTATACCTTTCCATTTAAAATAGCGAAGTTACTACTAATTTCCGGTACAACCGGAAATTCTACAGTGACGTCATAACTTTTTTGAAACGAGAATACTCAAAAACCCCAGTGCCCCAAGTTTCAAAATCTAGATCGTAGTAGTCTCTGAAATATTCTAATGAACGGGTTACGTGAAAAACCCTGTATATTCTCAAGCACAACTTTATGCGTGAGGAGCCGCCCTTCATAGGAAACTAAATTATTTTTTATTTGTGTGGATTGTGTTCGGTTTGTTAGTAGGTACATCCAGTAGATCTTGTTTTTTCTTAAACGCCGACGTGTACCTACCCTCCACCAATTTTTTTTCACAGTTTAACAACATATTTTTCAATATTCTCAAGCAAAAATCGATATCACAAGGGAGGTTAAATTTTTAGATGAATTTAATAAACAAGAAGAATACGAAGAATTTGTCACTGAAGATATTCTAAGAATTGAAATAAAATGCGACTTAGAAGAAACAGTAAAATCAAAACGTAGACAGGTGGAAATAAATATAAAGTCAGATAATAATAAGTCAATTTGACACTTGAAATTTTTTTGATCAGAATTTGACGAGAATGAAAGGTGAATATCGAAGGTGAAAAGAGGACAGAGACGTCCACATTTAGAAAGAATCGGAAAATCAGGACGACCTCGGAAATTTTACAATATGATAAAAAAACGAGCAGTTCCACAACAAACGGATGAAGAACAAAACAACTATGTAAGTTTAACAGACATTTCTGTAAAACAAGCGAATTTCAAGTTCTGAAGCACAAGAATGGAAAAAAGCAATAGCAGAAAAGTAAAATCGCTTGTTAAAAACGATATTGGGAAATCGTGGTACATCAGACCAATCGAGATATAACTGGTTCCAGAATTGTACTAAGGAATACCTAAATACAATGCAGATGGAATCATTGAAAACCGAAAAGCAAGAATAGTTGCCAAAGGATTTACACAAAGACCAGGAATTGATTTCCATGAAACATAATATGCACTTGTAGTTCGATTAGGATTGATAAGGAAACAAACCGAAGACAGTCCACACAAATGAAAAATAATTTAATTTCCTATGAAGGACAGTTCCTTACGCATTAATTTTTGCTTGAGAACATTGATATATATGTTGATAAACTGTGAAAAAAAATTGGTGGGGGTACACGTCAGCGTTTAAGAAAAAAACAAGATCTATTGGATATACTAATAAACCGAAAACTATCAACAAAAATGAAAAATAATTTAATTTCCTATGAAAGGCGGCTCCTCACGCATTAATTTTTGCTTGAGAATATTGATATTTATGTTATTAAACTGTGAAAAAAATTGGTGGGGGTACATATCGGCGTTTAAGAAAAAACAAGATCTATTGGATGTACTAACAAACCGAAGAAAATCCACACAAATAAAAAATAATTTTATTTCCTATGAAGGACGGCTCCTCATGCATTAGTTTTTGTTTGAGAATATTGATATACAGGGTGTCCCATTTTTATGCTGAAAAAATGTCCTTCCCCCCCTCTCTAATTTTTGAACCACTCATGGGTAGATTGTGATGAAATTTGAAATGATAATATATGACTAAATTCTGTATTTTTTGACACATCAATGACAGCTCTGAATGTCAAAGTGACAGCTGGGCGCGCAATAGGAACATTTTTTTAAATGGAAATGGGGGTCGCGTAATAACTCATTTTGAAGTTATTTTTATGCTCAAAACATCCCCCAAATTTGAGAACATTTGGTTCAGCTATTTCCAAATAAAAGCCAGTAATATCAGTTTATAACATAATCTTTTTACCACATAATCTTTATAATAGAACTTACCCATGGAACATTTATTTGTCAGGAGGTTTATGGTGGTCATTTTCAACACCTTTTGAAGTAACACGTGTTTTCTAAATTTGTTTCTGCCTCTACGTTTAATTTAAATTATTTCATAATTGTTTAATTTAGGTTATTTTAGGTTAGGGATGGTTTATTGTTATTTGTTTACTTTTAATTTTTGTTTTGCTTTGAATAATTTACAATGATTTGTAACATGCATGCAAAAAAATGATGTAACAAAAATCGACATTACTGGTTTTTATTTGGAAGTTACTAAACCAAATGTTCTCAAAATTGGGGGATGTTTTGCGCATAAAAATAACTTTAAAATGAGTTATTAATCGACCCCCATTTCCATTTAAAAAAATGTTCCTATTGCGCGCCCAGCTGTCACTTTGACATTCAGAGCTGTCATTGATGTGTCAAAAAATGTAGAATTTAGTCATATATTACCGTTCCAAATTTCATCACAATCTATCCAATGGTTCAAAAATTAGAGGGGGGGGAGACGAACTTTATGTCCTCACTGTATAAACTTATTTCCAAATCCGTACCGTTTCTGAGATACCTACAGGGTTCTTTTTTTATTTATATCTCTTACTGTAATAAACCAATTGTTTTCAAATTTTATTTGGTAAATGCTACTATGAACCTTTACTTCCACAAACAGTTTCAGCTCAATGGGAATAGCAAGTGGCGTGCAACCTGTACTCTCGGACCCTTTTCTAAAACGCCACTGACTATCGTTTAAAATAATATAATATTTCAATGTCCCACCCATTTCTCTACAAAAAAGTATTCTTTCGTTTTTTTCATAAAACCCGAGAGTGCAGATTGGACTCCACTGGCTATTCCCATGGAGCTGAAACTGATTGTGGACGTTGTGTAAAGATTCATAGTAGCATTTACCAAATAAAATTTGCAAACAATTGGTTTATTACTGGAAGAGATATAAATAAAAAGATAATTTTTTTTCAACTTCAACACCCTGTATCTCAGAAACGGTACGGATTTGGAAATAAGTTTATATAGCGAAGACCCATTATTTTTACTGACTCTACATGTTCCCGAACTTTTCAGCATAAAAATGGGACACCCTGTATATGTTGATAAACTGTGAAAAAAAATGGTGGGGTACACGTCGGCGTTTAAAAAAAACAAGATCTACTGGATGTACTAATAAACCGAAGACACCCCACAAAAATGAAAAATAATTTAATTTCCTATGACGGACGGCTCCTCACGCATACATTTTTGCTTGAGAATATTGATATATATGTTGATAAACTGTGAAAAAAAAATGGTGGGGTACATGTCGGCGTTTAAAAAAAAACAAGATCTACTGGATGTACTAATAAACCGAAGACACCCCACAAAAATGAAAAATAATTTAATTTCCTATGAAGGACGGCTCCTCACGCAATCACGCATACATTTTTGCTTGAGAATATTGATATATATGTTGATAAAATGTGAAAAAAATGGTGGGGGTACACGTCAGCGTTTAAGAAAAAACAAGATCTATTGAATGTACTAACAAACTGAAGACAATCCACACAAATAATTTAATTTCCTATGAAGGACGACTCCTCACGCATTAATTTTTGCTTGAGAATATTGATAGGTATATATGTTGTTAAACAATGAAAAAAAAATTAGTAGGGGTACACGTCAACGTTTAAGAGAAAACAAGATCTACTTGATGTACTAACAAACCGAAGACAATCCACAAAAGTGAAAAAATAATTTAATTTCCTATAAAGGACGGCTCTTCACGCATTAATTTTTGCTTGAGAATATTGATATATGTTGTTAATCTGCGCAAAAAAATTGGTGGGGGTACACGTGAGCGGTTAAGAAAAAACAAGATCTATTGAATGTTCTAACAAACCGAAGACAATCCACACAAATATAAAATAATTTAATTTCCTATGAAGGACGGCTCCTCAAGCATTAATTTTTTCTTGAGAATATTAATATATATATGTTGTTAAACAATGAAAAAAAATTAGTGGGGGTACACGTCAGCGTTTAAGAGAAAACAAGATCTATTTGATGTACTAACAAACCGAAGACAATCCACAAAAGTGAAAAATAATTTAATTTCCTATGAAGGACGGCACCTCACGCATTAATTTTTGCTTGAGAATATTGATATATATGTTGTTAAGCTGTGCAAAAAAATACAAGTACCTACAAGACACAGGGCGAGTATCATACCTATACTGGTCATGCGCAGATCGTCTGAAAGATGATTAGCGTAGTGATTTTTCTTCTATTATCTATGGTAGTGATCATTTATAGTTAACGGTACTCCTTATATGCCTATATCGGATAAAATTTCCTACACGTCAGCGTTTGTGAATGAAAATTTATGGATAACTTCACCCTAATTACATCTCGTCTCTTATTATGTATTCTCGATACGTTAACATATGTCGCCGGACAATGGTTTATTTTATTTATTTATATCTAGAGATGTTAGATGTTTTAGTTATATGAGTCTGACAGGGGCTCTTAATATCTACGTGGCCCTGGGCTGCAGCCGAAAAAGCGCAAGTCTAAATTCGCCCTTGTTTCCACTAGGACCTTTATATAATATTTCGGTTTTTCCATTTAATAGAAAACTTGTTACCGTGTATGAAGCTCCATACAATCTTAAAAAAGACGTTTCTTTCTTATTATCTAATACCTGCGTGTCTTTATTAATTAAAGTAACCTTCATGTATTTTACGAATATTCACTGTTCTATTCTCTATTCTCTAACGAATTTAAAAGAGCTCATAGTCTTATATATTTTATAAACTGTGTATATATAAAATATAATGTCATTCTCTTATATATATTTAAAAATAACTGAACAAAAAAATTTTCAGGTCAATTTGGCGTTCATATAATAAAGGGAACAATTTTAATTTTCATATTAAAAGGCTTCGGTATATAGGTACTTCAACTCGGCCTCAACTTTTTCGTTTTCATTAATGTAAAGTTGACTGTCCCCATTTCCCTATTCTTCGTACTAACTCGCCCCCTTGACCAAAATGGCATAACATTTCACCATCAATTAATCATTTGCGATTCCCTAACGCAGCCCGTTTATAACTTTCCATAACGACCGCAGTTCGATGGTTCTGAACAAAAAGTATTCAATTTATGTTTGCCCAACATACACAACACGCACCATGGGAAATAAGTTATATATACTCTTTGCACCATGAATGTGCATTTTTGATAGAAAATGCTACGTGACTCGTATGATAACAATCAATCAACCTGTTGGAAATCAGATATTAAAATGGCTTTGATTATTCTCATTCTACAATTTTAATATAAGTTTAGTATAAGAACAAAATTGTTTATATTGTTAAAATGTTTACCCCACCCATGTTTTCACTTTAACACGAGAAGCATTTCACATTCAAAAGATATTGGATAACCAAAGGAAGTACAGGGTTATCATAAAATAAGGAATATATTTCAGCTTATGTAGTTTTAATAAATTAGGTAAATTAATAACAAGATGTGAAAGAAATTCGATTCGAAAGAAACAATGGAATTTCTTAAATCCAACAGTGGTTAACGCAAATGTTCGATATGTCATCCATTTTGCTGCTGTACAATCACCAACCGATCCTCAGTAAAAGTTTTTTAACTGGTCGGTAAATATGCGGAGGTGCTCTTCCTGCATAAAAATCATATTTTCAATTCTTTCGTAGGTACTCGTTTTGTATCCGTGAAATGACAAACACCTGCAGGTAGGTACCGTTCACCAGTAACAGTTACAGATACGGCCTCCCCATTCTGTATCTCCTTAAAAAACTATGGCCCAATTGCAGTTGGAATGTGCAAACCGTTTTGCTTGATCTCAAACCGTTTAGATTTTATAGGGTGTCAAAGTTGAAAAATGTCAATATTCACCAGTTAATATTTCAAAAACAGTTGAAGAAAGGTATAGGATATCCTACATGAAATGTGTTTAGAATTTCACGTAAAATCCAAAAATGCAAAAATATATAGGGTACCTACATATGGAGGATATTTATCAAAAGCGACATGAGATCGGATAGTAACAAGGAAACTTAATTTTAAATTTAATATTTTATTTCACTTTTAGTTATTTTAATTGTCATATCTTGGCCCTACCAACTATATTCTATCCTAATGGTCACTACCAACAACTGGATAGCCTTTGTAATGTTCTGCCTCAATTTGTACAACAATTTTTCTATAATTGCCTGCGAATTGCAATTCGTATCGCTGTGTTGGATCCTCAAAACCAGATTCGAGCACATATACGGCGAACTAAGAGACTTGGGAGTGAAAATTTACATAGATCTAGGTAAGAGTAATAATTAAATTACAGTAGGTATTGTTACTACTTGTAAGTAGAGTCCTAGGACTCTACTTGTAAGTATATTAAATTATTCCTATTAATAAACTCATATGTAATTGATTTATGTAGATGAATCAGTACTTGGCAAAATCAACAGGATAAGAGAATCTCACAAAATATTAACAGAATGCTGCACCCAGTTGAACGCTCTGTATGACATTTCACTCTTTGCTATTTTGGGCAGTTTGACATTGAATGTTTTGTTCAATTTATATTTCGCTTTATTTGGAGGCTTTAAGAGGGACACCACTGCCGAAGAAATGCACATGAACCAGATCAGCGGCAGCATGGATTATGTCATTTGGAGTTTTTATTATTTTGGTAGATTTTTGTTAGTCTGTATGGCTGCTGGTCGTCTCACCAAAAAAGTATGTATCTATAGTTGCCTATACACTAAAAGATCTATCTCATTGCATATAGGGTTTCCCGAAATTAGTGTGCAATATTTTACCAGTTTGTTCTATGGTTAAAAAGACAACTTTTCTTTCATATAAACTGAGTTGAAAAATTTTCCTTAAAATTTCAAAATCGATTTTATATCAAAACGGTAGATTTTATCGATGAAAGTTACATACAGTTCGTGTTATCGCAAATAATTAAAGCGATTTTGCTCGAAAACGATACGTCCTGTTGATACGAACCAAGTGTACCTTTGCTTAGTTAAAAATATTGAAATTTCATATTTCTTAATGAAAAGTAGAAAAGCCAAAGCACAAAAAAGTTGAGGTAATATTTACCCAACTACCAACACCCCCCCCCCCCCCCCCCACCCTATTTGGAACGTAAGTATATGTGAATTTTGAAATTTTCTTTACAGCAGGGGATTCAGCATAATATAAGGTTTACCATTTGATTAATTTATACGCTAAGTACCATTTGATAAATTTATTTAGAGTTATTTAGAAAAAATCGGCATGCTCGGATGGTCCCTTTAAGGGGCTATTATAGTCCTCTTAGGAAGCATTTTCGTCCGTTGTTTATATCAAGAAAAAGTCCCCTTTTTAACCATAAAACACACTGGTAAAATATTGTACACTAATTTCGGAACCCCTGTATCCGAATTTCAGAGACAATTCTAATAGTATGTGGGATATATCTATTTAGTACATTATTATCGTTGGTACAGTTCACTATTGGATGTTGCATTGAGATTTTTCATAGTTATTTTTTTTTACTGAGAAATAGAAACTCATGGCCCAAATACTTGCCATAATAACAAAAATAATAATTTTATAGGTATTTTTTTTCATTTTACTTTTTAGGCAAATTCCCCAAAGAAAAGTATTTGTAGCATATTTCATAAATCGATGGCAAAAGACGTAAAGCAAGAGGTAAAGTGTAAAATATTAACCTAAACAGTTAACGGACGCTTTTTGTTCTTGTTTGTTGAACTAAAAATTATTTTTTCAGTTATGGGTTTATTTGGCTTATGTAATGTCAAATAAAATACAGTTCAATGCGTGTGGCTTTTTTAAAATAGACGTTTCTTTAATTACTTCAGTAAGTATTCAGATACAAATTGAATAAAACTATTAATGACATTTGTATTTTCTAGGTTGTTTCTACAGGAGCTACATATCTAGTTATTTTAGCACAGTTTCAGTCAAGACGTTAATTGAGTTTATGTCTTTCCTACATATAATTTAACCATAAAGTAACCAAATATTACTTTATGATTTAACTTACTTAATATTTGAATACTACTCACCCGTAATAAACGAGAAAACTAATGTATAACTATTCTATTTTCTTGGAATAACCCAGTGAAAACGCTTTGATTTATATTCGTTGTTCTAGTTGTTATAAAAGTAGTAAAAACTTTTATGTTTATTTTCCAAATTGTTGTGTTTTAATTATTATTATTTTTTTTTATTTTTATTTTTAATTTATCTACCTATATGATATTAGTATCAATTGATTTACGATTTACTTATGTTTCTTGTGATTATTTGATAACAGCCAATGCCAATGCCCAATATACCAACGAAAATACACAAAAATATATACCTACTTACTATTTATTATTCTTATTCCAATCACCTTGTGCTATAAGTACCTTTTATTTTTGCACGTAAATGTTATAAAATTATTAGAGCAATGAGTACCCCTTTCAATCTCAGTAGCAAGTTCAAAGAAAGTTTCAAAATTTATTATTTTTTTTTATTATATAGACCTAAAAATATTTCGAAACCAAAGACATAACAATTAACAAATTTATTTTTCAAATGATTGATCTTTAAAACACTCCAATACAAACTTTTAAATTCATATATGCTATTATTATTAAACTACTTCTACTTAATCCCCAATTTAAATAATTATTAATAATCCAACTAACTTTTTATTTCAACGATCGTGATTGGTTGTAAATTTTTATATTACGCTAGGGCCTCTATTTTATGTAAATTGGTACCTGTCGTATCTTTTCTGGTTGGCTGCAATGTGTATCTCCCACTTCACTTTGGCGATGTTTGTCACTTGTCACCTTGTCACACTGTTTTTGATTTGGGAGGTAACAAACTTTTATTCCTTCACGGGCACTACACTCACTTGGATTTATTTTTGTGAATAAACCTTTTTGTTATTTATATTTCATTTACGATGCACAATTATATTAACAGGTAGGTGACAATTTTCTTTTAACACTTAACCTTAAAATTTTGTACAGTTCACTACTAGATATTTTCGAATGTTAAATAACAATTTACGAAGCTCACTTGTTTTACTTGAAATAGATCGATGTTTACCCGTTCGCGACAAAATATGGACTATCCTAAAATTTTCTCGGCGATTTAATTTATAGATTTTTGTAAAACAATTGCTGTTTCCATGGATACCAAAATGACATTTTAAAACTTTGAAATTTATTTTTTCCTTTTACTTTTTTGACTTTATGATTACCTTTATGCTAAAACTGATATTACATTTGCAATCTACGCATTTTCCCCGTCAATTTGATGTGCTATTTATGTAGCTATGCATACTATTTGACATTCGAAATTTACAACTGAATTTTTCAAATTATCCTAAAATTTCTACACAAAACTTAATTTTATCATACAAATACTATTCTATATCCCACTTACTACACTTAATCTATGTTTTTATGTCCTGAGATCACAAATTATTTATATGAACTATACCAATATCTTTTTCTAAGCAAGGTGTAAGTTCACTTCCGACCATGAGGAAATCTACATGTTGGAGCTGGCTACAAATTGTCTTAATATGCCCCCCCACGTATTGTTCATTGACAAATCACCCTTTTCTCCCATATCAATATGATTTATTAATGCTGTTTGCATATATTGTCCCATGATCATGTCACTACCGAAGTTAGGACCAACTATACCACTCTATGGGTTTTATGTTTAGATGTTCATGTGTGGATTGTTGCCTCAGATTAGTAATTAAAAGTTTAACACATATTGTTACCTTTCACTAGTTCAAAGTTTATATTACTTATGTGTTGACACTTGCGTTACCGTTTCCCTTGCCTTTTTAAAGTTTTTTGTGTGCATTGAAATGTCTTTCCTTTGCCGGTTTCACTTTACATTCATTTTTTTAACTCTATTTTTATTTCCTTACATGATTTATTCAGATCTGTTAATTTTAAATGTTTCTTTTCTTATGGTTTAGCTGAAGGCTGTCATGTAACGAGTACTATGCAGTATTTTTCCCAGAACCCTTATGCCTAAGTACTTGGATCATCCTGAAGGGATTACTAAATCTTTCTGGACACTGTACATTTAAAATTCACACATCTACAAAGTGTTATATTATACATATTATGATACTTTCTATTCATTAATGACCCTTTGTACGGTCCTATAAGGTATTTATTTAACATTTCTGTTATACTCTCTTTGTTTACATGTTAACGTTACATTTATTGTCCTACTACTGAAAACAATCAAGATAACAAGATTTTATAATCTACGGATGCTACGTTTTGCCAAATATTCGGATCAAATCATTTACAGAATATTTACATAGGTTAAGATGCGATATGAGGGCACATGACAAGGAAATGGTGATATGTGAGGATTTGAATGATAAATCAAGCATGTGGGGGTCCAGCTTTGAGGACAAGAGAGTCCAGCGAACCCTGATGGAGTGGCTATGTGAAGAAGACCTTATAGTACTAAACAAAGGTAATGCTTCAACATTTGTAAGTGGAGATAGACAGTCAGTCATACATCGACATCACTTTCAGCACTAGAAAGATATCGAAACTAGTGAATAACGGGGCAGTTAATAGAGGAATAAAACTTATCCTACCACCAACATATCTTTTTCGTGATAGGCGAAGAACAAAGGTTTAATAACGCCATGCTTAGGAAAGGTAGGAGAATTAACAACGAAAAGATAGGTGAGGTATCTGACAAATTTCAAAGTATGGTGAATTTACATAGTCACGAAACATTAGAACCTAAAGATCTTTCGAAGGCGACAGAAACGGTGTGTATTAGGACTTAAAAAAAAAAAGAATCATTCTAGAGGAAGAAAACCCGTGTATTGGTGGAACGACACAATTGCCGAAAAAAAGGAAATTAGCCTGCAAAGTAAAAGAGCATCATATCGAGCAAACAAGACAAATAATGGGATTGAACAGAGGGAGAGGCTAGCGAAATATAGTACACAGAGGAATGATCTAAAAAGATCCATTGTGGAGGCTAAAAAGCAGGCATGGAATGAAGTAATAAAAGAAGTGGATTCAGACATATGGGGTAAGGGTTACCAGATTGTCACTCAAAAAATTAATACCCTCAACAAAACAGTTATGACAGACGAACAACAAGTGAAGATAGCTAAAATTCTCTTTTCCGAGAAGCATATAAATAGGTGGGATAGGTTAACAGTAGACCCAACAAGGATAACCCCTTTTACAAGGGAGGAACTAGCAGCTGCTGTTGGCAAGATTAAAACGAAGAAGGCACCTAGCCCGGATGCAATACCTCCGGAAGTTATCAGGGCCATAGCAGCAAAACATCCGGACACATTTCTGATGGTCCTAAACAGATCATTGGCAAAGGGCACTTTTCCAGATGAACGGAAAGTAGGGAGACTGGTCTTTATAGAGAAGCATAAGCCAGGGCAAGATACTAAGGCCTATAGACCTGTCTGTTTGTTGAATGTCTTGGGAAAGTTACTAGAACACCTGATGTTAATGAGGCTGAATGAAGATATTAAGAGAACGGGTGGTTTATCGGGCAAACCAATATATATATATATATATATCAGACATGGCGCACTCTGACGGACGTTAATTTTTTAAGCTTACAATTTATTTAGGTTAGGTTAGGGGCTGACCGCATGATACAAGACTGACCGTCTTATTCTCTTTATAGTCACTAACATATTTTTTCTACTCCAATATTGTAATTGACGTATTAGACATTTACTTCCTGTACTTTAATGAGGTTCATTAAGACATAGACAAGTTTATAACCAATAGAAATTTAAGATGGCTACAACATTAACGCAACCAATATTGCGATGATCATGGCCAATCATGACAAAACTGAAATTTATTCATTTTGACAGTTCGTAGTTGACATATATACATGACAGAAATTTTAAAAATAAAATTCTTATTTTTCATTATTATAACTGGTCGTAGAAAAAATAGTGTATGCAACTCACATTTAATGGCTATTAAGACACTCGTATTCTCATACTCCTATCTTAATAGCTACCATTAAATGATCGTTGCATAGTATACTATTGTGATCACTAACTATATACTAACTAAACGTTAGAAATGTAATGTAATAGCCCATAGCCCATGCTAATTCTCCGATTCTCATTAGTCAGATGTCAGATGATATGGGAAACCCGGTATACGAGACCGAAAAACTAAAAATAAATAATTAAGTATGAGTTTTTCTTATGTTATATAAGATCTACCTGATGACCGAATATTCGGTATTCTGTTGTTCGACCAAAACACCGCTTCGGTGCATCCCTAGTTTTAGCAAAGAGTAATTAGTTTATTTTGTCTTTGGTTTTAGGGATCAGACACTTATTAGATATTCTGTGGGTTAGAATTTCTTCATAAAGCTTTGTAGTCACTGCAGTGTAAGTAAACGTAATATTTATGGTTATTTGTGTATTTTTGTGTTATGGTGTAAAAAATAGTGTACTTACTGGACTTCGAGGGGTGATAGGTATAGCTACTACATCTAAAAATAAAAATAAAAGTCCCTGTTCCTATGAACATTATAATGTTCTAAAATGGTTCCGAAGTGAGTTACAGCTACAGCCCTTTAAACGGTGGATCAAGAAAATGATTTTTATTTAATTTAGAAAATTTTTGAGCACTAAAAGTATCTAACGTGTACAAAACTGTCAGTTGAATTCGTGTAGAAACAACTCACTGGAACCAAAGAATATACTTATTTTAGTTTATTGTCTTTGCTGGAACTGTCAAAGCTAGATATGCCACCTTTGACACTCACAAAGGAAGTGCATTGCAAACTTTAAACAGAAATATCTCGAAAACTGTTTTCTGTAGTGAGTTAAACGAAGATACATTTTTTACATAAATAGTAGAAATTTTTCACATTTAATTTTAAAATTACTGTATTCACTTATATAAAAAAGTTTTGTGAAAGACAACCCTCTACCCTTATGAAAACTACTCTGTAAGATCTCTTTCTCACGGCTCTTTTTACTATCACCATTGGCTTTGGCATAAAAATTTATGTCAGAATACCAAATTTCAAAAAATTGCTATGCGACTTCCTAAAAACAAATAAAAACCATTCTTTTTATCCACCGTTTAAAAGGCTATAACTCCCTTAGGAACCATTTTAGGACATATGTTCATAGAAACTTTTATTTTTATTTGTAGATACAGTATCACTCCTCCAATTCCGGTACACTATTTTTTATAGTTTTTATACACTTTTGGACTATCATAAACATTAATTTTATAATTTACAATGTTTACTTTAGACTCTTAAAGATCCATTATGATCCACTTTTACATAAATCAATCAAATATTAAGTAATACTTTAATTGAAGGAAATATAATGCAGAAAGATCCAATGATTATCTACTTTTAATCGCATTAGAGCCAAAGGATTATTAGAATAACCATATATTAGCACAATATAGTTTTTCAAGAATAAGAAGAAGATAAATATTTAAACAAATGTTAGGTGGTTAGCATAGATTAGTGGTTAGAGATTTGATTACTTTATGGGTTTTGGGTTTAGGTATTGCAAAATTGACCAAGCAATGATAAAATCTACACTGAGGACTTTATTGGATGTTAAAAACAATTTTAAATATTTCCATACAAATTGTGGTTTGTTGTGGAACATTCCTAAATATGCAGACTTGGATGTAAGTTACCTGTGTAATGAGCAAAACATTGAGACTATTGCAAATAATATTACTAATAGAAAAGGTGTAGGGGATATTAAAGCAGTAAATGACTTAAAAAATAAATTAGATAATACAGAAGCAAGCGAAAAGGATTATGAAACCATCAGGAAGAAATTCTACGAAGAGTTGTTTAAAATTCCTAACAAAACTCACCCGGAAGTGTTTAATTATGGAGATGAACCAAAGCTTGTGAAGTATGTAAACTCGAAAAAAAATTTTGAGTCCAAACCAAAAGAATTTCATGAGATAACGAAACGATTGAATTTAGTTAGAACAGATCAGTTAGGAAATGTTAGTGGAAATAGGAGTTACTACCTTCTTGGAGAAATGGCCGAGTTAGAACAAGCATTAGTTAATTATTTCCTTGAAAAGCTTATCCAAAATAAATTTCAACTTATATCAGTTCCTGATATACTACCTAGAGATGTTATAGAAAGTTGCGGTATGAATACTAGGGGAGAAAGGAATCAGGTAATCATGTAGTATTAATGAAAAATATTAGTTTTTTATTTAAATTATTTAGGTATACGAATTAGATCCAGATCTTTACGGCCCAGATTTCTGTTTATCGGGTACCTCTGAAATAGCTATCGCAGGATTTCTCAGTAATAAACTATTTTCTGAAAAAGAACTCCCTTTAAGATTAGCTGCAATTAGTCGATGTTACAGAGCAGAAACATCTAGCTTGTCTGAAGAAAGGGGTATATTTAGGTGGGTAAATTTAATATAATTAATTTATATGCTAAAAAGAATAAATAAAATTGACATATTTCAGAGTTCATGAGTTTACCAAAGTAGAAATGTTTATAGTTTCAAATCCAGAAACCTCGGATGTAGTACTAGAAGACTTGAGGGCTTTACAGGAAAACAATTTTGAATCTTTAGGACTTCACTTTCAGGTGCTTGATATGCCTCCACATGAACTGGGTGCGCAGGCTTACAGAAAATACGATATTGAAGCTTGGATGCCAGGAAGGGGTCTCTATGGCGAAATCTCAAGTTGCAGTAACTGTACTGATTTTCAATCTAGGAGGTATGCATTATTTTTTTCTGTAAGGTTTCAGGTAAGACTAAGAGCAAATTTTTTAGGCTCGGTATTAGATACAAAATGAAGAATGGGCAAATCAAGTTTGTGCACACTTTGAATGGAACTGCGTGCGCTGTACCGAGACTGCTGATAGCTCTTACAGAGACGAATCAAGACAATCATGGTTTTATTCACATTCCCTCCACTTTACATGGGTTTATGAGAGGGAAGACTGCAATAGGTAGACAGAAGAAGGTGCCAGAGTTGAAACTGATCAAAAACAAAAAGCAGTAAGGAGGCTTGAGGTTAATTAGTATTATATTCAAAAATATTACTTCCAATACGATTGGGATATCTGTATAATTTTTTGTACACTGTGTAGATTTATTGATTTTAATAGATATTTTTAACAAGTTTTATCTATTATTCTGTATTTATCTTTATATTTTATAACTGCATATATTGTCTATAACAATTTCTACTCTAAAAAATACCCTTAACGTTTCAATTTTTTTAAAGATTTTTCTCATCAAAAAAGTATTTTATTTAATAATTTTTCTGGCAGTGCCATCAATGTTTGTTCGGTTAATCTGCAGACAATGGCAGATTTTCAGGTACATATTAGAAAAACAATTATTGTCATATACAAATTCCATCTATAACATACCTACCAGCAAGCATATTTGCAGCATTTTTTTCCATTTGTTTATTATTTGCAAAAAAAAGTTATTCAGGTGTGTTTTCTTGTCCCCTACGGAATATCTAGTTAATAATGATAATAAAACAGTCAGTTAACAGCTTAAATCATTATTACAACATAAAATGAACACAAGTCTTAGAAATTTTGTAGTATATTTAGAAAAAAATGATTTCTAACAAGACAAGAGATTTCAAAAAGAGTCATCTATTAACTTATTAGTTGTAGACGTAATTGTAGGTTCACCAGTAAAGTATATTTATATAGTAACTGATACTGATATATTTAAATCAAATAACTTAGATACTGTAAGAGTTATTAAATACTCTTTACACTGACCAATATTATTAAACAGCAAGAAAATGTGGAAACTTCCCAAAACTTTTTTAGTGTCTAAAAAATCAATGATCTAGTTAAACCACAGGTTTAACTAGACGATGATTAACTATAACGATCATATCATAATAAATTTCATGTTTTTAAATAGGACTAAAAAATATTTGGTAGAAGCTCGTCCTACGGCCTAGACGAATCCCTGGCCTTGTAATAAATTGCATAAAAAAAGTTGTGCAAGTAATTGCGCATATAATACTGATAATTAATAGATACTGTGCTATTCCTTAAACTGTGTAGTCTCTTTTACGCAATGAAATCAATTTTGGGCGCAAGGTGCCAAATAAATTCCAAAAATATAATTTTGTGTAATAGTGCCAAATAAATTCCAAAAATATAATTTTGTGTAATATCTTTATTATTTTAACACCTTACATAACTATAATTATAATAATTTAATTTATAAACGGTAAAGGTAAATTGTAATCCTAAAAATTATTTAATGGGAAAATAGACATAATTTCGCGGTATATATATATGTACAATTATTTACACATTCAACATTAAAATTACCGTGTTAAAGTACATCAATTGCTAACGAGAACCTCTTGTTCTCTTTGACACAAATTTCTCATGGAATCGTAGGGATAAGCTGGCATTACATTATGGATGCGCAGGCTACAAATAGTACATGCGTTACATTTAACGAATATCTCGATTGAATTAGATGGAAACACTTGGGTAATTTAAAAATCTATCTTGTTAGCAATAACACACTTATTACTTTCACAGAGTGCCTCAAAAATAAGTACTCAGTGCTGTAAAGTCCACAACTTTGCAAATTAATAAAAAATTAGTCCTTGTCATGAAAGATTCACCTAATAGGAATGTTACCTATTTTAGTTTTGCCTCGATCAGTGTCTTTCATTTTTAAATAGAAGTCTTGTTAGGTGAAATCACAGCCATTCGACTACAGTGTATGAAACACTGTTAGCAGGCTGTTTGACTAGAAAAATCTGGTTAGACCGATCCATAATCGTCTTACAGCCACTTAACTTCTCTTCTATTTGTTCCTCTTAGGTTTTGGAAGAAATACCCAACTTTTAAATATATGTGCAACACTTTGTAGTATTTATACATTTTTTCCAAAAAACAAAGAGTAAAATCGTTACAAAACTCATTGGGGACAACAACATAACCATCATTTTATGTTATCGAAGGAAGAGCGCAACTATCCCTTAGAATGAGTCTCGCAACTTAATAATCTTGTTAATCTAAAGCTATCCTATGTTTTTAAATAATTGAAACTGTTTTCTTGGCAAAGGGAAGCTCTTTAAAGTTAGAAGTCCTGGGAATGTTAATCTGTACTAGAATTTTCTAGGCAGATGGGGTGAAATTTGAGCAAATACTACAAATACTTTATAAAAGAAAACCATAAATAACTACAACTATTCAAAATGTCCTCGTCATTTTACACAGGTTCGGTTTAATATGTGTTTTCAGAAAAATCTGTACTGAACTCGGGAAAGGCAACTTTTCTTAAAAAAGCTGCCTAAAGTTCTTTGCTGTTTTGAAATTAAAAAAATCTTTTCATCATGTCGAATTTCTTATATTGTTTTGGCAGTTATTTCAATCTTGTTGTACCAGAAAACCATCTTCTGTCTACTTCTAGTTGTCTAAAAGTTGGTGTCATAGTCGGATCTTCGTCTTCCATATCCGCTGTGACTACTGCCTGGATTATTTCCGTAATAGGCATTGTAGTAGTAACCATTCCATTCCGACCGCCAGCTGTCGTACAAGTTTGACATGCTATTGTCATGAATTGAACCATTGGATCTCTGAAAATGCACAAAATTTTTAACTGTAAATCTGTAACTAAGAACAAGATTCTTTTAGTGAACTGGAGATGGCAGTAAGTAAATAATATTTTTTACATATTTGTTTAAAAAATATTAATGGTAATTATAAATAAACTATCAAACAGCTATATTCAGTTAAAAAACTTCTATAAATTGAATTTTTCTGATTTTTTTGGAGCAAATATTGCCAATCACTTGAAAACGAGATTTCTGAGTGGTCCACATTAAATTATAGTAATTCTATATATAAAAGGCATTGTACCTTCTTTGGAGGCTTCTGATCGTATCCTTTGTCATTCCACACATCTTCCATATTGTAAAGATCATCGGCGCCATAGTTATCAAAACCTCCCATGTGGTTTTTGTTCAACTCATTCAACATGTCTTCAGTGAGAGGTGTGGGGTTTTTCTTTTTGGAATTCTTCTGTCGGTTCACCAACTACACGAAAAATAATTAATATTTAATAATATATAGTTGTAACTTTCAACATAATGTAGATAAAATAATGAAACATTAACATACCACTGTAACACCAAAGATTATCACGAACAGAAGCGAAGCTAGACCGATGACGATTACCGCTATGGCCCACTGCGGTAAAAGAACGTCATTTTCTGCATAGCCTGTCGTTGGATACGTTTGTTTCGGCAACACTGAAACATTTTAAAACATTTTAATCACATCAATAAATTTGACCGGTGTGATTACCAATGAAGTCGGTGTATGTTGGATCAACAATAAAGTTTCCCAATGACAATTTTCCTTCTAGCTTCGCAGAGTCGTTCAAAGCCTTGCCTTCTCTGCTGGGAAATTTTGACAGAGCACTGTCGAGGGACTCGTGGAAGAGATGTTTCATCTCTTGAGTATCGATCGATCTACCCAAATCGTTCAGTTCTACTAAATAGTCGACTAAGACACTTCCCTCGCTTCAAACAACAAAAATTCAGTTACTTTGAATTTATGTGGGATGTGGGATAATTAATAAATTGATTAATACCACCACCGAATACTTTCAAAAACGCTCTGTCAGAAAGACGTGTGTAGTGACAAGAAGATTTCTTACCTGAATCCATCGATCCTAATTTTCTTGTACCACTTACTGAGGAATGGTGAGGAACCATAAACATCATCGAGCTGAAAATAAATGGAAGATTTAGTACTGGCAATCAGTTTTGTTATTTGACAAACCTGTGTCTGAACCTCATTCGCTAAGATTTGCCACTCCTTTGTATTTCTGTCCAGCAATTCTGGTACCCATTTGGCACCTCCCACCAGCTTGATGGTGCCCGCCAGGTCGCACTCGTTCATGCAAATGCCCGGTGTGGTAGGCTTAGCTGTGGTGGTTGTGGTGGTGGTTCTAGTAGTAGTGGTTGTGGAAACTGTTGTCTCTATGGTTTCTGTTGTGCTGGTGGAGGCTGTGCGGGCTGCTTCTAGTAACTTTTCGATGGATATGGGAGTTGTGGAAGGAGTCGGCCAACCGGTAAATTCTGTAGTAGCCCTAAATGTGGGACCAGATTTTGAGTAAGTGTTCTTCTAGTATATTAAAAACCACAATTTCAAATAGACTAGTAGACATTACCCAGTGATTTTAATATATTGGAAGAATGTTTACATTTTCTTATATCATAAGTAAATATTATATTGTCAGCAAAATTTTTCATGTGTTTTTCATAATAAAAAATTCAGTTTTTTTGAAAATTTAGAAAATATTTTACCTTGACGGCCATCCTTTCAGGATTGTTGGTGATGTAGGTTTGGTAATTTCCTCGCTGACACTTCTAGATGTCGTCCTAGAAGCAGACTTCCTGATACCCCCACCAGGCCTGCTCGGGAACACAACTTTGAATCCACCTGATGATTTTACGGTCGTTGTGGACGGATTTTCTGTAATACCCTCCTTAAACACAAGAGGGTGCAGGTTTGATGGGGCATTTTTAGTATTTATCTTAGGTTCGGTGTCGTTGCTTGTAGATTCTGATTTCGGTCTGTATCCTGGTGGTAATAAGGCGCTGAGATCCACCGATTGTGGAGTGAGACCTGCAAGTAAAAGGTTGAATCACAGTGCGTGAATAACTTAAAATGCGTTATGTGAGATCCAGTTGAGCTATTCCACGAATTTAATTCTGAGATTTCCTACTTTATATTTCAATCAGCATAAGGATTTTAAATATAATTCTACATTTTACTTTCACAGCACTCTAGCAGTAACAAGAGAAGAGAATATCAAATAATTTTCATTTTGTAGTTAATTATCACTACTTACCGTTAGACGAAATGTCTTTAGGTGGCTTGAATCCAGGAGGCAAGAGCGAACTGAGATCTACAGTCTTTATCTGAGGGAAAAGAGGTTCAGATTCTTTCGGTTTCTGAGTCGTCGTACTCCGTAATTTATATCCAGGTGGCAGAAACTTGGATACATCATCCGCTTTGGTATTTTTAAAGATATTGCTGCTTTCTGTTGTCGTTGTCGTCTTTGGAAGTCTGTACCCAGGAGGCAAGAATTTGGATATATCGTCTGCTTTCGTATTTTTGAAAATGCTGCTTTCGGTTGTTTTTTCTTCACTTTTCCTTAATTTATAACTCGGAGGTAAGAACTTGGAAATATCGTCTGTTTTTGTGTTATTTAATATGCTGCTGTTCTCAGTTGTTTGTTCGTCGCTCTTAGACAGCTTGTAACCAACTGGAAGGAACTTGGAGATGTCATCTGCTTTGGTGTTTTTAAACACAGAGCTTTCTGTTGCTGGTTCTTCTGTAGCTTTCTCTTCATTCTCCGGCTCTTTATAACCGGGCGGCACAAATTTGGATATTTCGTCCGCTTTGGTGTTCTTAAATATAAAACCCTCTGTTGATGATTTTTCTTCTTCTCCTTCAGGTAGTTTGTATCCAGGAGGTAAGAACTTTGTGATGTCAACTGCTTCAAAATGGCTCTCACTGGCTTCTTCCACCTTCACAGGTTTAACTCTACTCAGAATCTCCTCTAGAAGCTTAGAGCTCTTATCATCACTGGCTTTAAGTTTAAAACCAGGCGTCAAAAGCGATGAAAGGTCAGCTTTGACTTGAGGCTGATCACTTTGAGGCTCATTCACATTAACGTAACTCTTTCTGTCCTGATATTTTGATTTAAAACCACTTCTGTTATCCCCAGGCTTGGGTCGTTTCGTTGTAGATGGTCTATTTGCAGGTGAAAATTTCCTTATATTAACTTGCGGATAAGGCGCCTTAGTAGTGGTTGTGGTAGTAGTAGTAGTGGAAGTCGTTGTGCCCATGTCTACTATAGTTGTCATGTCCACAGTCATATTTTCTTTGATGACCGCAATGTTGTTGCCTAGTCCACCTATATCGAACAAGAATTAATATTAGATGATTAGTATGTCAATAATTTCAAATCAAATTAAGTTCATAAAAGTAAATAATAAATTAACATGCGATTTTATCTAATAAAAAGTTAAAACTATCCAAATCCGCAAATACTGTAATAAATAATAAAATAAATGTTGAATGAATTTGTACCTGTTAGTACACCACTAGATAAATCAGACTGTACCCTATCCAACTTGTCGATGAGGCTCTCAGTTGATGTTCTTGCCTTTGTTGAAGTTGGTAAAAGAGTAGTGTCCTGCTCTTCCGTCATAGTATCTCCTCCAGAGGTTTCTTCTTTAGATGTATTATTAGTGACCTCTCCGGAATTATCCAGATAATATTCCGTGTTGCTACTGTAATCTTCCTTGGAGTAATCTTCGTCTTCAATTGAATGTTCATTTAACAGTTTGACTCTTTCGTCTTGTTCGACAATAGAAGAGGGTAGGTATCTGAAAAGCAAAAATTCATGTCATAATTGTCAATATTAACGGTACTTGTGAATATTAAATTCAATATTAATAAAAGCATTATCCTTTAACAAAATTGGTATTATATTCTCTTATTTATTTGCTATTAGTATTATAAAACGTTTATGTGTCAAAAGGTAATGAAATATAGCCAAGGGAAGATTGAAAATTTGTAAAATGAGTGGAAAAAACAATAAGATAAACCAATTATCAATATTTTTCTGTGTAGTGTTCATCCATCTATATTGTTACCTTGCACCCGATACACTCCTACTAGTCTGTACAGAAGCTACCACCACCCAGGAATCCGTAGTATTCTCATTACTCCCAAACATAGAAGATTCTGTCGTCGATTGCAGTGCCTTAGTAACAGGTGACGCTGGTGTTGCGGATGCTATAACAGTATTATTCACTACTGTCTTGCTTGTAACAACAGATATGACCACTTCTGGCTCTGGCTCCTCTTCCTCTTTACTGCTGATGATCTTATTACCTTTCTTCACGATTACTGAAGAGGACATGGAGACAGTCATAGGAATGGTGGTGGTTTCAATTAGAGACTGAGCTTCGGTGCTGTCGATTTCGGAAGTGTCTACGAAGTCGTGGAAGTCGTATTCTTTTATTTTTTGGGCAGGTTTCATGGTGATCACTTCGTAAGTGTGGTCTGGGTTTTGGGTAGTGAGTATGCGTTCTTCTTTCAGATCTTCATGCTGTGAAGCAAAATAATTTTTATGAAATACTAAGCATGTAATATTTTTTATATTAAATGACATATTATTTTAGATATGTTCAGATATGAGACATATGCAAAATAGTACAGAAAAACATAGAAGCAAAGTATGAGCAAAGAAGAAAAGTTAGAAAGATGGGAGAGAAAACACTGTGAAGGATTTTTTAAGGAAAAAGCAATTGCAAATGAATTGGAAATTGGACAGAGACTGAAAATATTATAAACCAATAATTTTAAGTACTAATAAATTTGAAAGACCAATAGGAAGTGTCTACAGTTTAAATTCATTCATACTATTGGGCATATAATTATTTTGAGCCAAATTTGTTCATAATCTACATTTTTCTCAAAAAAATTAACAAAAGATTAATAAACATTACACAGAAGTGTACAATTAACCTTAAACATTTTTTACCTGTTTCTCTTTGCTGTCATAGTTCTCCTTGCTATTGTATACCTCACCACTGTGCTCTGAATACTCATTTTGGATATCATTTTCATTACTGATATTGTCCTTATCATCACCATCATCATACAACTCTTCAAAATAGTTGTATTCGGTAGGAGTCTCAGTGTTATGTTCTGTCGCTTCTTCATTACTAGGCATTGTGAACAAAGAAGCTATGGTAATATTATTTTTGATACTCTGCATAGAAGGAATATGATTTTTGATGAGAGACTCCGCATGCGGTATATTATTTTGATTAATAGTCTCTGTAGAAGGCACATCAGTCATGACCATAGTACTCTCGGTAGCTTCCTCGTCACTGGATTTTATAACTTCCACCCCGTCATCGTTGTTGTGTCCAAATCCGTCCTTTAGCGGTTCTTCCAAGAGAGGTTCCAAGTCCAGGGACTTCAAAGGCAAGGGGGTGGGTATGTTTTTAGGTAAGAACCCCTTCTTCTCAGACCTCACGTTAAAGGTCAAAGGCTTCCCAGTGGGTTTGACGGAAGGACTGAAGTTGTTTTTGCGGGTGACAGTGACTGGAGATCGCGTGGACGCGGTGGGCTTGGGACTGAAGGGGATTTTGGTAGTGATGTAGACATCACCGTTATTGTTCACGAAGTAATCTTTGACACGGGCTCGAGTCGTTTGTTTGGAAGCGTCTGGGGCGAAAATTCTAGATCTGCGGATGAGACAGCATTATGTACCTATGTTATTTTTGTGGTGTAGTTCTTATGATTCATTAAAATATACTTTTTTTATAGAGATCAATTATGCAGTTAAAATAGAATCTGTTACAATGGTTCAGCGTTTAGTGACCAAGTTGCTTGATCGGACTGCTAAGATGTAATAAAACTAAAATGCTGTATGAATATTTTACTTGTTGCCACTTATAATTACACAATCTTACCTGTGATTTAAAAAGCTAGGCCTGGTATTCAACTGAACAGAATTCTCACTAGGTCTGTTGCTGGTTGCAGGGTCATCTTGTGGCCCCCCAAATGAATTCGAAGTGATTTCTTGAGATTTTTGAGGAAAAGCCTCGCTCGGCTTGAAATCATCGAAAGAAGGTGGGCTCTCAATGGGGTTCTGCAGAGTGATCTGACCCAAAAAAGTCTCTGTTTGGGAGGGGTCGTGGGTGTGATGACTTTTCACAAACAGGTGTGAGTAGTTGGGCCTCAAAGTCGTTGGCTTGATCACCTGTGAATGGAAGCATTTTTTTTATTCCAGTTGGGCTCGATGGCAAGTGAAGGTATACCATTACACAAATTTAAGTAGGCATTATCTTTATATTTTACCGGTTTATATCACAGTAGAAACTCACCTTCGGAGGATGGAACCCAACAGGAATGTTCACCACCTTATTCGTAGGTTGGCGATTCTGAAAGGTGTATGGCACGTTGTCTTCAGCAAAGGGTTCATTCGTGGTGAACTTATACTGAGGCAGCGTCTGCTGCAGGTGCACGGGCAAGTCGGAAGTCTGCAAATCTTGAGTCAAGTCCCTGGTGAAGTACGCAGAAGAGGCGTCCGGCGCTTGGAACGCTGCGGGTGCTTGCCGGAAGGGGATGATCTCCGATGGGTGGAACTGATTTCGCGTCTGCTGGTAGGGTAGGAATTGCGTGTCGGCGGGAGCGGTGAACAGGTAGTCTTGCCCTAGAAAAAAGGAAAAATGCTATTTATTATTTGCCGTTTTATTTTATAGCTGCAAGTGAGGTGAGATAAAAATAAATAGGTGATGAAGGTGGTCAAAATCACACTCTTTGATCCTGCAACGGGAGTTCTACAAACTACTTACAGAGGCTTCTTGAGTACACTCATAAATGAATAAAATACGTTCAATGGGAATATTTTTATAAAGCAAAAACATAATTTTTCTGTATTAGTGGACAAGAATTGTATTGAAAATTATTATCTTGAGCCAAATACAGTTCGTTAATACTGTTGATTAATATCTATTGGGGGGCTGAAAGGGGTTGGAACCTTTGGTGTGAAGACAACACTGACGTAGTTTTCCACACAAAACCAAAACACTATACTGCACTCGACGCCCGTTTCGCCAACCAAGCGCCCATCATTTGGAGATGATTAAAACTGTTAATCTCCAGATGATGCCAACTTGGTTGCCGAAACACGCGTCAAATGCAGTATAGTGTTTTGGTGTTATGTGGAAAACTACATCAGTGTTGTTGATTAATAAAAGAAAAATATTAAATTACATTTTTCAATTTACATCACTAGAGGTTTGACTCTTTAGCTAAATATTTTTTTTATTGCCATCATGAAATTTAGTATTAAGGGTCTATTCCAGAAGCAATCACAAACTAGTTTTATAAGGATTGTGATTGGTTGAAAACAATTTGCTGACTGATTTGGAATGATTTGATTCGATCTGACTAGTTTGTGATTCCTGCTGGAACAGCGCTAATAAATGTAACGCTAAATTTCGTTCAGTATTACCAACACAACGTCAAAATATGTTTATATCCATATATAAAATAGTATTATATATATGTTTATATCGCACCCATAGATTTACTATGATCGCACCTCTGACCCTGTTGGGAGTATTTCGTTGAACTAGGAATTTTTTAGTTAATCGATTTAGGGGGTTGCCTATACTCGGCAGTCATGCGGCTTGTAAACATTTATATGAAGCATATATAACAATATAAATTATACATATATAAGTATGATATGAAGATTCATATTTCTTTACCCGAAAAAATTTGTATCATAAAAAATAGTTTTATGGTTCAGCTTTAGTTTCTTCGAAATTTCTAGCAATTAGTTAAAGATTAGTTAGAAAAGTGGAGATTTAAACACACACTATAACCACAAACTTTAGAGTGCCCTACAAATATTCGGTGTACGATCAGGTTCTTTCAGAATTAAGTTTAACCCTTGTTTAGGTATATAAAATACTTTGACATTTTATAAGACACCATGTATATGGTGTGGGGACATGACTATCCCACATGTGTTAAAAGCTTTCCTTTAAATATGAGAGTCAGCTATAATAATACTAACACGGCAGTAGTGTTAGCAGTGTAACTGTACCTATGTACAAGTATGGGGTCATCATAAAGTAAGGAGTATACTTTCAAGTCTTATATAATTTTAGCAAAAAGTAAATGGAATCTAGTTGCTTCAATAATTACTGTACCTATTTATGGAAAACAGAGTTGTCGTGTCAACTGCTGATACAAGTGTCAAACGTAATCATTGCGATTTATAGAATTGTTCTCAAAATAAAACTCACGAAAACGTAAATTGAAACGATTTAAACTTTAATAACATGGATCTACAAACAAGAATTGGTCACATTGGTACAATGTTATTACGAATGCGGCAGCGTACCGTAATTTGATTAGCAAATTGGAAAGATCAGGGTCTGTAACTGACCTACCACGATCAGGAAGACCAAGGATTAGTAATGTCTAATACCGTTTTCGGTTTATTGTTCTTTGTTGATCTAAGAGCGCTCTGAGAGTTAAATCTCTGTCATCTTTTACTACACAATATTAGCAAAGGAAAATAATACTCTGGATGCATCAGAAAATTTTACGCAAAATTCTAAAAATGTATCTCTATAAACTTAAACTGCTGTTTGAATTAAATGATGCAGATTTTCCTATCAGGTATGATTTTTCTTTACAAATATTGGCTCAGATGGAAATTGAATCCGAATGGTTATCCTGTATTTTATCGACAGATGAGGCCCATTTCTCTCTAAACGGTGGAGTCAATACTCAAATCTGTCGAATATGGTCAATAGATAATCCACATGAAATTGTTCAGGAAGGTCTTCGTGACAAGAAAGTAACCGTTATAGAATCGAGAGGGCGTATCGGTAACTGTTACTGGTGAACGATACCTGCATATGTTACGAAGTTATGCCATTCCACGGATACAAACGAGCCCGAAGGAATTGAAAACATGATTTTTATGCAGGATGGAACACCCCCGTATATTTACCGACCAGTTAAAGAATTTTTATCTGATGTTTTTCTAAATCGTGTTATAAGCAGACATTTTGTAAATTCATGGCCTCCAAGATCGCCTGATCTTAACCCAGCGGATTATTGGCTGTAGGTTCATTAAAAAATTTGGTGTTTAGAAAACGACCAACAACGCTGAAAGAATTAAAAGACCCTATTAGGGAGCAAATTGCTGCAATTCAACCAGAAATGCTGAATAACGGTGTGTACAATTTGGAGGAATGGTTGGTGATTGTACAGCAGCAAAATGGACGACATATCGAACATTTGCATTAACCACTGTTGGGATATAAGACATCCCATCGTTTAAGCAATCGAATGTCTTTCACGTCCTGTTATAAAAATACATAATAAGCTGAAATATATCCCTTACTTTATGATAACCTTGTATGTATTTCTGAAAAAACTTGTTTATGTACTATAATAATATGCAGATGAAATGGCTCAGAGCTGAAAAGAGTGTTATGATAATAGAAATTCTTGGGAACACGTGATCGGAAGGAATTTATATGTTATGCTAAGGAGAACTTTAAAAAGAGTGATAAATTTGCCTACTTTATTCCGCAACAACAATGTTATTGATACGTGTGAATAAATAAAAATGTATTCATGAGAGAATAACTTTCGTTTCACGCTTGCAAGGTTAATCTTAGGAAACGGATATGTTCCGTTTTCCTATTGCAAAATGTAAATGTATTACAAATATCTGATAGGCAATGTATAATTTTTATAATTCTATTTCACATAAGCGCAAGCTGAATGACGCAGTAATAAATCTGACATTTTTGCAAGATGTACATAAACGTGCATATAAATCAGGATAATATTAAAATACTCTATTGGCGAGTACTTCTAGTAGATATAAAATTACAGATTAAAACGAACATTTTATTGAAAGTAATTCGCAGTATTATCGCAGGATAATGTGTGGTCTACTATCTTATTAAAACTTTGTAATACGCCATTTTTAAAAAGTAAAAGCAGCTGCATGGCCGTATGCAAACTTTGGCGCTCACAGTTAATGAGACAATAAAGAATTTAAACTACTTTAACAGGATAACGGAAACTTTGGGTAAACTGTAACTTCCCGCAGATAGAAGGTATAATATATTTTTCAATAGGGACACTACTAACTTTCCAGAAACTCAAAAGTTGGATCATTAGTGGATTTTACGAATTTTAAAAAAGGGATAACGCTGGAGCTCATAGAAAATTACAAGGAAGGCTTGGTACAGCCTTCTGCATAGTTTTCATATCCTTTGCTGCTTTGCTAAAAAATGTAGTTTCCAGAAAGACTGTAGGGAACTTTTGTGTAATATAATTTGTTGTGTAACATGCAAATACTCACCTTACGTGGAATTATACAATTATTTTGATTAAAATGTATGTTATATTTTATTTCAAACTGTTTTGTTCCTCGTTTCAGAATACAAGCTTACAAAATTACCTAGGATGTTTATCAACAAACTGTTTAAAAAACTTCAATTGACCAGTAGCTAGAACATTTTTTATCTGCAAGAGTTACGTCCTTATAGATGGTGATAAGTATTTTCTGAATAGCTAATAGGTAGCCGCTCTCTTAGAGGTAAATGGAAAAGGAAATGGAGAACAATCCTCATCAAAACAATTGCAATTAAACTAAATTCCTTTTTGTGCTCCGTTGATGTCACCCTTTCATTATAGGCGTAATATATAGGGTACCTGTTATTTTTATTCTTATACATATTACTACCTACATGCTCCCTCAAACTTTATTTATTATAATTTTCTAAACATACAATTTGAACAAATATATCATTGCCATCTACTTCCTTGAATGATCTACGATAAAAAATTATGCCAATTAAAATAATCGCTCACGTCCATGTTCGATAATATGAACAAAGAACTCAAGAAGTGATAGTCTGACCTTCGCAAGGACGAATATTTTTAGTTTACTGATACAGTTAGCACAATTAAAACAGATTTTATGAATATATACTAAGATAAATAGCTTATGCGGTTACAAAAAGTAAATGGAGCTTAAAAAACCAGCAAGGTCACGAAGTTCAGCGCAAATTCTTTATATGCAAGTCATACTATAAATTTAATCTGTTGCTTCCGCATGCGTGTAGGTGTAGGTGCATATTTAACAGTACCGAGTTTTTATATATTAATTTATTTTAACACAATATGTCACATAGTGTTTAACACAAAAATAAATAAATTACTCACTCCATCAAACAGTTTTATTAAATAATTTTGAGGAAAGTCTTTCCATGGGTTTACAAATTTAACGTGTTTACAAATGTTTTCAAAACTTTTAGGTAACCCTGTTTTCTATAAAATTACTTTGAAAGTTTATTTGAAATAAAACTTCAAGCAGCGAAATAAAGCTTATAAAATTCATGTGAGGCATCTTTAAATTGCCAACTACAAAATTGGCTTATTCGTAAGCTTTATAGTAGCAAAAAAAGCCGATTCATTCAAATCTTTGCGAGCTTTAGAATATTTTTTGGTTAAATAAATACCCTGCAAAATACCTTAAAAAATTTATTTCAGACATGCTGTTTCTGCAATTCGGTTTCAACTACAAACTGAGTAACTAAAATGAATGAAACTCAAGAGACTATAATTAAGGAAGTAAGTAGATAAAATGTCTTGTTAAATCCAATGCGTAAGAAACAATTTGCTGCGATCATACTAACACCCGAGACGCTACAGCACTAGCCGTTTCAGGATAGAACCTCGAGTAAACTGAGCATCGAGGTTACGGGATGGAATAGAGCGCGTAACGGGGAGCTATGTTTCTGGGTACCTATTTATTTATTCTTGTAATATAGTGCTTACTATCTAATGAGCTTTAAATATAGATCTCCATTTACACAACGTGGAAAGTACCAGCATTTTTTATATAATAAGTATAGCAATTCACATGTAAGGCGTTCGGTTGCTACTTTGTACAATCCGGAATAACAGCCAACTCCGTTAAATTGAGAAATTTAATTAGACCGTATCATTGCCTGGCTTCCTTTGCACGTCCTTGGCTGTCACCGGACGAAGTAGTTAAGTAATACGTTTTTGGAGATGACGATGACGGCTTAAGAACAATAATTACGACGTCGCGGTGCATGATGGATTTCCAGATATTCATCATGGGATGTTCGTATTAACAAATATATATTTATAAATACCATTTATTATTAATCATTCTTTCGCACATCCGTATTTAGGACGTTTGCTAGATTGAAATATTAATTGGCTCAACAATTTCGAAACAGTTCATGGCATTTGAATAATTAAATACTTGGCAGTTTACCAAACAGATTACTGTTGGGTAATAACAGAATGTATTGTGAAAGTCAAATGGCGAGATTTTTGACCTTATGTATGTATACTTGAAGAAACTTATGAAAAGTTATTTTATAAATTGAAAAAGAGTTAACATAACCTAGAGTATTTTTATACAAGCTTTAAATGTCTTTATCTGGTCGAAATGACGCAGGCTCAATATCTATATGGTATAGTTAATAGTTTTTTGTTTCACAAATAGATACCCATAAATTATTGTACCCAATTGTGTTTCTGATAGTATATTGTAAATCTGTATTAACAAAGTTTTCTTTGTAAAGTTAAAAATTAATGAGTTAGAGGCTAGTGCAAAATATACCTTCGCGTGAAGACCCTATGCAGGGTGGTTCAAATTGGTATGTTTTCGAGGGTTATCGAAAATCTGTAATAGATATAGCAAATGTGCTTGAAATGTATTTTCAGTCTTATTTCCATTTGAGAAATAAAATACAGTGTTCCATTTAAAAAAAACACAAGTTGGTGTGGTCATAACAAGAAAAATTAAATTAAAATCTATTTTTATGGCATCGAGAGTATGTTTAAAAAGTGCCTGTAAAATGTGCAAACCATTTTGAGATATCTTGAAAGGGAAACGAGAAAAGGGTGCTTAAGTGCAAGGGTGCAAAAGTCGGTTTTGCAAAAAATCGAAGAACGCCCGGTAGGTACCTCGAAAACGGTAAGATATAGAGAGATGCGGTTTGTGCCATTGTTATTTTTTCGAAAAAACGAACACAGGACTCGTCCATCGAATTTGCTCTATCTATTATAGATTCTCGGTCGAAAACATACCAATTGAACCACCCTGTACATACCGAAATTTTGTAAAGAAACAAATTTGAGAAAAAAATACTTTTTCTAATAAAGCAAAGATTATTAGAATATTATCATTTTTATCCGGTCTAAAATAAAGAATGGTCGAAACATCGTATATGAGAGTTACCTGAGATAATGGCTCTTTTGTTTGTCTTTCTCGGACGAGGTGATTTGTTGCGTTGCTTTTTCGGAAGAGACCCCTAATGGCTTCTTCCTCTGGAAGGGCCATAATAAAGGCCAACGAAGGGATACCTTTTTGTATAGTATATAAGACAATGGGGATAATGTTTAGGTACGAAGTGACAACGAGAAGTGAAGGGTCCGGAGGCGTTTTAGATTGGCATTGTAAAAAATTCGAAACACCTTAGCAATAGTTATACTGATAGTTTCATATAAACTAACCAAAAACTTTCAGTAACAATACGTTACATATACGTTAATATTATATGATATTTACTGTTACTTCTAATTTAGTTATACCCTAAAACTCATATATATCTACTATGAAACATGGCGGAGAATATGGATACCACATACTGATATATTTACAGTCAATACTAACAAGCACTGTAATTAAAAATATTTAAAAATCAAATTTTAACATCGGATAATAAATAGTATGTAGTAGATGAAATAAATATGTCATCAAGGGAAACGATAACCATGGTTTTTCCAACTCATCTGGGATACTAAACAACAACACTACAATAGCCCAACCTTAATACTATACTGTTAACTCTATATAAAGCTGTAAATTAATCGCTCTTCATGATATCAGACTTCCCTATTGCGGTTCTGGTTGGTTAAAAGAGAAACTAACCCTTTTTGTTGTATCGACTACTTCGGAAACTTGTGTGACATAAGACGAAGGTTATGATGATAAAGTATTAGTTATTACCAAATCTATTACCTAAATAATAACTAGGTTGCGCAGATCAGGTCAGTTTTCTTAATGTAATGTTGGCGATATTCGGTCTTTTAATCAAGATTTTGACTTGATAATCACTAAATTAAACTTCTTACACAGAAAGAAAGAATGACTATCAAATCATTTGTTTGTATATAAAATAATAGGTATACCTAGTTTAGCTAAAAATATTATAAGAATATTGACTGTTTAATATTAAGCAAGTAGTATATTCACTCAGTGTAGCTTGAGTTATATAGATAATTATGAAATACTCAAAAATAATTTCCGAATTTACTCGAGTTGCTCAGTAGAGTTTATCACACTGACATTACACTCATGTTTTTAGAAATATAGCAACAACCAAGAATATTTTTGGCTTCAGATTTACAAAAATACTTTTTAAAAATAAATATTCTCTAGATTTATATGCATAGGAAAGTGTCTACCGGAACGAAATGGTGCATTAAAAGTCTCATAGCATCATCATGTAGAGTAGGAAAAAGAGGAAAAGTTTTTTTTGGTAATAACCGAGATAATTAGAAAAATATAATAGTCAAAGTTTAGACTTCTCACTAAAAACGACATGAATATTTCAAATTTGTTTATGCCATATTATTTATCATTGCAACTATCTGCCAATTTAATCGACATCCAATTTGAATAAGCCATACCTTTGCTACTGCTTTTAGAATTAATCATGCAACTGTTTTATTTTTTAATCCAACACTGAATCAGTTCCTATACATAAACTTTAACGTCAATAGAAAAGTTCTTAACACAAGCAACAAGCGTGGAGTATGAAAATTCATTCACCGGCGCATCCGGCATAATTTTAAAAGTGGCGCTTCCGGCAATTTATCTAATTGTTTTAGTATATTTACTTTTGCATGCAACTTACACGCAAATCGATAAAAATCTTCTATGGTATATATATATATATATATATATATACCATATATATATATAAAATATGATAAGCGGTATGGAGCTGCCAGCAGGCACTTGCTCAATTGAGCAGGAAAAATAGAGTAACTCTGGTCTGGGTCCCAGGCCATTCCGGTCATGAAGGGAATGAGGCAGCCGACTCTCTAGCTAGGGAGGATGCTGCTTCTGAATTTGTCGGACCAGAACCGGTGCTTGGCATATCCTCGAGTACTGCCAAAGCAACGCTCTTGACCTGGGCTGAGGGGCACATCCTCCAGTACTGGCAGGAACTATTACGATTAGTTCATTCGGAGGCGTTTATAATAAACCCTACAAAAACAAGAACTAAAAAACTTCAAACACTAGATTATATATATATATATATATATATATATATATATCCACTGTTAGCTGTTACAATTCATGTCGATTGTTATTCATCACGCGTGAATTGACAAATGAACATGCTTCTAAATAGGATATCCGTCTCGACACGTATTACAAAATAGATTTTCTACGGCGTGTTGCGAGTCTGTTAAAATCGCGTTTCGTTCACTCGTACCTGAGACGCATACCGACCGTTTACTGTAACAGTTCCTACACAATGAGACCTCATCACCTGCATCACTTTCTAATTCCAGTCGTTTCTTCATGCTCGATGGGTTTATTTCAGTCAGAGGGAGCAGCTGCTGGTTTTCGATTGTATGCCATCTCCTTGTGTTTATAGTCTTTCCTTGTGCAGTATTAATTATTTCAAGAAAGGAAACATCCTAGTATTTCAGACGGAAACTAAATTTATAGGGCTAGTAATAAGATTAGATTGATTTTGTATCATTGATGTCATCATGACATCACAGGAATAAATAAATAACCAGAAGAATATCTCTCGTAGGCGGCATCTTTGTGTGCATGGTTACCAATGGATTCGTGACCTCGGTTCCAAAAGGGAGATATATTTTCGAGGATATTTTATTGCTTTTCCATAGACGTACCTAATTAATTATTATTTTTACGGGAAATATTAATTAATTATTTTTTATTGAAATTTTTTTGTTTTAAAAAAAAATTCATAACAATCACAATGTTTTAAATGACTTATTTAGATGACAAGTACTTATTTAAATAATGAATAACGTTTGCTGATTTTCCAAATTCTGAGTATTTTGTTTCTGGTCGTTCTAAACTTTCTGTTTATACATTTAAGTCAAATGTATAATACCGTTTCGCTCTACCAATCAGTTTTATTAAATAATTTTAAGGACATTTTTTTCCATAGATGTAGAAATTTAAGGTGTTTACAAATATATTCAACACTTTTAATAACCCTGTTTTGTAAAATAGTTTCAAAATTTAATTGAAATAAAACTTCAAGCAACGATATAAACCTTATAAAATCATTGTGAGGCATATTTAAATTACCATATGCAAAATACCTTACAAAATTCGTTTCCAACATGCTGTTTCCGCAATTCGGTTTTAACTACAGACTAACTAAAATTAACTAAACTTAAGGCACCACAATGAAAAGAAACTAGATAAAATGTCTTATTAAACCCAATCCGTAAGAAATGTTCGCGTTTGCTGCGAACATACTAACACTCGAGACGCTACAGCAATGTCCGGGTCAGGATAGAATCTCAGGTTTACCGAGCATCGAGCTCACATGAAAGAATAGAGCGCGTAATAAGGAGATGCTTCTGGTAATTTATTATTATCACACGTCTGTGATAATTTTTAAAAAGGAATACATAAAGAATTATGTGCCACATGTAACAGGGGGAGATCTTAGACGTGCTTGCACCGTGTATTTTTTCAATTATGTAGGTATGTCCCATATAAAAAGTGGACGCGTGCTATATACCTATACCTACTGATATACCCAATAATATAACTGTAGGAACATTCTATATCGGTTCCAATCGCGGCCGTTTGGGACCGACATACAATATACAATTCGCTGCCACAAACACACCAACTCCACCAGAGCGCCGGCGACGAAGGACCTCTCTGGGGGCCTTCTTTCATTCTCCTAAACTCTCGGAAAACTTTTAAAACAGTTTCTTAACTTGTCTACCACGAATCAAGTCAGCAGCGTGGTTATTTGTGCGACGTACATCCTTTTTTTGGCCCTGCCTTGGATGGGCATAATTTGGATGTGGCCATAGGCGGGGAAAAATGATTTTGTATTTAAATTTAATTATGGAAAGTCATATTCTACAAAAGTTTGTGCATAATACACTACCGTATTTTTACTGATATTCCTTGAATTTTCATACAAATTTCAAATACTTTTTACACGTTTCCCATATTTTTTTTTATTTTTAATACTTTTCCATAGAAAATGAAGACCATACGGAGGTATTTAATTATACATTTTTAGTTTGTAGTAATTCCTTATTTGAAGATACGTAGTTATAAATAATTATAATATTAGTATTTATTTTGTACATTCCCTTTCACTCGTTCACCTATATAATATAATAATAATAATATCTATATCCCTCATTCTCATCTTAGTGATGAGCCCAGAAGTCAGAGACTTGTGTGGGAAAGGGAGCGGCATATTATTATTTTGCGGGCCGCGAGTGCGCCCAGGAACGACTTACGATGTTAACTTTAACTACCATTTAGTGCGAGAATAAGGGAAACCTGGAAAACCTTATTAATTAAAGTATACAGTAGTACAGTATAAGTAGTATATACTCTAAAAAAAAAATAGTAGGTATTTATAAGTCACAAGATAAACGTAACTGTATTTCTGGGTTTTCCCTTTAAATGATTCGTTTACAACTAGGTGTATATGTACAAAATATAATTGAATGATGTGCCTATATCACAAATATTAGATTAGCATTATGACAATTAATATAAAAAATATTTAAATCTAATCGATTTTTACGTGAGTGGTACTGATTCGCAAATTTGTCTTTTCTTGAGCGAACTCAGAAGTCCAGCAGCATATTTATCCCTTGATTTTTTCTTATCTTTTTACCAACCGTGGCGCTCATGGTTAACTTCCCCCACAACAAAATCTTTTCCCTCTACTTGATTTAGTTGATGTTACGATAAATTACATTTTTCAAGAGAAGAGACTACATCTTTCATTCTATTCAGTTTTGAGAAGATCACAGTAGCAAATTACTTTGTAAGGAGGTCACGTAGACTAAAGTTGCTGTAGAAAATAAAATAAATAATAACACACATAGTTATATTCTTATTACCGACTTAATTCAAATGCAGATACTATTTTAAATCTTTTTAATTTAGAGAAAAATCATTTGTAGTTTACTAAATAGCTTTTACGATTCAAGGATAAAAATTGATATAAATATCTAGAAATGCTGCAATTGACCACGCCCTAGGTACGTGCAACTACTGCAACTCCCAAAAAATATCTGAGATTTAGAGTTTGATTATTGACGTCATATCCAGCGGTCAATTAAGTGACATTAACTCGAACAACTCGGTATAAATATGAATAGCAACCAATACTTCATTGCACTCAGTGCTGTACCCTTTATTCAACAATTAATGTAATTCTTTAGAGTATTATTTTCTCTTGAAATAATAAATATTTTTCAGCAAATTAAGCCTCCTTTTATAACACACTTTGTACTCTTCTTCACTACCTTGATATAAAGAGAGCCCGCCGGGAGAAAATCCTAATGTCTCAGCTTGATTAAATTTTAAAAGGGAAGAGAGAGAAATATTCAGATAGAACTGGGGTAATACCCAGACACTTATTGTCACATTTATAAGAGTAGTTTGTGGCAATTTCGGCTTATACAGTTTAAAAACGAGCTTCTTCACCCCCCATCTTTGAATATTTGAAACAAAGTGACGTTAACCGCGAAAGTAATGAACCATGGGAAGAAAGAATATAGAATTGGGTAATAGAAAAGCCTATGAGGGGTTGAAATCATTTTAGCTTAGTATTAAGTTAAACGCAACTTTTGGAGAGACGCTTTACAAAAATATTTTAAAAGTTATCATAACTCTAGTAAAATATTTTACATAAACAGTACCTACCGATTGTCATATTTTGTAAAATTTACATAAAACATTCTTGTGTTACTATGCAATACAACTTATTTTCTGACAAACCTCCAGAGTTAGTTTGATGTTATTCAAGACCTCTACGAAGAACTCCCTCAAAATGATTTAGTTATCTACAACGTGTAGTACCCTGCCGTGTACATACTGCAGTACAACCTGATGGTATCGCTTGCGATCTGAGAACATTCCATTGTTACACATAAAGTTCGCTTATAAAAACGAGAAGAGAACGTGTACAGATAAAGTCTTTAAGCGGTGGTGCGTAGGTGTTGAATGGCACAGAGTTAAAGTAAGTCTGAATTGGTGTAACTCACTTGCTGGCATTCTCCGTACAAACAGGTCTGGAGAGAATATATATTTACACATTTGTTGTAGTTTTGTTATAGTATATCAAAGTGCAGGCTGAAGATGTTTGATTTAAAGTTATTTTAATAACGAGCTGTATATCTGATGAAAGATTTGATGTTTGAATGGACATTTAAAAATATCTATAAGAAGAATATAACAGGAGCATCATAAAACCGAGACACACATCAAAGTGTTGCTGCAAGATGAAAATCATTTTATTAGTTTATAAAATAACAATGTTAATTAAGGGCGCGTTTGCACTCCCTTATCGATGAAACAGCCAAAAGATGAATTAAACGTATTCAGTGTGAACTGAGGCAACCGAAATATAGATCGCGCTGAAAATACAATCGGCCAAACAAATTGTAACATTTTAATCAAAAACCTTACCTACCTACATACAGCTCGGCTGCAATTTAGGGATTTTTTTTGTTGCACATCCCAAATTTACTAGATTTATTTGAAACAATCAGTGTTCCATTATTAAATTTAGCCAAAAGATGAATTAAACGTATTCAGTGTGAACTGTGGCAACCGAAACATAGATGTCGCGCTGAAACCTTGTGTATATTTTTTATTTACTGTACATGGCAATATGGTTGAAAATTTGTATTTTTACACACGTTTCAGTAACTGATGGAATAACTGTAACGTGTAACTGATGAAGTAACTGATAGATATAAAAATTATATTTTACATTTTACTGATGGATCTATACCTATATATTTTAAGATATCTTAAGAGAGAATAAATAAGCCAATATGCTTTAGTAATCACGATCTAAAACTTTTAACTTTTGTAGTTCGAAAACAATCCCATTATCTATCGTCTGCCACATATTGCACCTAAAACCTATAAGGAGGCTTTCTCATCGCTTCCACTGCTTTTCCTTTAAAAAACCCATCAATCACGAATTATTACTGAAATTGCGGGGCAAATTGCACCCATAAGGGCCCCATTAAAAAACAAATTACGGGAAACTAATCATCCATCGGCAATCCGCGGCGGTGGCTTTATATGGTAATTCGATTATACGTGGCGGTAAAAAACTGGCACTAAATTGAGATTGCGGGTTGTTTACGAGTTGGCGGCGGTTGCGTTATTGATAAGGATACCCATTAGGCAAAGGGGCGTTATTTGCTATCTATAATGCGGCTAATGAGGTGGCGACTGATCGTATAACGAGGAGCCCGCTGCGCTGTTGTGAAATGGTCAAGTGAGGAAAGAATAGCTCACAGACGTACTGTGTTTATATAAAGAGTGTTGTCTGGATCAGCACTTTGAATTAAAAGCAGATATTTAATTATAAAAAAAGTTATCATTGCGTATCACTTTTTAGTTTTATATTTTTCTTAAATCCAATTAATCTTAAGGTACGTTCAGTACGGAGCTTGGATGCTAGGATATAGATGAATGATGATAGAATAATAGTGAAAAATATAAGCGCTGATAGGCGTTCACAACGGAGATGTGCATAAACGGTTTTAACAGCTAGTATACTTCAAAATATCTAGCAAAGAAGGTTACTTTTGTTCGACAAGAACGAAATATTACATTTTCACAAAAAGGAAACAAAAATTAAGATAGTATCATGTACATCCCATAAACAGGGAAAGGCACAGACTGGAAGAATTTCACCATTTATATCCTCAACTACGGAATTAATCCCAGGGGTTTTACGCATATTTCAGATACAGCAAAATTTCTTAGATGCATTTAAAAGTAATGTTTGTAGAAATCGCTTACAATATTGTTAAAATGATAAAAATAAATTAAAATGAATACTATAGAAACTCATCATAGATCCGATGAACGGGAACTACTAGTTGAAGTGAACGCCCGGTTTTCCTAATACTAAGTATTTTACGTTTGCTAAAGTCTCTAATGCATTTTACGTTAATATACTCAATATTGGATTAATTCGTTTGTTATTCGAGACCTACAATCTCTTTCACAATATATAATCAATTGTATTTTATTTAAAAATAAAATATTACTTTTACTTGTAGCATTCATATTTTTTCCTATTTCTTCCCACTGTTTCTCCAAAATAAATCTATTGTGGTGATCAGAGTGAGCCTGATTCCACAACGATTCTCTAATAAACACTTCTCTAATTAATTTTTCGACATTCATACTCCTACTTCAGCTCGCAGAAGAATTGAACTGACTATTCCGCAAAATATAATCGAGTATAAACCACTCGTGTATCATGTTTTCCCTGCTAGTATCACATCTCCGTACTGAACGGCTCCATTGAAATACATTGTACATTTTATCAGCGCTGGTAAAAGTTACTCTATCATCCAGTCTATGATCTATCATCCAAACTCCGTACTGAACGTACCTTTAAGGTACGTTCAGTACGGAGCTTGGATGATACTGGATGATAGAGTATCCTTATTATTATTATTATTATTATTTTTTAATTTGAAAACATCTAAAATTTAAAAAGTTTTCCAGTTATATGAAAGAGAAGAAGGTTCAATATGGTATGGATTAGTTGTAATGGTATGGACAAGAAAAATCTTTGCATAGCAAATCTCGCCACTTTTAGACTTTGGCGGTTCCTCATCTCTCTGTCTAATTTGCTATTATGTCAAATTGTGTATTTTGTTACAAGGAAGAATATACCTTATGAATGTGCTTAAGACGGCACCATAAGAATAAATAAATATGGAGTTGCGTAATATGGAGATATTTTTCTGGTTATTTCTTTATTCTTGTGATGGTACCTATATATACTTTTACGTTTGTATAACTATATATACTTTTACGTTTGTATAACAAATGTATCACTTGTTATACCTATCACCTATATTTTGAAAATTAAAGAAAAATGTATACATTTCGAAAACTGACCACTTGAAAACGTACTCTCGTTGTCGACCTCCACTGCAAAATATCGAGTGATTCGCCTTGGCCGGCGTGCCACACCTAGTGTATCTGTACACCAGCTCCCAGCCGGCTGTTTGACCATTTTAGGAATGGACACCATGCGACCGATCGGGTCATTTTAATTGCGACGCGACTGTTTCGTTGCGGGTCGAGTAGACACAATTATTTACAATTACAGGGCACGGTAATTGCTAGGAGACGCGATCTCGCCCCCGTTACAGAAGGTGTCGGTTGTGTTAGAGGAGATAAAACATTTAGCAATGTCGACCAATACCACAAAACATTGCACAGGTAAGAACACAAAGGATCACAATAGAAATTTACAGTATTGAAGAGCCTCGCAGCCTTATCGCCTGAAACATTAATCATTAATATTTTGTTGTTTTCAACATCCAAGTTCACTAACAGTAGCTATTGGAGAGTAAAAATAGTGTTTACAGAACCGTGTCTAATGTACGATTAGATAGGATTATTTTAGTTGTTTAATTTCTGCGATGTTTTGTGAACAATACTTCTGTGTCCGGGTAATACAGTAAACACATATCTAATTAATTAAACTGTAAACATAATAAAGTTATATATTTAAATAACTTAAACTCATTCGCTCACCTTCACAACACAACACCGCACACTGCTACGCTCATAACTATTATTACGGCTAATCGAGGAAAGGTAACTGAAGATCATCGTACCACTGTTTTACTAAGAGGAATCTTGTAGTCGCTAGAAGATAGTAGCTTTATTAGGATGTATTAAAATGAGAAAAACTCATATGCGTATACAAATCGTTTCCTTGTTGTTTATGCAAACAACATGTAAGTTTATTTAAAGAGGTAGCGGGTAGCGACTTATCGATATGTATAGTCTAAGCAATGTGGTCTTCAGGTAGTACTTGGATGGGTAACAGTACAAGACTAGCGATTCCTGTCCGCATCTTCTAGTGACCTGTACATACATAGCTGAATTCTCAGAAGTTATACAAACTTGGGAGAGGTTTGTGAAGGAGACGTACCATCCCTCAAGTAGCCCAGGTTTTAGTTGCTCGTCCCCTGGCGTAATCGGGAAAATAGGCTGACGATAAATAACACAACACCTAGTAATATAAAAAAAGTTTATAAGACAGTGAATATTTCAAATAAAACATTTGATTACACATTGACTGGATACAGATTTTTTGAAAAACCTGCAATTAATTTCTATTCGGCTTCCCTTGAAAAGAAACGGCGCAGTCACAGGCGCTGTGATTAAATAATTATTGGTAAGCTCGTTGTGTTATGATCAATACTCATTGTTTTATTTAATAAAGTTGCTTAATTTATAATTCTATATAAATTTAAACTCTAACAGTTGAAACGCCATGCAGGAATGATTTATTTACAGCAGCATTACAATTTCTATTTGCGATGTAATTGAAATGGCTACGGCACACTGCACAGTTATCCAATTTTAATATTTAATGTCACTTATACAAACACGTTGCCGCGTTACGTCTACATGGAGTAATTAATGTACCGGGAGGCCCAAAGAAAATGTCACTTTTTATTATTTCAGCAATTACAAACTAGAAATAACCAGATAGAAAGAGATTCAGTGTATACTGATTCGTAGTTATAATAAAAGTAAAGATCACGATCTAATTTAAGGTTTAGTTATAAAACATTTTTGCGTTGTGTTCCAGTATCCTTGAAAAATCAGACGAAAACACGATTCAACATGCCTAATTTTAAATTCCTATACCCTCTTTAAGAAAATCAGTTTCTTCGTATTTCCAAAACGAATCTTTTGTCCTTGACAATACCTGATTTCTGCTAATAACTAAGCTCAGTATCGTAAAAGTCCATATGTGTAAAAGTCATTGTGCGTTTATGCGCGCATGGCAGGTACTATATGTAAATTATACTTACAAATAAAAAATTATAAACCACTAATATTTGTAGCTACTAGATATAACAAAATTTTTCGAAAGGCTCTAAGTATGTATACCTACACTATGTGTATACATATTTCTGATATACTTTGCATCTATTTTAAAATTATAGTAAGAAATAAGTTGCTCGTACAAATTAAGTTAAATTTTTCTTCAATTATTTATTAATAAACTACTGAAAATAACTTGTCACCATTCGTTCAATGATAATATTAAAAACATAGAAATATAGAATATGTTTTTACCTCTACAATTCATTATAATATTTATGACTAAAGTTTGGCTCCAAGGAAATACGATATTTAAGGTCGATATGAAATTCCATCCGAGACCTAGGAAATAAGAGATACATGGAAGATGACTAAATAGAATGCATCTGTCCCGACTCGACGTCTGACACAGCCGTACAAAGTGAATAGCCGAGAAGTAGGCATTAAAATAAAAATGTCAGTTTAGCTATAAAAAAGATGATTTAGTAATATGATTTGTAATATCAGTAAAACAAATGTTACAAATTGTCATGATTATATGAAACGTTTTTAAAGTATCTATATATTATATAGCATACTGCGGGATTTCTACATATATGAAATTGCATTGGCAATAACTTTTTCTACAGCCATAAAATAAACTTTTCTTTTTATTATCAAAAGTATTTATTTTCCTTACTATAGAGAGGAAACTGACAATTTTAGTGTATTACAGATTATTTAAATAAATATTATTTACTAATAACTGATTCTTAACCTTTACCTATAAACCTTAACTTATAGCTGAGGACAAATAATGACTAATAATGAAAAAATGTAGTAAAACATTTTTAGTTTCGGAAATAATTTAAAAAAAAATGTTTACAAAAATTTATCTGGTGAAATTTTTTGTTTATAAAAACTAAGATGTAAACACGTCAGGACGATATGTTTAGTATTTCTAGCAGTTCTTCGTTATCAGTTATAGTCGTATTCAAGTTTATTTTCACGCGATTTTAGAACAAAAGTATGACGCATAACTTCTCACACGAAGAACTTATGGATATGATACCTAGTATACGGGGAATCACATCAAAATTCAGTGGCTGCAGCTCATCTTTATGCCCAAAGGTTTCCCCAAAGATATCATCCGAGACGTGAAGTCTTTTTACGCGTGGATCACCAGGGTAGAGAAATGGCAATTTGCGGCCGAGGCTTGGGCAACATGGAGGAGCCATTAGACCTAGGCAAATTGTGAATCTCGAGGAAGAGATTTTAAATGTCGTCGAGGGAGCAGCCTGGCATAAGCACTAGGCCAATTGCAGCGCAATTTGGGATATCACAATCCACAGTTTGGCGAACGTCATGGCAGGACTTACTCTACCGATTTCACGCGCAAGGAAACAAGCCTTACTTACCTCCAAGAGATCTTCCGCTTCGAGTGAACTTTTGCGAGTGGTTGTTACATCAGCAGCAGTTAAACCCAAACTTTACCATGAACATTTTAGTTACGAATTTTCACATGTAACGGTATTCACAATTTCCACTACACGCATTACTGGGTATTGGAAAATCCGCATGTCACTCGGCGAACACACTTTCAACAACGATTTTCAGTAAATGTGCAGGCTGGAATTGTGAACGGGGTACTTATTGGGCCTTTCAATTTGCAAAATCGTTTAAGTGCTCTTTCTTTACAACTTTTGCGTAATAATTTACCGGTATTCCTCGAAGAAGTTAATCCCAATGTTAGACAGCAAATGTGGTTTCTTCACGATGGCACTCCACCACATTTTGCGTGACTAGTGCGACAACATTTGGATCATGTTTCCCGAACGATGGATAGGCCGAGATGGTCCAATAGGGTGGCCCCCTCGATCTGCTGACCGCAATCCGCTTGACTTTTATTTTTTGACTCGCATAAAAAGTATGGTGTAGGTTTGGGCCGTGTATGGGGAACTCGTGGATTTGGCGAGCTCAACTGTGTATTGAAAATCACGGAAATAACTTCGAACAGTTACTATGATAAATTAAATGAATTTTCAATTTTATGAAATTCACGTTCTTTTATTTTTATTTAAAATAAATTGGTATTTCCGAAAATAAAAATATTTTAATTACATTTTTTTTAATATTATTATTGTCCTCTGCTATAATTTCCCAAGTTTATGCGTAGATATAGGTTAAGAATCACCCTGTATTTCAGGATTATGACTAGATAGTACTGCCCACTCATTTCCCACCAATATTAAAATCCACTAGATGCGAGGTTCGCTAATCATACTAGCATCTCTAACACACGATTGTAACTTAGTTTTATGGTAAAACTCTTCGAATGTAGTATATTATTCTTAAACTAACTCGAGTGGGTACTCCTGATTTTTTGTCTTGACCAGATAATACGATCCAGCCCGACACGATACCACGAGACTGTCCACGGCCAACTGATAATAAACATATTAGGGCAGTGCTTTTGCTTGTTTAATCAGCGCCAACTTCGTTAAAAGCCTGAATATGTATAAGTCCGGTCCGAAACTATTACCAAACACGACGGAGGATTCAGTGGAAGAGATGCATGCATACTAGATAGGCAACTGCCGTGCAACTGGGTAAATTCGAGGTTGCTATCGGGGATTCCGATATTTCATACATCTATGTCTTGTGTTGCAAAATAGCTTCCGTCCATTTTAAGGTCAATTAAGATAACGTTTTCATCTTTGAAATGCGTTCCATTTTGCCTCAAAAAAGCATTGTTCTTAAAAACAAAACGATGAAATTGTTATTAGTCTGGGCGTTCTTAATGAAACACATACCTGAATATGTCGATAATTTTTCTTTGTCGTGAGTTGTCGAATAATCTTTTCCAAAAATGACGTGCTACAACTGGTTCGTTCAACATAATTTTACGAATTCATTGAAAATTTATATAAAAACTATGTCCCTTTAGAGCAAATTGTTTGAATTACATAAACCAAGAAAAAAACGAGATTTTTTGCTTTGGACATAATTGCGTAAAAACTTCAATAAGTTAGTGCTAGATGACACTGCTGTCAAAAAGTAACTAAATTATTAGGGACATTTTGTATTTAAAGCATTACTGTAGAGGACAGGGTGAGGACTATTTTATGAACACTAAAAACGTATTATAAACTGGCCTAATTATTCTTAGGCAAATAAATTTAATGATGGGAAAAATTCACATGAAACTCAATTTTTTTTTTAGTTTATGTAATTTAAACTATTTACTCTGAAGGAACATAGTTCTTGTGTAAATTTTCATTAAATTTCGTACAATTGTGTAAAATGTGGTGATATTGAATGAACCGGCTGTAGCACGTCATTTTTGGAAAATATTATTCGACAACTTACGACAAAGAAAAATTATCGGCATAGGTATGCGTTTCATTAACAACGTCGACTAATAAAAGTTTCATCGTTTTGTTTCTAAGAACAATGCTTTTTTGTAAATGACAAAATGGAACGCGGCATCATTGGCGGTGATAAAGTGACTTTAAGATGAATATTTTATATGTATATTGTTTTATCTGCATTTTATTTACAGAGCTATTAAATTTATAAACAGTTCAATTTTATCGAGTTCAGTTTCAGGCTTTCATCATTTATAACGTTTAAGGTTCAATCTGTTACAATCGCGGTTCTATATCAGGCGCATAGGTATAAATCCTCGGCGTGGACCACCGCCCGTCGCAGATAACCCTGTTACGAACCGGCGCGAGCGGGTCAAAGGGCGCAAATTGGCAATGGGCCACCGGCCACTGCTAAATTATCGGCGGCTTCCTGCCGTGCTATGCAGGATCATTCGTCGCTGCAGGATCACCGGCCGTCCTGTCTCGTACTAATGATGGTGTACGCCGTCGCCCTCATAGAGGATGAAATATATAAAAGGAGAACGCATATATACATACGGTCAGCTCAACAATATATGAATATTTTTAAATTTTTTTTAGTTAATAAAAAATACGGTTTAGAAGAAATAGATCGAGCTGTAACGATTATTAAACTAAGAGGCATATTAAACTCTCATATTTGAAAGAAATATTAAGATCTTTAAGCATCTCATACATTACCATGATGTAAAATGATAAAACTTATAGCCGATTTAAAAAGCTTTGATAGTGCATTGACCGGCAACCATAAACAAACATCGTGATGCATTGTTGTCACAATTAGTTCTCAAATTTCTCCATCTAATTCGACAATATTATATAAATGTTCGCCCAACAGGCCGGAAGTAATAGAACGTATCTCTGTTCAACTCATTGAAAATGCTCCATGTCTCTTACTGTTCTTATCCACCACCTGAGTTGAATTCAGGTGCGTATTGCAGGGTTTTGGTATTTCGTAAGCATTTTTTATTCGTGTTTTTGCGCTTTCAACTGTTTACTGATAGCCTGAAATAAAGTTTTATGTGATTGTAACATTAATATAATATTTTACATTGGTTAGGTGCAATTAATTGAAAGTAACACAGTGTAATTTAATATTAGTTAATGCGCGCGCCCATGGCCGGCACCGATCTTACTACGATTTTCGGTCGTTGCACTATCAAAACATTTTAGATCGACTACAGATGTTCTTATTTTCGTTCATATTCGGCTAAAACGTCTCAATTTACGAATTATCGCACGAGATCTGCCCGACGTCGGTGCCATCAACAAAAGGTATGCACGCCAGTCACCCTAAAATGGTCAACGTCAGCAATTTGTTAAACCCAGACGTAAACCGGCGAACACGCTATACAAGAAAACGAAAAAACGCCACAGGCGACAACCCTTTAAAGGCGGCGGCGTCCATCGCCAACTAGATTGCTATCAAAGGCCGCAGCAAACAGAAACAAAGTATTCAAATTACGGCTTATGATTAATTTTACGTTTCGGTTACTCCTCAGTGAGAGAGCGATATAATTTATTGTTTCTCTGCCCTTTTTGGTATATACTAGGTCCATATTGGGCACAATGCGGACTCTGAACAAATTCAGCCGACGCCCCTACAATGGACATGGTAGGTCCAGGATCGTTCCTAGCCATTTGGTCATTCCCTGGTTAGTTTGGAATCGTAAGTAGCAGTGCCACCGGTATACGATTCCTTAATGAAGTGTGTAAAAATGTTATAAAATTAAAAATCATCTACATGAAAGAGTTACTGAGTTCTCAAAAGTTCACTAAGAGCTTTATATAAAATGAAATTATCTTTTTGAAATTATTATTTTATGAGAAATGTTTCTTTATTATTAGACATATAACATCCGTATGTTTCTTTTTAACTTTTTATTTCTAAAATCAAATGTTGCGTAATTTTTGCAAATAGAATTGATTCAGCTGCGTCGGTAATTCCGTGTGGGAAAAGGTGCTCGATCCTGTCCTGGGCGAACGAATACGTACACGCATATCTGAGAACACAAAGAAGCTGTAAAGTATGCCCCCGACGACCAATTAGTTGTTTTTTACCTTCAAATTACCGGGGCCATAATTTAAAACTAACTGCCGGCCGATTCGAATTTATTCTTTGTCCCGCCCACAGTAACAACACGCATAAACGGGCCTCTAACAAGTCCCGTTTAAAGGTGGATACACACGAAGCGCGTGCGTATTAGTAATTTGTAGTTTTACGTACAAGAAAATGTACGAAAATATATTATTGTAACCTTGACTTATAAAATGAATTTTTAAGATACCTAAACATGAAATGAAAAAACAGAAAAATGATAGGGAAAATAGAACAAAAAAGAAATACAAATTGGCTAGTCATCATAAGATTGCAATTGATACATTTTGCTGTTTGTATATAGCAACAGTAGCTATATTAAAAGAATTTTTTTGGTTATTAAAAATACTATAAAATATTTAAATATTGACAAGATGTCAGTCCCTCCCTAGTGCAACGTAAAGCAATGAAGAAGTAAAAATATAAATTAATTAGGTACGGCTATGGAAAAGCCATAAAATATCCTCGAAAATACGTCTCCGTTTTGCAACCGAGGTCACGAATCCATCGGTAACCATTTAAAAGGTGCCGCCTGTGAGGTATACTTCTGGTTATTTATTCTTGTCATAGAAGTTTCTGGTATTTCGTTCACTTCGCCAGGAATGTTGATGATTTTCATTCCTAGTAATTACCCAAATTAAGAATTATATCTTGAACTTATATTGTTACCTTTCTTTACGGTTTGTAATAAAAACGAGTCGGTTTATAATCCGCTGTATACATGATTATTAAAAAAATAATATCTTGATCCCAGAAATTTGTGATTTTTTTTTTAGAAGCAACGGAAATGTAGGAGATTTCTTCGCTTTCCATTTTATCCATGCATAACATTTTCCGAGATTTAGTTTGACATTTTTTTATCACTCGCATGTCGCGTGTTCCCGATTTTTTCGCCTAGCATATCGGCATTCCTTCGGACGACCTTCCTCTCCACGGCAGAATGTAATTAATGTAAATTGAATCTAAAATATAGCCGTTCTCAGCGGCCGCTATCTATTTTCCCGGGAACATTTGGCTTCACGTCTGGTGTATCTACCTTTTGTCTCAAACATCTTTACGTATGTATGTGGTGTGTGTGCTTGCTTGATTGTCCGCTTGATATCGTACGTCCAAGTTTAGGTCTGCAAGCATAATATACTGCAGATACGTATACGAGGTAGTTAGGATGTAATCTCAGGATTGTATAAGGATGCACCGAGTTATTACAGAACCGTTTCGGATTGTTGTGACTTTTTTCTGTAATTTGTTTGTGGCATGGCTTTATGATTCATTTGGAAATATGCCACCTGTAAATTAATAAAAAACAGGAATACAGGAAAATATTTAAAGGTCACCGTAGAGTTTGCGTTATTGTTCGTTTATTTCCATTTAATTTCATTTCTCAAAGGCCCTAAAATAATACACGCCGTATTTACGAAGATAATAGACAAACTTTGAAATGGAATAAGTTATTGATGTTAAGGATTCAATGTTATATTTATTTTTCGGTGGTTTTATTTCAGACATTCTTTCACGAACGTATACGAAGAATTTTGACCAAGTGTGGGCGTAGTTATTTATGTGTTTTGTTGTGGTGCAGATAACGAAATTCCTTGTTATTTACTACACACGTATTATTTTAATGATTAGCTCGTTATTGGCTCCAAAATATATATAAATTTGATTTTTGATACAGATGAAGTCATTGTCCGATAAAATGTTGGAAAATTACGTCCAGATGCCATAATTTCAAACGAAATATACACCTAAAGAGCCATTTTGTGTCTAAATAGTCTCTTGTATGAGCAAAATGTTGAATGTATTTATGAAAACATGTTGGGTGTTTCGTTTCTACCTTGGAGTATCTGTTCAATTTAATTCATCAATGTGGTTGTGGTGTTATGGAAAATAGAAGAGTATATAGTTTCACGAACTCATACAATAAAAAAAATATGTTTAACGTCATAGCTTTGATAACAATGGCGGAAAAAATTTAATACATTACTCGAGAACCATTTTTTTGTAAACTCATTAGCTGAATATTGAGCAATCGGAAAATACTTAATTTTATTGAATACACCTATTCAAGCTATTCATTTTACACAATGTGTTCCAAAAAGAAAAAATAAAATCAAATATTTTTTCGGATTGATGAATATTACACGAAATAGAACATTTATTATTCTATTAAGAATTTTTTATTTATTGGGGAAAAATAAATACAGATAGACAAATATAATCAGTATACAGGGTGCACCATTTAAGTTGGCAAATTTGAATATCTTGAAAATGAGACATTTGAGAGAAAAATGTCTCAGATAAAAGTATCATCTTTTTACAAGCATGTTAGGTTTGTTTGGTTTACAGTTTCAAGGTTATTTGAAGGGTAACTTTGATTTTTTAAATAGGAACCCCTATTTTTTTTAATGATTCGTATTCTTCGTAAAAAACCTAACAACTTTTGTTCTGTGACATTCCGTGTTTAACCTCAGCGTTTACGAGTAATTACGCATTTAATGTAGAAGTACAGAACACTTCTGAAAAATGGAGAAATATTTGACTGGATACTAAAGGTAAGTTGAACCCCCCCGGAAAACCCCTGGAAAACTAATGTTATTTATGAGAGTAAGAGAATTTTTATTGCGTACCTTCTAAGTTATTGCAAAAAGGAAGTATCATTTATTTGCGAGTTATTCCATCCGGAAATTAAAAGTTAATCAATTTAACAGATGTTCAAAGTGATGGCCTTCGACTGCAATACATCGTTAAATGCGTACTGCAAAATTGTCCAACGTCCTTACTAACATGCCTCTGTCAATGTCGCTGCAAGCATTTTTAATGCGTTCTTGCATATTTTCCGGTGTGGTTGGTACATCTTGGTAAACTTGTTGTTTAAGATATCCCCACAAAAAAAAGTCTAGGGAAGTCAAATCAGGGGATCGGGCGGGCCAATGTACTGGACCACCTCGTCCAATCCATCGCCCAGGATAATCCCGGTCCAATATTGCACGTGACGTCCGTGCATAATGTGGTGGACAACCATCGTGCTGATACCACATGTTCCTCCTGAGTTGTAGTGGTATGTCTTCAAGAAGCTGTGGTAATTGATGGTCCAAACACTCAGTGTACATTGCCCCCGTCAAAACACCATCAATAAAGACAGGCCCTATTAATTTATCGCCAACTATGCCACACCAAACATTTAACGTCCATCGTCTCTGCATTTGTACTTCACGCAACCATCTTGGATTTTCTGAAGACCAAAAATGCATGTTGTGCCTGTTCACTTCTTCATAACTCGTAAAATTTGACTCATCAGAAAATAGTACTGTGTGAAAAAAGTTTCCATCAGCTTGTAATTGTGCATGTGCCCATTGACAAAATGTGAGTCGATTGTGAAAGTCATCGCCATGAAGTTCCTGATGGAGAGATACGTGGTAGGGATGAAATTTATGACGTTTCAGTATTCTAAGAATGCTTGTTTGTGAGATGCCAAGATCATGAGAAATTGCACGAGAACTTGTGTGTGGAGTCATATTGACCGTAGCTAATACTGCAATTTCATTTTCTTCTCCAGTTACTGTTCGTCGACGTTGTCTTTTCTTTGGTTGAATACTGCCATCTTCAGAAAACTGATGCACAACACGATAAAATGATCTACTGGATGGATGTCTTCTATGGGGAAAACGCTGTGCATACAATTCGCGCGCGTTCTCAATGTTGCGACCGGCTTCTCCATAAATGAAAATCATTTCAATTTTTTCTTCGACTGTTAAGGTTTCCATCGGTAACATACTCGTTAACATACAACGCTTTATTAGTAACACACAGCTAAATAATAACTTCGTGAAATTTGAATTGATGCGATCTCACGTGTAGCTCGGACTCAACTTAACTCTTTAAGTCTTCAAATTACAAATTTGCTTTATATTGAGTCTAAATCAGCAACAAACATACGGCAAAAAATTCGCTCGTGGCCAACATACTTCTTTTTGGTCTAATAAAAACTTACAAGTTTGTAGTGATAGTAAATTTTTTGTAGCCTCTTCCCACTTTTTGTAATATCTGATGAATCAGTAGCCAAACTAATAGCCAACGGTAGTGTTCATTGCAGGGGTAACGGCTACTTTTACATTTTATTGTTACTGCTACGTTCAATGCTTAATTACTCGTAAACATTGAAAGTAAACTCGAAAAGTCAAAAAACAAAAGTTGTTAAGTTTTCTACGAAGAATACGAATCATTAAAAAAAATAGGAGTTCCTATTTAAAAAATCAAAGTTACCCTTCAAATAACCTTGAAACTCTAAACCAAACGAACCAAATATATAACCATTAAACCCCGCTTGTAAAATGATGATACTTTTGTCTAAAACATTTTTCTCTCAAATGTTTCATTTTCAAGATATTCAAGTTTGCCAACTTAAATGGTGCACCCTGTATATGGATGGATAATAAAACTATTTTGAGCTAATGAAAAGTTTAATCAATAGAACGTAAGCTACCAAATACTTAAATTGGTTTACCCCTTTAATAATATTTTATAATGAAATACCTTATTTCATTCGAATCGATCATTTTAAAACCAGCAGTGCAACAGCGCCAAATTTAAAAAAGCAGGTCACAAAAAAATAAATAAATAAGACGAAATATATGAAGCTGATATTTTTATAAATTATAAGTTATATTAGATGGCAAAAAATGTTCTTGAGCGAACTGACCAGCGGTCGTTCACCGTAACAGTCTATTGAATTTTACTTTGTTGCAGTATCATTTTCCGATAACATACCTAAGCAGTGACGAAAGGATCAGTTTTTTGCTTTATTTTTTCCATCGACGCGTGGTTTACGGAAGATTGGTTTGGTATTTCTGAGAATATATAGCCATTATATTAATATTAATGTTATTAATGCTAGACATAAAAACGATGCACTAAATTTTTCCTTTTCTTGGTAAAAGTGTGTTGAAGGTCTTAACCTTCAACACGCTTTGAATACCCAAGTTGGTATTTTATTATTAGGTAATATTGAACATATGTATTTCTTTCTACACTATATTCAGGCTTTGACTTTGAATATTATTTTAAGGAGATTAGAAAAAAATAGGTACCTACTTGATTTGAAATATTTATTTTCTTATTGGAAAAGAGTATTAATCAATTTTTTTTTAAGAAATGATACTTTTCACGTGTATCTAAAAATGCTGAGCCTTTCTGGCGGCCAGCTGCGGAAATTAACCAGTCACTTATAACCTAGAAGACCCAGTCAAAGGTCCGCAACAATTCCGAAAGCCACAGAACCATTAATAGATTAGCCCTTTTGGCTTGGGGTTTATTAGGCAAAGCCAGGCGGAAATCCAGACTGAAACTACATTTATTTGTCGTACGAGTTCTCGAAACGCCATTAGAGAAGTTTTAGTGGCGCTGGTGTGCCTATTATTTCATCATCTCTCCGTTCAAAACCACGAGACAAGCACGTAAACTAAGTTTGCGAGTCAGTCAGTAAGCGAACTGAATTTCTAACAAGATGTATCGGTCAAATATTGTATAGCTTGGACAGGTATTTGATGGAAATTCCTAATACAAAAACATGAATAGTTTCAGTCTTTGTTGTTTCACTTTATTTTGCCTACCTACATGATAATTTTTTCTAGAAATCAATATATAGTCTTAAAATTTCATTATGGTAGAGCTACATGATAACGAGTGGTTCAGGATTTTACCATTTGGTTAGTTAATAGTGTACTCCAAAATACGTATTTTAGAGGTATCTATCTATATTTAAACTAATAGCTATCAATTAAAGATATTAGCAAAATTGCTTGAAGACCAATAGTAAAGTTAGTTATTGAACGATTACCCTACACTGTAGATTAATAGTGAAATCATGAAAAAATTGGACCTACCTAGATATTCCATCGATACTTTGAATGAATGATGAACGGATAAAACAAAAACTAGTAAACGTATGGTGTACTAGTAAACGTACATCAATAATGATAAATTAAAATTAAGGACATGCACGCTGATAGAACAAGGATTGTTTATGCGGAACAAGAAAAGCGAAAAGAAAGGTATAGGTACGCAATCTGACCGAATAAATCAAGAGGGCGACTTTCGGGATGAAATGGTCGCCCAGATTCTACTCAAAGACGTTCTGCCTAACTCCCGTTACCCATTCGATTTAGTTTCCAGAAAGCTCAAAAGGCGGAAACATCGAAAATGGTCACGTCGTTCGAATGAACGTTACGACTTTGCCCTGCAAAACGTTACACTCAAATAAGTGCATGCATATTCCATAGAAGAGCGGATACTTACCGATGCTGTCGTGTAAACGTTTCGGTCTATGCCTATAAGTTGTCATACAATTCTTTATTCTTATTAAAAAACAAATTTTACACTTAAACTTTTACACTAGTAGTAGTAACTACAAATAAGAAACAGTATTTAATAAAAAATGGCTGGGTGTCTGGAAATGACGCACAGAAAATTCTGGGGGTGATTCTACAAGATAAATTTATGTCCCAAGTTCCTATATCAGTTTTTCGACCACTCAAAATTGATGGAGGTAGAATGGAGCTTTGAAGTTTACGTAAAATTAAATCTCTCAAAATTTCCATGTAGGTGTCTTGGTTTCCACACAAACATAGCATTTCTTTCCATGGTATGCTTTTTTAAAATGACTAAAATAGTTAAAATGAGTTGTTTTTGATACAGTGTAAAATATATTTTAAAGACGTTTTCTCGAAAATCGCTCATTTTAGAGAATCGTCAAGTACATCTTTTTTTATGTTTTTGCATGCTCTTTCATTTTATCCTATCATAATTATTAAAAAAGCAAAAAATAGAAAATTATAGGTCTTTTAATTGAAATTGTCATTGTTTTTCAATTTTTATTTTGTTACCTATTTAAATTTTTCATTATTTTTATTTTAGTATTTAGGGTTTTCTATGGTGGTCCTATAGAAAAAAATGTATTTGAAATTCCACTTTTCACTTTTTAAGTTTCATTTGTTATAGGATTAGCATCTTTTCCAGTGGATCTTCCCTTTATCCACTCCAGCACTCGGCCGGCGGAGTCACGAACCCACGAAAAGCAAGCCATGAAAGTGAAAGCGCAAGCACGTGCACCCAAATCTAGCTTGCCGCGTGTAATCACGGTAATCTAGATAAGCATATGAGGAAATCGGATACCAGGAAAGTGGCGCGACTGCTAATCGCCGCCACCTATGATAGTTCCAGAGGTAATTTCCTGTGAATGAGATTTTCTTACCCCGATACCGTCCCGCGGTAATTTGTAAATGCCCACAACGTTCTGCTTAATTTACAGTGTTTTACAACGGGATTGAGTCGCGATTCGCTAAAAGGGGCTTTCCTTAAACGCTCAAGGGTCTAATTTGGTGATCATTACGGAAATGAAACCATAAATTTACATAATTTCGATTTTACCTTGTCACCATTAGTCTCATTATGGGTTTAAAAGAAAGGGTTTTACCATCAAACGTTCTTTTGGAGCAATACAATCGAAACAGAAGATGAAGTATGCCATGATAGTCTCATAATGTCTCACAAGCCTTTGTTTTGTTCTTTAGTCATACCTACAAATTGATTTAGGTATGTAGAATTTTTCATATGATCAAAATCTAGATGATTTTTTGTGGAAAACTAGGTAATAAAACGTAAATTATAAAAATGTACGTATCATTTCGTTCGTATAGCATACTTTAGCAGTTTATTATGAAAATTATTTTCTGAAAACATCTGTTGTTTGACACATACGTATATTACAAATATACGTATGTGTGTAAAATTAGATAGCTGCTGTCGGTCTAGCTCTTTATACAATGACTCTTGAGCTCTTTATACATACGTAATGACAATGACACGTAGACATTGAGTACAAAGTACATAAGAATTAGTAATAATCCCTTGGATAAATCCCTGGAATAATATTAAACGCTGAACTCCGTGTCGTTTGCCACGTCGTCATAGTAGTCGCTCCTACCCGTTAATACATAGGAGCAGAGAGGTGAAATAGCAGAAATAAATCTGCCTAATTAAATTCCTAAAGTTTTATGAGAATTTGACGTCGCGACGCCCGTCCGGATGTTACAATTAAAAGTTTTTCCACGTCTACATGAAATGTGTCTCTAAATCTCTTGATGGACCTAATTAAAAAACGTTTCTGCGAAAATTATCCAAAATAAATATTTCAAGGGCTCATTAAAACTTTGCAGTTAGTTCCATAAAATAAAGGGAGACCCGGTTAGAATGTTAAGTATCGTTTTAATTTTTTATGTCTATATTAGATTGTGGTGCTCCTTCAGTTTTGATGTCATCTTCAAGCTGTGGCAATAATTTAAAGCATCAAAATAGAGTGGTTTAGATATTTTATATCTTTATTCTTTTTTAAACTCATGCTTCTCAAAATAAAAATTTAGTCGAAGGACTGAAAGCTCTCAGTCGCTTAATATTATTGAGAAAATCAGAATTAAGAAATGATCAAGGGATTTTCTTGACTATAGTTTCAACAAGCGTACTAAAACGATAGTAAAACAATTTTCTAACCGACATGTTCGGAATGGTGTGCTTGGCTTTTTTATGCATAAAAGATGTCAAAATAAACTATTACAGAAGCACATTCAATGGGCATGGGTACACACAGAATGAAATCCTAGGAGTGCAAATAATTTTGTCTTTTTTAAACAAATAATATTTTTACCAGATCTACGTCTCAAACATGCAATTTATAGGATCAAAGCCGTATACAGGGATTTACGTCGTAGGTATAGCTGAAACACAGTCGCTTATTATTAGTAAAAATTATACATATTCGTATAAGGGGTGGTTCAAATTAGTATGTTTTCGAGGGTTATCGATACTCTGTAATAGATAGAGTAAATCTGCTGGACGAGACCTGTGCTCGTTTTTCCGTTTTTTCTTGTTTCTCAATTTTTGTCAAAAGCGACTGATGCTGTTTTCTCGTTTTCCTTTCAAGATATCTCAAAATGGTTTGAACATTTTATACATGCAGTTTCTAGACATACATTTGATGGCATAAAAATAAATTTGATTTAATTTTTTGTTTTCTTGTTGTGACCACAACTTGTGTTTTTTAAGTGCAATACCCCCTTTTTATTTATAAAATGGATAGAGAACTGAAAATGCATTCCAAATATATCGAATTTTCGAACATTTCCTGGAAAATATGATTCTAGCTTCTCTGGATACCAATAAGTTTGTGTAAATTATTGTTATGTTAATTTCAATACACTCAAATTGTAAATAGAATCACGTTACATCACAATTAGAAATAGAGATCCTTTGCTAAATTTGCATTTTCATTTCTTAAATTAAAACATTTTATTAAATTGTATTTATCCTCAATTGAATAGAAATCCATTTTTTATTTGAATAAACTGATTTTGTTTTCCCTGCCTTCTAAGTCAACCAACTACTATATCATATTGAAAACTTTTCATATTTTCCAGAAATTGTTTGGAAAATAATATATGAACATATACATATATTTAGACTCCATCAGATTTGCTTTATATATTACAGATTCTCGCTAACCATGGAAACAACTAATTTGAACCACCCCGTACATACCATACATGAATATTGGTTGGTATGAGTTTTGTTATTGGTAGAACCACCCTTTTGCATCCCTTATTCGCCTTCCATGCATGCCGGAGAGACAAATTTCAGTATTCTCTCCAACTTTCCCATAAACATAAAATTATGCATAGAACTGGAAAAGAAATATAAATCTCTCAGTTGCATCCCTGAATTCCTGGTTTTCCCATCGCCGATACTATTTTAAATTCCAAGAGAGGTGGATGCAAGGAGAGTTTCTCAGCAATTCCAATGCAAGAAATGTGTAGTGGCCCTCGCAAAAAGTTAATCAAGTTAATTTGTAAAGGTTTTTTATAGGATTGTGCCTGCGTGGAAATTTAAAATGTTATACAATTAATTATTAGGCTGCAAAATAAAGATTGTACCAGAAAACTTTATATTTAAAAAGTTAAATGAGACCCAAGTTCATTATCTTACTGCGAGAAACTTTTAAACGGCAATTAGAAAGCATTTGGGCCATAAATCAGCGCCATCGAGATGTAAATTCGACGGAAAATTGCCGGCCGATATCACTTTTTATTTTCTAAAGGCAGAAAGCTCCACGGTTGCTTTTTAAGACAGTCCTTTTATGCCAGGCGTCATTAAAATGCCGAACGTTTTCGTAAGGCACGCAAAAGCGGCGAGTACTGGAAGTGTTATAATAGTGAGTGACATTTCAATCAATTACATGGAATGGTTATTATCTCAGGTAAACCTATTTTCTGTTTTTACGGGATCTAGGCGAATGAGTTTTGCAGAATAAGAGGAATCCACAAAAATTAAACCATTTGGTACATTTTACGTAGTAATAATAAATAATTCTGAAAAATTTCCTTGTGTGAATTTTGTTATTTTTAAGTATAGCTTCTCTATAAAACATCTCAGTGTATGATGGTACGCAAATATCGGAAAAGGATATACTTTCCATTATAAAACTTGAATAGAGATTATATTACTTTTCTTACTTATGTTTTTAAATATGAGAAATTAATTAGTTTTTTATGTGTCATTTAAATTCAGCCTATTTCCAGAACTAAGGTCAATCACCGACGCCAGGAGACACCAGGATACGCCAGGAGAGCAACTGCCAATCTGGAAATTTTGCCAATCTCCCATTATCTCAAGTAGGGATCTTTTACTTGTATATTATCTCATAGAGAATTTTTCTTTTAATTTATTGTCATATAGTGAAGTAGTTGTTTTCGGCATCTCCCTCAAATAAATAAGTAGAATTGTCTTCCTTAAAGGCAATAGAGGTCATTGCTGTAATGGTACCAGCGGAAAGCAGATCACTATCTGTCTGTCAATTACACAATAATTGTCAGACGGATGTAGTGTGAAAATCAGTAGTACACAATTTTAAATGTATATTTATTGATAATTTCAACCAAGGCAATGAATTGATATGTCTATATGACAGTATAAAAAGCAATAATACCTACTATGTCAAATAAATACCTATAGAAAACTCATACACACCTGTAACATTAAAGAAAGATGAACGAAAGAGAATTCACGAAAACATTTCATTCATATTTTTTATTAAATGCCACGCATTTTCACGTTTCACTATCGAGAATGCAATATTCGTTTCATATAAATGTCTCGTATGAAATGTCCATACGAAATGTATCGCATGATTAAATAATTGTGCAATATGGCTAGATATAATGAATCGCATTAAATCGGATATTAAATATTATTGTGTTTTTTATCTACGAAGATGTACATCCGGCAAATAAAAGTAGAAGAAATGTACCATATTTTATCTGTAAATTGATAACTCAAAGTCATTGTAAAAAATGTCGTGTATCCGATAACATTTTTTCGCAAATTGGAAAAAGTTAGCACCAATCATTTTATCTGTACTTCTACAGATATTGCAGGATTAACATGATTGATTATCCAATCATCGGTAAAGTTGAATAGAACCGGCGCATATACCAACGCTACATTAATTACTGAACCGTTGCATAGGGCATAAAAGAACAAGCAAAGAGAATAACTATCCTTTCAAATATGGGAAATATCCATCGCTCTGATGAGTGCACCAGCAAATGTGGCTTTTAATCCCTATCAAAATTGTTCGGAATTAGTATAGATTTGAAACGAAATGCATGCTTCGAATGTATTTACTCTGGAATTCACGTTCGGTTTTAAGTAATCGTCAGCATAATATAACGTAATTAACTGCACTTCAACTGATGAATGGGGGCTTCAAAATTGGCTCGATTTGCACAAACGTTCAATTTCGTGTAATAATAGTTCATTTAATATAAGGTAAATGCGCTCTAGTGCGAGAAGGTTTGATATTAGGGGTATATTAAAAAATATGGAACTTATTGATATGCCTCGCATACATATATAGAAAATGCATAAATGATATTCTGTCACTTATAGCAGCCTGAAATAATCAATTTGTGACTTCTCTAAAGCCACTTTGGGTTGTCTTGACTTCCCCAGTAGATCTGTAAGTTCGAAATAGCTGTCTGTCGTTGTATTAATGACTGTAAAACAGCATCTATAGATATGTATTTTATACGTGTATACTTTCATTTTACGTTTATTTCAAGTCTTTGAAAGCCGATATATATATTTGTATTTGCAGTTAGAAGATTGAGATGTTACAGGAAACTGTCGATGGCAGTTATTATAGATATTTCTATTAAAAAAATAATTACTGATATGCCAAATAATTATATCTGAAACAATTCAATCCGGAGCGTTTTACATTCACTATTAGTGTATATATTCTTTACAGCGTCATGTTTCTCTCATAAAGTAGGTATAAATATTCGCCAGACATTTTTTGAACCAATTATTTTACTCAGTTAATAAAAACAGATAACATATTACATAATACCGACGTAAATATTGGTGATTAAATGTTTAGTTCTGATTGGCGTATTGTTTGACAGACTTAATTGGAAACGCACTGGTTTCATAACAAAACCAATAAATACTTCATTACAATGTGTATGAATTTGTATTTTAAACATAATTCAGCGCTGAACATAGACGAATGGGAAATGAGAAAAATTCATGATTTTTTATAGTAATATGTACAAACAAATGTTCACTTAATTAACAAAACGTAAAAAGTGAGGAAATCATAAAATATTTATTTGGAAAAGTTCTAGTTGCTTTGCCTTGGAACAAATTTTTCAAATTTTTTACTTGGCTCTAACTAAACTAGCGTCTATTTGTGGCTTGCTTCACAAATAATCATCCAAGGTAAATATCAACTTTTATCTTTAATACAAAGTGTTCTGATGCCAATATGTTATGTGTAAATATACCGTTATATAGAAAATACAATGACAAAAAAAGTTCAATAATGTTCAATAAGATACTTTAGCCTTAAAATTCGTAGGAGAGGAATTGTTTTGGCAACAATTTTTTATAGGTCATTTATAGAACGAGGACTATGGAAAACGCCTTATTGATCTTCCAAGTCACGTCTTACTAGTCATGTAACAGCTGATAAAAAAGACTGTTTATCATCGGTATTCTTTTTGCATTAACATTTTCGCAACTTAATTAATATATTCCTTACCCCTGAGTTTATCCAGTTTCTGTTCAATTGGGGATTATTATATAAGTATAAGGTCTATAAGTTATCTAAGGTGATACTCATACACCATCTAAATAAAAAACTGCGATTCAAGACGAGACGATAAGGTCGTACGTTTAGATACTTGTGGCCTTTACAACCTTTTTCTCTGTTCATAATATTATGTTCACATAAATATCACCGGCAAATCGTAAATAAAAGCTTATTATACTACCTCGGTTTCGATGGAGCACCTCACTTGCCTGTTCGCTTTCAGCAACGTACCTGCAATAATAAAAATAAATTTATTAAACCTTAAATCCGATACAGAGCGAGTCAAGAAAACTTCTAGTTCGCTTGAAATTGTTTCGGTGTCGTGTGATATTTTTGGTGTAATGCAAAATATACGTATTGCAATCATGTGTTTATACTGTAGTTTGCAGTTAATTTACTGCTCAAACCAATGAATGGGGTATAATTTATGTTCATATATTTATTTGCCCAGTTTGAGGGGCAGCCCAGTACAGTAAACACGAATATATAAAAATGTTATAAGTGGTAATCAAGGAATTTCTAATTTCATGAGTTACCCTGTCTGCTGGTAGGAGTAGTACAATCGACAGCCATAGCCGGTCGAATTTTTTATTTATGCCACCCGGAGAGCTTTTTATTCCGAAAGGGACAATTTACGGTCCATAAAGGCGAATTGATTGCCTGTTAAACGCTTTGTAGTGTGGCGTGTTGACTTTTTTGGATGTGTTACGTTTTAATCCACCCTGAAATCGTTTGGAACGATGGCATGGCGTGCCGTACTTTTCGGAAAACGGTGAACAGACATGCCAGCACCGTCGATCTGCGATATTTATGGATGAAGGTGTAAGCTTGCGTGTAATTTGACATTGCACGAAATTTCTTTAAAATATATGGTGGCGATTTCAATAGTTTTTGTTTCAATGGTGGTAAATAAAATAGAAATACATACACATTTGTAACACGTAATGTCTTGTTGGTCAGGTGATGCGTAAAATAAGTTGCTTTTACTCGTAAGTTGTCTAAAATAAAGAAAGAAATATTTCTAATAGCACAGAATTTCAATGTTTGTCCTCTCTAAAAGATTGTTGGCTTAGACAAGAACGCCACTGACTGGACCTAATAGTTCAAAACAGCTGTCTCTTGTTTGGTATAGGCACTCATGTGCAGGTATATACTTCTGTCAAATTATCAAAATAATGATATTGTTTGCATGTAATTATAATTACATTACTAGTGGTGAGAAACATACCGTAGTGCCCTTCTTGGGTCTTTGGTCTTTGCTACTATCCGTCTGACAATTATTATCACATTGTCAGACAGAGAGCGACCTGCTTTTTCGCAAGTGCCATTATAGCAGTGACTTCTATTGTCTTTGAGAAAGATAATCCTACTTATTTATTTGAAGGAGATGCCGAAAACAACGACTCCACGGGCAATGTACATGTCGGGGTACATCAATTAAACAATAATTGTTAGACGGATAGTAGCAAAGACCAAAAGAGGGCACTACACTACCTATGTACCTACCTATGACAATCTGATGAGCAGAGAACAAGTGCGAAACCGGTCAGTATCTGCTGGTTGGTCTCGATGAAGGATATGGCGATTCCTATGGAGATGCCGGAGTAATGCAATGCCAGTCGGGGCACATTACCCATGGGGTTATAATTACATTTGACAGCACGTTTTTTTTTTTTTTGAAGAAACTCTAAATTTTGCCTTAGTCAGGTTAAGTTGTGCCACAAATAAATCATATGTAATTTAACAATAAAGTGGTGATTAAAAAAGTGCTTATTTTATTACATTATTATTACTATATACTGTAGATGTTCAAGACAATGGCAGTGACCATAAATTTATAAGAATAAATACCCATATATTTATTCAATTTCAATTATTCATTCGCTAGTTAAAATACTGTTATTAGGTAAAGGATAACACTTATAGTTTCATTACGTAATATTTAAGCAACATTATTTCAACATGAAGGAACGCAGTAAAATTAAATTTCCATCAATTTACAATAATGTACATTTACAATAATTATGATATAAATTCCACATGAACGAATGATATAACATCGCTCATAACATGAGCATGACATCGTATATTTCGGCCTAAAGCGTGAGTAGAAATGTAAAAAATTGTACCGTTAAAGTTATATAAAACGTTAGAGTATTATTCTTGTGGTCTTTATTTCACAACAGTGAAATTTTATAATGTCAAATGAGTAAAATTGCAGCATTTAAAAATGGGCGGAAGTAAAATAAAGTGGTCAGGAAAATAAAAGTTCTTCAACTTAGTTATTGGCGGTTATTTCGAAATGGAAAAATTTCGTTCGAAACACATCCCGTACTGCAATCAACACCCCTATTCTTATTTTCTTGAAAACAATAAACATATTCCATTAATGTCTTCGTTTGCAAAAGAGGTACATACCTAATAAATATTTATACATACAAGAACTGCAGTGTGCACTCTAAAATAATGTACCTATAATTCTCTGTATAGAGGAGAACTGAATAGAGTTATTATTACACTCATTACGTAGCCGTTACTATGAAATTGAACAAGTGTCGAGTTCCTGTTCCCAGTTTTTATTTATATGATTTCGTTTCTATTTCCGATATTTTCAGCTTAAATAGAGTTCCTAGTGATAAGGTGGGTAATTTCTTGTTTGGATGTAAATGTGTTATAGAAAATTGAAACGCCTGCCGATATTTTTTACAAATAAAACAATAAAACAATTTACTTTTATGTACAACTGCTCATCTGTGCATCTTTGAAAATACTAATTTACAGTATATGATAAAGGATGATAAAATAAATTTTCAACAGTTACGAATTATGAAAAGGATTAATATAAATTTTTGTTTTTAACAATACTGTAATTATGTACCTTAATTTGGATTTAATGAATCATTATATATGCAACATTCCTATGACCTTTCACACTTTTTTATCTGCATTCCAGCTACATGAACACCAGCTACATATGAACACCCATTATTTGCCATATTATATTGTTCATAACAACTGTCCAGTAACAGGTGTTATAAATCTATAACATTGTATACCTACGCGACAAAAACACGTGCCTGTGCCTCACATTCAATTAAATAGTTCTACACGTGATCGGGGGCGGCTTCTAAAAATCGATTTCATTATACCGCATAATCGAAATTCCTCCACAGAGCGTTCTCAGAGTGACAGGCTTGTCTCTGAGAAACCATTTTTTCTTTATTAAAGCACGCCCTTTCATTTAAAAAGGTGTTTTATATAAAAGGAATCCTGATTACGGGTATTTTATATGCAGAATCGATAATGGTCGCGTATTACACTCCAGCCCGACAATTTTTAATAAAAATTCAATTAAAATTCCTTACTGCACTCACATCAAATATACAACACGTTGTGTCGGTACCCAATAAAATTTACAGAAATTAAATTTGAACTTGCGTTAGGCATATTTCGGTAAAATTGCAATTATTACTCTTTTTGTAAATAAAATTAAATTTTTTGTTATTCGAGGAATTAAATTTGTTTTTTTAATTAAAAATGGATTTGACTTTAAAAGCTTTTTCAAATTTTCTATACTATATTGAAAAGTGCAATAAAACATATGGAACAGTTTGCCACATATGATGAAATTGCTGTTATTTGTATTTTTTTAAATCGGGAAGAGAAAAATGGACAGAATGATTGGGTAACTTTCAGTAAATTAAAAATTACAATAGCAATTATATATATATAAGATATGACCATAAAAACAATGTGTTGGAGAAAGGGAGAAAGACTTTGTAGTGCTTGTATCATTATTTTGGGTACCCTTCATTTCTACCAGTTCATTTTCTATCAGTTCACTTTCAAAATATGTCTCGGCCCATTTCATCTGAATAGCTGTTTCGATGTCAAATCACCAGATTACGAAATATCAAATAATTTCTACTGGCAATACTTTTCTAGAGGGTTTTCTCATCTGCCAGACCTGCCAGTCACGTATTGTTCGATTATGACGGAAAACCGTTTCTGTTGACGGCCGAAGTCGCCCATCCAAGTCCGATTTACCGAAATTACGACCTACGTGCCTGTGGATGTCACGTAATAAAGATTTGCAATTTTTCCCTTGAATTTTATACACGGGCTGTGCCTATTCGGTTGTTATATTACTACAAAGAAAAGTGGAGACATCCGTCTTGATTTGGCCGACGCGGTGTTTTATATTTATAAGGTAGGTATACATATTATGCTTAAACCGTAAATTTCAGCAGAAGCACACCATCTTTCAGTCTGATTTATTAATTAAGCACTGGCGTTAACTGAAAAATTTAATAAGAGGCTCAACACAGTGGAATCGAGATTTTAGACGTGAATTTCTCCGATAACATTCACATTTCCCATCAAAATTTATTATTACGTGGATTGTTGATAGCTACTTCCATATACATGTAGGACGAGAATGAAGAACTAAATTTAATAAAATAAACATATTTTGGATTATACCTAGATTATACCTATCTACATATAAGTAATAAATGACGTATGTACCTACTTAGAAAATCTATCATAAAACAAAAAATGAAGTACCTACATAATCCTCGAAAAACCTTAAAACAATTATTATTTCCGTGCGTAAAATTTCAAGTAAAAATCATTCATAATGTACCTACTTATATGATTTCACTGAAAAAATAATAGTTCGATTAATTTTCAAACAAAATATTTTAATCAAGCACATTCCACTTAAAGATTCAAAACGTAATGCATTTTATGACACTATTTATTTATAACTTATAACTTTTATGTATACGCAAAACATTATATAACAACACATCAATATGTATGAGACGAACCTTAAAACTGGTTCCTACTAATAAAAAATTCCAACGTGTACGCTACAAGCTAAAATTCGTATCGCTACTCGAAAAAATTCATGCATGGACATACACTGTCGAAAGATCGAGTGGCGAATTTAAATTTATAATACGCCTACCTCTCCTTTATTGTGTTCCGCGTATATACATAACGGTTTTTATAGATTTACATAAACGGCAAATACCCAACAGGGATTTGCCCAAATTTTGATCTTGTACGGCAACTGGCGAACAAATTATTTTGAATATTGAGGGCCTCCTCTTTCAGAAGCCCTTCTTTTCAATAATTATTATTATGAATTGATAACATAGGTTAGGATGTGAAGGATGTAAAATGTTTTATTTTCGTGTATGTATTTTAATACCAAAAGTTATTAAAACCTAAAGTTATGTACTTCATTAAATACAGTGTGTTTCTAATTAGATACAATAAAATTGGTATCTTGGAAACCGTTAAAAGTTAATTTGGCGTAATTTGGTGACTAATAATATGCCTCAAAAAAATCAAATGTAAATGTAAATTTATTGAGGTATTAAGTACAAAATTTAAAGGATATTATATTATCCCTATTATATTGTATAATAGGGATATATATTATGATAAAAATTGTTTAATTTTACAACATATTTTTTGTCATTTTTAAACATTTACATTTGTACATTTATATTAGTTTAAAAAGTGATCAATATATATGTTTAGGTATAACATACAGGGTGTCCACCTAGTGCGCGTAAGTCCAATATCTGGGTTAATAAAAGAGATAACTTAACTTTTTTTTCTACAGGGTTGTCTAATATCCCGAGCTGCACAAAATGAAAATATATTTACATATTCAGGGTGTTCAGTTTTTCCTGGACAGGTACCAACTTCGTTTTTCTAAATGGAAATATATATTTTTTATTGCTTTTTCGAACTAAACCCTTGATTTTAGTAGGACTTTCATCAGCCTTCCCTATACCTAACTTAAACTGTTTTTGAAATATTGACGGGTGAATATTGACATTTTTGCAACTTTGACACCCTGTAAAATCTAAACGGTTTGAGATCAAGCAAAACGGTTTGCACATTCCTATCTTAACTTTTCATAAGCTATCGTTTGATACTAATTTCAAATTTATACAGGAATAAAAAATTTTCAAAATTTTCAGAAAATTTTAAATTTTTGGATAATTCTGAAATTAGTACCAAACGATAGCTTATGAAAAGTTAAGATAGGAATGTGCAAACCGTTTTGCTTGATCTCAAACCGTTTAGATTTTACAGGGTGTCAAAGTTGCAAAAATGTCAATATTCACCCGTCAATATTTCAAAAACAGTTTAAGTTAGGTATAGGGAAGGCTGATGAAAGTCCTACTAAAATCAAGGGTTTAGTTCGAAAAAGCAATAAAAAATATATATTTCCATTTAGAAAAACGAAGTTGGTACCTGTCCAGGAAAAACTGAACACCCTGAATATGTAAATATATTTTCATTTAGTGCAGCTCGGGATATTAGACAACCCTGTAGAAAAAAAATTAAGTTATCTCTTTTATTAACCCAGATATTGGACTTACGCGCACTAGGTGGACACCCTGTATAATAACAAATACTAATTTTCCCTAACATGAAATTAGTAAAATGTGCTTTGTTGTATAGTTGGTGATGACGCCACCGCAGAGACCTCTCGGTTATGAAGATTTTATTAAACCAGCCGTTTTGTGTACTTTTATTTCCACTCTCTGGAAGATGCCGCCTCCGTTAACCGTATGACCGGAAACGTATACAGAATGATCTCATTCCGACTAATTATTTGGGTTTCCCGCTCTCTTTTGTAGGTTTATATAAAAGGATATGGGATTCATCCGACGAATTTTAACTTCAATAAAAGCCTCGATCTTTAAAAACCGATGAAACGGAATTGAAGCTCTTTGAATGTGTCATTGGAAATTTGTATATGACTTTTTTGATATTCTTTGGCTTAAATATATTTTGATTAGGAACTGGAAATCTTTTCGGCCTTTATGATTAAAAATGTAGAAAACATAAATCAGTATTCTTTTCTGACATACACTGATAAAAAATGATACATGAAAGATGAAACACTGAAAAAACTATGATATTTGTCTATTTTTAAAGTAAGTTAAAAACGATCCTGCGTAATTTGGTGGACAAAAATAGAAAAATAAAGTACACTGCTGCAACCAAAACTTATTACATTAAAGTTGCAGGGAACGTAAACTTAACAGGTTTAATAAAACCGTCTGTTACAGTTTTTGAGAATTTATAAAGTAATTATTTGATTTGATTAATTTGATTTTCCCCACAAATCGGTTAAATAATAATAAAAGAGATATAAAAAGCTTCTACTGTTGAATTGCAGAAGGTTATATATAAAAATGAAACTTAATGTCTTTTTTATACGATCTTAGTAGTTTCGGTGCATGAATCCTATCATTGTCCCATAGTAAAACAAAAACAAAAACCATAACTTTACCACTCATGTTATCTTAATCTTAATGTTTTTGACCCATCGGTTTTCTTCCAGCATTCAAACGGTTCTTCTTATACCTTTTAAACTAATATTTAAACATACTATTTTAACATAAGCTGCCACTCAAGCCACCTTATTCCTATTCTTCTTACCATCGATACTATGCAAATATTTGAATATCAATAACACCCATCGAAGACCGTTCACATCCGCAGCAAATTTTCCAGAACACAGCACGTCACCGCGAACTGGTCTTCGACGCTTGAAAAATGTATAAATAAATACAGATATATGGCGGTTGGCATGCTTCCTGGCAGGACATTTGTTCGCCTGTCGTCCTTTTTGCCTCATAAACGGGTTTCTTCGGTTCGAGGACCCCCCAAAACCCCACCGGAGTTTAAATTATTGACTTGATCTGGCTATGAGTTCCTTGAACTCGGGTATAATTCTGAAATATTCAAATAATCGTTTAATTGGGATCTTGATACTTGGCAAGAGCAATTAAGAATACATATTATGGCCTAAGATGACGAACCAAACAAACAAAAAAGACATACTATACTGGTGGTGTCATCAATATAATTCTTATTGAGAAATTCCTAAAAAGATAATAAGAATATATTTGTGTATACCTACCTTTTTCTAGCATAGGTCTATGTTTAATTATTCTGTAAAACAATAACTGAGAAAAATCAGTTTAATAAGGATTAAACATAATACATTAATAAACACAATGGATTAAACCTAATAAAAACATAAAAATATGTGAACATTAAGTATGACAATCTGAGTCTACAAAGATATCTAGGTCGACTAGGATTTGTCGTCTGTGGAAAATTCTCACGCTTAAACCAACTTGTGACAAAAAATCATTACACGCTATGAAAGAACAGACGAAACGAAGATGCAAACCAACCGTCTGTCGTATAAGGCCAATTTCACTTTTACAGATTCGCTTTTTACAGTCTGCTGACCTTAAACGTAACCTGAATGCATACATTACGTAACCCTTGCACTTTCTTTTACACGCAAATATATTCGTCAAATGTGAGTGAGGCAAAATATCATTCATGACATATCATTTTGAACAATGCCAGACTTGACATAATACACTTTTTATTTTGGTCAAATGGGGCTATATTTTACCTATTACTTTTTGAATGTATAGCAAAATATATTTTGCGTAAACTTTTGTTTTTTGCGATATAGTGTTTCTTTCTATGGATCTTTTAATCCGATATAATCCTTCTGGTTATTTATACAAATTATAGATATTGACTACATTATTGAAAACCATAAAGAAAGGTTGTCTTCTCAGGAATATAAATAAACATTTAAACGTTTACAAATATACATATAGAACAAGAATTATTATTATCAATATAAATGGTGCATTATTCATAAAGAATTATTATGGCAACACACCCTCTGTATAATCTGAATAAATCTGGAATATTAGTGGAAACATTCAGCATTCAGCTGATATATCTTATTTCTTGTTCCTCTCTCCCTTTCGTCAGAGACGATCTTGTGATGGGCGAATATGTGCAGGACAAGCTCCCGATTTGGCAACACTTCTATCCCAACTCAACGTGAGACAGCCTTCTTATCCGTACCCGTGGCAGCAAAAAGTGCCCCTGCGCAGCGTGTTTACGTAAGTCACAATAATTCCTGTCTGTTTGTGTCCCCTTTATCCGACAAATAAGGACGCTAAAGAGGGCAAGGAGAAAGGATATAATTAAATCCTCTGGCGTAGTGGCAGAGCACAATCTCGACGAGTGTGGTGGAAGTGATATGTATCTATGTGCCCCTTCAAGCGGCAAGCAGGCAAGATTTTGTCTATTCTAATTAGCTGATTTAGGGAAGAGACATGTGTAACTGACGTGTGCCTTAACACTACGCATTTGCCTGCGATAGAACTTCAGTGAAAAATCTTTACAGCCACGTCCCTCAGACTTGAAAATGTATTAAGTAACAAAACTGTCATTATGGAGAGGTTTCACCACAGCATAAATCTGGTTCATCGTATCGATTAGGGCTATTGTTATACCTATTGAAATTGTAACGGTCTAATGTATGTAAATTAAATTAAAAATTTTTTATCAATGCAATCTGACTAGCAGCGTGTGAATACTGTAGTGTCATGGAACGTGTGACTTCTATGTCCGAACGGGCCTTAACGACCTTCTGATTCAGACACACACCTACATTATCATTCACTGCCCCTATATCCGAAAAAATGTTATATATTTATCATCTTGACGACTACCGAATTATAGCACCGTCATATTTTTCGTCTCGTACTTGGCTTTAACATTTTTCAAAAGATAAATGGTCTAAAATGGTAATGTAGGGAAAGATGGATGTATCAGTTTCAGGTTCGTGCACATTGGATTTTTTATTAATCATTGCACGAAGTTGCAGGAGTTGTATGATAAAAATCTAGGGCGGGTTTCTATCCTTACAATAAAAAGGTTGCAATAAAACTGTAAATGAATCAGTTAAATAAAAATTATGAGAGTGAAGTATATCTTCATTATATTTTAAAATCAAAAAGTAGCCGTTGAAAGAGACAGTTGATACAATCAAATATTTTCCGACTAGAAATTGTCCTCTTTAGATTTGATTGTTAAAAGCGCGTTTGCACTCCCTTGATGAAGTAGTCAAAAAATAATATAAACGTATTCAGTGTGCACTTAGGCAACCGAAACATAGATGCATAGAACGCATTGAAAATACAATCGGCCGAATAAATTGTAACATTTTAATCAAAAACCGTACATCAATTTAGTAATTTTTATGTTGCACGTCACCATTTTTGTAGCCTTATATGGAAGAGTCAGTGTGTGTTCCATTATCAAATTTATAATTGCCCAAGAATAATTAGGCCACTTTCCAATATGTTTTTACTGCCCTCAAAATAGTTAAGCCCTGTCGTCTGTAGTAAGAAAAATTCCAATGAAATTTTTTTTTTTTTTTAGTTTATATAATTTCAACAATTTGTTCTCAAGGAAAATAGTTCTTATATAAATTTTCATTGAATTGTGCAAAATGTAGTGCGTGCATGTTGAATGAACCGGTCGTAGCACATCATTTTTGGAAAATATTATTCGACAACTTACGACAAAGAAAAATTATCGGCATATTCAGGTATATGTTTCATTAAGAACGCCGAGATTAATAACAATTTTATCGTTTTGTTTTAAGTACAATGCTTTGTTGTATGTGATAAAATGGAACGCAGAATTGGCGGTGATAACGTGGATTTTAAAATATTTTGATATTGATTGATATATTAAATTATTTAACAAATGTTGCACAGATAAAAATTGATTTAACGCAACCAAACGTACAAATTGTAGTAGTCTTGTGGGTGTAACCCTTGCTATTTTTTCGAGTTATTGTTCTTTTATAACAATAGATGAGGAAGGCGTAGCAGGAGAATGAAAATATTTAGACAAAGAAAATTATAATTTCGCGTAAAACAATCGATGAACTTCAACGAAATAACAACGAAAATACTGGATTTATTTACGTAACGCTTTGAATTGGAACGTTCATTTGTGCAAATTAAACGATAATTATACCTCGCAGCGTTTATTAATAATTATTCTTCGTTTAAAAATAACCAAAGTGCAAAGTGGGCGCTGGCCGTTAAAGCCATGAAATTATTCAAAGCGGAGCAATAGTGGGTGCAGTTTTGTTCGACCGGTACCGATTGGCCGCAAGTCATTTTAAATAATGGTCCAAGACTTAACAGTAGCCGGTGACGACGTTCTACGGACGATGATGGATGTTAAGAAAAGCATCAACGTCAGAAATTTCATATGAAAAGGTTTTTAACAGAATAACACTGTAACTTGTGCAAATTATTATCTTACCGTTTTGCCGTTGCAATACTTGATTATGATTTTAAGTTCTAATTAATTAATTAAATTCTAAGAACTGCTCCCTAACTGTTTTTGTTTTCGAACCTAGTTGACAGACAAGGAAACTGCGGATAACTAATAAAGATTTTTGTAAGTGACAAAATGGAACGCGGCATTGGCGGTGATAATGTTACCTTAACGAGTTGAATACCTATTTAAACCCAGAAACCTTTTTCTTTGTCGCATGTGTCCCTCCTTGGCTGCCACACCCAACCGGGACGAAGTTTCAGATTGACCGAAACGTCAAAAACAAAAGATTACGGCGACGTTCGACCTTCGCACACGGAACTGAAACTTGTCCAGCCTCTAAAGACAACACTGACCTTGGCGGGACATATTTCTTGAGCTTGTAGAACAGAATGCGGGTAAGTCAACGTCAAATGTTGGTAAATAGTAACAGCGCATCTAAGGAAGTACATCATATTTTTATTGGCACTCCGTGCTCCATTGCCCACCTCTGGTGATGGGTAGGTCAGGTGTTTGGTCACTCGAGGGCCATGGGAAAACACGGGAGTCTTTGTAATATTCTAAAAATACGCATCTTCGACTAAGTATTTTTATTAGAGAGAGGTCTAACGTGATTCATGTTATTAATTATTCTGTTATTTTACGTAGGTGAACATGAAATTTCGTAAGATGAATATTCAACAGTTATGATCAAATTGGCACAAATATATCTCCAGTTTAATTAGAAATTGTTGTTTACCTAACAACATAAGAAATATTTTCAGTCAACAGTTTCATTTTTAGCTCAAATTCAATTGTCACGGAAGGTATGATGCACTGCATATCGAGCATATTTAAGAGTCTTATCTGAACCATCAAGAAACTAGAATATCAAAACAATAACCAATATAATAGAGACACATATAACTAAATTTTGGAACATTTACATAAATCTTTAGAATGAAATGAAAAGAAATTTATAAAAATGTGTTTAATATCGGCATAATAAAATTATTTGGAATATTACGTAACCATAGCGGGAATTTATATGACTAAATCAGATGGAAAGTACGTAACTAATTTAGTTCTTCAAAATATAAGCTTATTAACAAATATTAGGTACAATTTTTTAGTCGACCAAATTGCAAATCAAATTGATTTTTGAATAGTTCATGCGTAGTTGTAAATATCTATCAGAATATCATAACTTGAACAATAATATCGAAATTTCAATAATATCTACATTACCTGAAGAAAAGTGAGATGAGCAGAAAATAGTTATCAGCAATTGCCTTTCCTTTAGTACTTAATACTAAAAACGTCTTTTCAATGTAGGGCTAATTACAGAATTCAGCAAGTCGATATATAGATGATCTCATATAAAAGTTACAGTAAATATCATTGACTTGTTAAACGGGTTTATTAATTCATAATTTCATTAAATTTCTGACGAATGGAAAAGCAATAGATGCTGATATTTCCATTTATGACTTGAGTCAATTTCGTTTGGAGCACTTTTTCACCGGCATTTACTTATATCCTATTCAATTAATCCATTTTCCAAAACAATTAGGTCACTGCATCTTAATTTCAATTCCTCCACCACTCGATCTACATGCAAGGATGGATCTCTTACCACTTTCTTTTCTAACCATCTTAAATCCAAGCGTACTTTAGCGAGTCCTCTGCGGCATTTGATCCATGAATTCTGCCCTGACTTCTGGAATTTGTCCATACTTAAAGGTTTTGATGAAATGACAAAACACATGAGAACGCCTGAAATTACTTTATCGGGTGTCTTTCTGTTAATTAATTACAGCAGATTATGAAATATCCTGCACCTTCCCCGAAAACGGAACGATCTGTGCTAATCCTCCCAGGTATTTTTTGCTCCAACATGTAACAATGGCAACCCAGGGCAATTAAAACATGAAAAAGCGCCCTCACGCGCTAATTAACCGAACGAGTCATCGAGAACAAAACACGGCGGCCGCCGCAACACACCTTTTCGCAGCGATTAATTATCGCACTCACATTTCCCGGCCATTATCGCTGCGTCGCACCTAATTAAAATTAAATTAATTAAATTACTTAGTTTATGGTTTTAATTAAAACAAACCGAGGAAAATGCGGCAGCCCCATGGCAGCGCAGCAAAAAGCAACAACATTTCGGGTTCAGAGGGACGATGATGGAACAAAGAGACGGGAAAAGCGGCTCGAAAATGGATACGATTTAATATTAATTAAAAGGGAAAAGTAAACACACCCTCGGACTATCCGCAACAAAGTGTTAGTATTATCTACTCTAGGGGGAGCTAAGAGCACCAATTTCCTCGTTCGCCATCAAATTTAAGTTGAAGGAAAATATTTTCCATTATGTATTTTATGTTATATAGTTATTATATATCACTAGAATAAATAAATAACCAGAAGAATATCCCGCACGCGGCATCTTTGTTTTGGTTGTCGATGGATTCGTGACCTCAGTTCCAAAAGGGAGACTTTCGCGGGTATTTTATTGCTTTTCCATGGACGCATCCACTTTTGAAAAAATGTTTTAATATCATACCAATCACAATTTTTTAGAACTTGCTCAACAACAACAACAACATCGACACAGGCAAGAAAAAAATATATTTTTATATTATTTGATTATTTTTATCTTTTTATATTTTATACTTTTATATTTCTCTGTTAAATAAATTTCTGACAATAATATTGTAAACATACGATTTTCTGTTGATCTATTCTATTTACAATTCTGTATGAAATGGATAAGTAATTACTCAAAATAAAATAAATCATCGAAAGTTACATTGATTTTTTGCATTCCCTTATATCAATGTAGTAAATTTATTATGATTGTTTATTGTACAAGAACACTTGGCCCTGAATTCCTTGTAAATGCTTCATCAATATATCGATTGTGAACCTGCTAGTGACTTGCCAAACCGCCTGCGCCTGTATAAATAATACATAACGCAAAAACAAGCAAAAACTTTTGACGTGTGATATGCTGTAAAACAGTAACGATGATGAGAAATCACAACAGTGAGAGGGTCGGGGCCCATATCGGTCCTATATTGTTAAACATCTTACAAAAGGTGACCCAGCTGATTTAAAAATACCATATTATATTGTATAGTAACCTTTTTGCAATTCAAATCTTTCTTAAGGTGACTGCGCAGTTTTGGAAATGCCTGTATCATGGAGTTTATAAAAAAGAAACAGTGTGTGTATAATGGGATCGATAAAAACAAAAGAATCTATAGAAATCACCTTTTAGTCATACGATTCAATAATAGTTTTACTGTCAAAGTTAAATATTGGTAAAAAGATTCATATTTAAACTATTGTATATTAAAAAAAAATACTCCAATATATCTCACTAGCGTGACTGAGTAAATCGGAGTAAACGTAAAATGCTCTATTTTTCTAAATAAGACCAACTGATGGCTGGCTTACGAAAACAAATTCTTGCTCTATGTGTGTGTTTTCCTCCCCTATAAGCGATTTCATGCTCGAAGCTACACCGAGAGGCTTACGAGCTTAATGTCTGTCTCTGTTGCTGTGAAATTTTGTTTGTCCCAAGTCACAAATTCAGATTGCTGCAACCAACAATGGCGTTACTTAATAGCCTTTATTTAGATTAGTGAGGATGTTTTCCATTAGGTTTGCATAAAAAGAGATAACTTTCAAATTATTAGGTATATATGCAGTGGAATAGTGCCAAATATGACACAGGCTCTTTATATGGAATACCCTTCTAACTTCAGAGAAATTTCGAATACTGCTCTGCAAAAAATAGTAACTAGTTTATTCATATACACCACTTCACGGTAGTTCATTTGTTTCTACCCGACACTGTTGCTGGTATCATAATCAGTCTATTTTTCGACAGTCTCCTAAATTATACCAGGTAAATGTTGAAAATTAAATGGTAAAATTTTCATTTGTACCAAACATTATACCTTAAATGGTGAAATTCGCATACCATAATCGTTAATGGCTTTTTAGATATCGTGGTTTTTGTTTCTAAATCTATTCAGTGGTTTCTGTATCCAATATTGAATATCATGATTTTTTATTTAGTAGTGTTTTTATTAGTTTTTAGTAGTGTTGTTAGTTTTTTTATTTAAAAAAAATGTGGACATACATTGTTTTCCTTCAATATTCCATTATAGTATCAGTAATATACCATATAAAAAGCCTGTTTCGTATTAAATACCAAAATGTATTTTGTGAATGATTTTTTCTCTCAAACAAACTATAACAAACTATGTTTGTGTTGGCATTCGCCTAGCCTGAAAATTGTTTGTTTTAATAAAAGTGCTGTTTCGGGCAGGTACGTAATATACTGTTGTAGATATATGCCGTAAATTCAATTACTAGTTATCGACTACTGAAATCGTATCAAATTGGCCGTGTGTGGGAAACGATAAAAAATAATTGATTTGGTTTGAGATACGGCTGAAAATCAGGGCGATGCTGGTGCAACAGCTTTCGGCAATTCGAATTCGATGGCCGAATACGTGACGCCAGATTTTCCAACTCGGAAAATTAGGTCTCTTGGCCGGCCCGTTTGGACGAATTGCTCGCGGTCGGGAAGTGCACAGCAAAAAAGAACAGGCAGTAGCGGCTCTCCTGAGACTGCATAAAGAGTGCATAAATTGTACATACCCATGAATGAAACTGGGAATTATTTTTTGCACCTTCCATGCTAGAAACCATAAAATGTATAAAAAATATACATATCACACCAATATTTGTAGATAATAAATATATTATTGAGTATATTCCGCACCTTAAAGAATAGATACTTAAACAAAGTTCATACAATATTAGATCCAACGTTGCTCTATTTTCTTCAACGAGAAATGAGCAATGGACAGTTGAAAATAAAATAATGATATGTGCGAAGTGAAGTTGATTTTTGGGGAAAACTCTTAAAGACTCGCCTTGATACTGTAGGGATTTTTAAATACTCTCTTCTTCTTAAATACAGTGTATTAGAGGTGAAAAACTAAAGTAATGGTGGTAGTGTATCTATAAGTAGGTCCCAGTATAATTTATAATATTTGATTTCTATTATACTTTGGTGGTGAATATTGGTAGTACGCCTGGTATTGCTTGGTGAATAATATTTGCCACTGTATTATGCCTGTTGGTATTTTGCACATTTGCTAGTAGTTTACATCTGCTAGTAGTTTAAATTGGTGACATTTTCTGCATCTATCGCTCTTAATTGAAATATCCTATAAAACATATTTTTTATAGTTATTTGTTTGTACGTTTATTATTCCTCTTTCCCCTTCTTTACTGCTTATATTTATTCTCTCCTTACATAAATTTGGGTGCAGCCTCGGGTTCAGCATTCTTTCTGTGTTAATTATGTTCTTGTTATTATCTATATTTGTATTATCTATGACCATTTTATAACACCAAATGACTATGTTACTATGGGAACCGAAAATGTATTAATGGCTTTAAAGAGGTTTCTAGAGTGAAGTTTGGATTTAAGCAGTAATTTCAATCGGTCCTTGGATAGTTCCTGTGCGTCTCGCTAAATTTTTGAATGGTCTATTCTTTGATTTTAGTAAAATTCTAAGTATTTATATTGTTTATGTTCATTATTATTATTATTATTATTATTATTATTATTAATATTATCTTATGTTGAACATAAAATGGATCTAGACCGAATTGGACTATTTGCGTGAATCAGGTTTCAATTTGAATACGCCATTCCGTGTATTTTTAATCTGCCTCTCGATAATTGAAAAGCAGCCAAGTTTTTTTTTCTACAAATTGAAAATTCGCAGAGCAGGTCCTCACAAAGAGGGAAAATTAGAGCCAGCAGTTATAGTTAATAGTTTCGGCACTGAAATCTCATTATTCTGTTCTTGCTGATAGGAAAGGCTTGCACAGAGGGCGTTTGTGTGCTCTCCGACAAAGCGATGCACGGCCCGTTACTTGTCATGAAAAATTGATCCCTTTGAACTCCGGGTAATGAACAAATTGAAAATTCTATCCACCGAGCGTACTGCTCAGGCGAAATCTTTGTGAAATTTAAATTATGTAAGTGCCAACTGGAAGCAGAAAATTGATTTGGCCGCTGTTCGGCCGCCTTTCCAGTCTTTTCCTATTTTTATCACCAGCCGTCTGGTGTTTTAGTGTGACTGAGAGAAATTTTTAACAACCTTCCCATATACGTCGTTAATTTGGTTTCTATATAATTTACTGTAAATTTTTCTAAAAAATGTCCACACGTTTCGGTAAAACATTCCGATAAAATTGAAAAGTATTCATCTATTTCTTTTATAGAATTGGAAATATTTTCTATTCTGTATATTGGATATATTCTTTTTATATCTTTTTAGCTCGATACAGTTCCAAAAAGAAAGGCTGAACATAAAGCAACACCCCGTGCTTCACTAAGAGTTTCCTTTTCCTATTGTTGCCGTTCTATGGGATTCCATTGATACGTGACGTTTTGTCCAGCGATATCCTGCAGAGAATTGGTTTTCTTTTCTTCCGTTTTTATCGTTCGCGATCCGTCGAGGTTGCAGAGTTGTTACAGCAGAGACTTACGAGTGTGCTGGCCGATATCCTAGCTATCGGGCGTTGTCGCCAAATGGAGGGCAATTTCCCTCCATTTGGAAGGAAGGAATGCTTACTTTGGCTAGATTAGGTACTCAATTACACAAAATGGGATTTCTATCAAGGTTTATAAATAACTTTCCTATTCTCATATACGGCTACTGAATGGTAGGTAAAACCATGCCTTCTTTTAATTAAATTTCGTTAACATAATCAGAATTATAATCAAGTAGTATACCTATACACAATATTGTAGATACTTGTTCTATCTTATCTGTGGAATAGTTTTATGATTCTCTAAAAGTTCTTTTGGCTGTCTAGTTTTTTCCTGTATTCAATTTCAAACGATTGAAACTGATATGCTGTTCTTCATCGCTGACTTCTTATTTAATATCAAGATTCTCAGATCAATATTTTATTTACAACTTTTACTGGTCACTTCTCTCTGAAAAAGAGGAAGTTACATTTGATTAACTATATATTTTCCAACGATATTATACATACTTCGCCATAAGTGCAAAGCACATTCTTCTAGCATTTCTAGTTTATAATATATTTAATGTACTTGTTTCTTCATTGCACAGATACAAACATAGACGTTTCATAGTTTTTACTCCTCTTCAATGTCACATGAGTAAAGTGGTACTCAAACGTTAATTGCCATAGGACCGGTTTACAGCATACAGTAAGTGTAGAAATATGGCAACGTCGCGCGTTCGACGATATCCTCTTCAGATTATACTAGCAAGCATCAAAAGGAACGACGTGCGAGATAAGAAAAGGGCTTTTCCCAAGCTGGCAACTGGAAATCACCGACGCTGGTGTCATAGCACCCCCTGACGGCTATATTGTGTTTTGGAGAGAAAGCCTATTCTGCTGAGGTTGCATAATTAGACGAACGAAATTATGGCTTTTTTGCTAGTCAAGGAGGGTAATGTACTTCCCTTTACGAAGGCATCGCTTTCAGAAGTTCGAATAGTCTCGGATGTTGTGTGTAACTAGAAACGGAGTTAGACCCTTGTAGATTTATAACAGTTTTGGAGGGTTTATACAAGTGAGTATGGATGAAGCGATTTTTCGGATACATTACCGTTTCCTGTGAGAAAAATATGTTTAGTACTTGATGCTAATTATTTTTTATTAAATTGGTAGATATATTTATTTTCTTGTTTATCCTGAATGTACGTGCTGCTTTATATTAATCATAATTTATGTTTTATGCTACCTTATTCACATTAATTTCTACAGGATCTGGAACAGCTCCAGCCTCAGAATTTCTCAAATTCGAATCGGATGCGGAATTGCCGGCCAAGAGTCCCTCGTGAATGCACATATATTAAATTAAACCTAGCAGCAGCTGCATGGCGGACTCAATAACGACCGCCATTCATCTAGGCCAACGCGAATTAGTTAATTACACTCTGCTAACGTGTTCCCATACGTTTTCGCCAGTGGTGCGTCCATCAATTTACCTTCATTGCCCCGGATTTGCAACAACCGTGCTCCGGGAGTGTTTGTCAACCATTACAACCTGCTTTGGGCCGTGATCGATCGAGATGTTTCAATTAATTTGAAAGACTATTAGTACCACAATATTTAAGGCTAGGTATCGCAAGTGCAACACATATTGTCCTATGTTACGTCTGCAAAGATAATTTGATTAGTAGAACAAATAAACACTATTAGAAGCATGGAAAAAGTGTTACAAATTTTAAAAATTATATCTGCAAATTGATGCCTTTTTCTTTTTAATAAACAATGTTGTATTAGTAAAAAAACATTTCCTATTACCCTTATAATGTTCTTGATGTCCTAGATAGGATTTAGATGAAATTTGCAAATTTTGAATTTTAAACACCCTCACAAAAGTCACAAGCTGTTAGATTAATAAATGTGGCAGACTACGACAAATCTGTACCAAAGTTTGGTAAATACTATAAGTTGCGGCATTCCTCGTCGGCACTTTGATGTTTCGAGATCACCAGCAACTTTGTTGTTGACCACGAATATTATACAGGACAGGAAATTAGACACTAACCGGTTTCCAAAATAAACATGTTTCCACGCCTTATAGTACCTACAACTATCAACTGAACAATACGCCAGGTATTTTCACCAAAACCAAACATTTTTCAAATAGCCGGTAACTGTGCACAAATAGAGCGAACGCTACATGTTGTAAACCCACGTGAGAGACAAAATTTTATCCCTTTTTTATTCCCCGTAATTAAAAACATCTTTCTTTCATACCACCAAATTTAAAATATTATAGCGGACGAACTGCAAAAGAAAACAAACTCTTTATCAGGCTGCGTGCAGCCATCGATTAGTCAGCGGGAAGTCGTTTTTCATGGGAATGGAATCGACGGTGACGCCTAAATTCTGTGGCGTCTTGGTTTTATTCGACGAAATAGGTGCTGATGTTGTGAGCAAATCGTGATGATCTGGCTAGTCGTAACATCTACCAATTGTGGTGGTAACAAAATAAAACGATTTTATTTGGGAAGAACTTTCTGGAAATTGTACGTATAAAAATACTGGAGTGCCCAACACATTCATATCCTCTATTTTTATATGGTATGCGAATTTATCTGATTTCAGTTATAGTTATGATTTTAGAGAATCTACTATTCATTATGTAAAATAACTGTAACCGATTTGGTCTGAATCTTCGCCTCGACTAAATCTGCTGAGGGTTATAAACTCGGCTTAAAAATTTATTAAATCGCGGATTGGAAACTTTAAAACTTTAATGCTTTTAAAAATAAGTTTCTAAGCCTATATGGGATAATATTGCCTGTAATACTTCTTTCCCAACTTTAATAAGTAATAGACTTTATAATTACTTTAAATGAAGTTTCCACGAGGTAGATAGTATATAAAATGCATAGCCATCATCTATCTGAAAGGAATCTTTTCATATAAGTACTCGTATCTTTACATAATTATTCATAATGCTTTTATAATTATCGGCATTACCGTAATAGTTATCCAGTAAATAACCAGTAGAAAATAACCACTAGTTATTTCTTCATATGATTTCATTTCTATAACTTTTTTCAACCTGTCTTTGGCTAAACAGATATTTTCGCGCAATGATTGATTCTTATTTTGACTAGCCCGCGTTCTTATTTACATTGCCTTACATTAAGTAGGCTTTTTCTTAACATTGATGGATGAACTTTCCTCTTACTATTATTCATTGACAGCGGCACGTCAGACTGAACATGAACGATGTATCTGGTCTAGTTGTATCTTATTTACACTCGAGAGAAGTACACACAAATAAAAAGTACGTCAGATCTGTAGAAGCTGACAAACAAAAAGAACAGCTTTACTAAGAAGACGAGGATATTAAAGAACAACTATATATTAATGCATCAGTTTGAGTAAGGCTGTAACTCTGTAATGATCGATCATTATGGTATAATGAAGCACTTTTTAGACTGTTTTTTACCATTTTGATTACACAAGGCATATTATTACAGTAAATGTTACCGTTGTGAAAGACGAAACAGTACAAAATCTTATCTTTTACCTAGAATAAGTCAGTTTTTAGTTTTTTTAATTGTGAAAAGTATATAGTAAGTTAAAAAGTTACATTAAACATCGTCGGGATTTAATAGTATCCAAAATGACACCAAATGTAGTGAGATCCAAAATGATTGACCAGATTCTGAACGCGCCTTGTCCCAATTCTATCAAAACTGGTTGCCGTTTACTAAAATTACTTTCTTTTTTGTTGTTAATTGTTCGACTTTCAAAAACGATCACCTGACAATAGAAAATAATATTAACGACGAAAACCAGTTTTGATAGCAGCTGGTGCGTTCAGAATCCGGTCAATCATTTAGGATCTCTCTGTATAATAATCTCCAGTAGGGCATCCAAGTGTTATCCTAGATCAAAACCATAGCCCTTGAAGCCAAAAATGTTGACTTTAACCCAGAAGGAATGGAAGATTGTTAGAAAATTGAAACATCACCAGAAGTCTTCCTATGACTTAAGTCCAAGGGAAGAGGCACGCCAAAATGTGTATTAGATAATTATATGAAATAGCTAGTGTTAATAGAAATCAGGAAACTGCAACTAAGGCTATTAATAATCCTTTTGCCACAGTGCTTTTGAGACAGTGCCACTAACAGCGGAACATTTACCTTCTCCTACAGAATACTTATTCGAAATGATTTAAATAGAATGTATTATGTAACTCCTGCTGAAGTGAATAATATAGCCCTCAGGACAGTCTCTGGCTTCATCAGGAGCCTTGGTCTGGACCGTATATCTTGAGTTGAAAGAAGGAATTTATGTTGGAATAACTCACCAAGTAATCAAATATAATTTACGTTCAATATTAGCAAACAAATTATAGTGTTACAATCAAACACGTCATTTCAATATAATTTTGTATTTGTGACGCTTTTGTTTGGATACAAAACTCTCGTTCAAAAAACAGAAAGCAATTAAAACTTTAATTATTATAAATATACATTTATTCTGTGAAGGGCGCTTTTCTTCTCATCCGTCCTACACAACATTAAAATTAATAGGTATTTATATGGTCCACCTTTTAGTTTGTGTTAACAGTCCATCGATCTACATCGCTGATATAAACTAGCGATAGCCGGAAAATTCCAATTACGAATTTTAATAACCGTCGCTGGGAACATTTCGAATGGAAATTGATGACATTCGCATGCAGTTGTATAATCGACTGCATTGATTTTAGGCCTGGGTTAGTCCAAACTGTGTCTCGAAGATGCCTAAGTGAGGAAATTCGACAGTGTATTATACAGTGCTCTCCAAAAGTTTCACATCATATAGGAAAATATTGTGCTACCGTATTTAAACAAAAATTGTCAAAAAAACGCAATACGTTTTTTGTTTTTAGAAATAAATGCATATATAAAAGGAAATTCTATATAAACTTTATTTTAAATAGTTTTTAATATACCTTACAAAATTCGTTTCTAACGTGCTGTTTCTGCAATTCAATTTTAACGCGAACATTCTAGCACTCCGTTTCAGGATAGAATCTTAGGTTAACCGGGCATCGACGTTACGGGAAGGAGTAAAGCGCGTAATGGGGAGATATTCTTCCATTCTCTATAGGAATATTGTCTTGTGCCATAATTAGGTTAATCATCATTAATCCAGTTATAATATAATCCATAATATAAAACCATCAGTAGAAAATTTATTAAATTCCATTTCAATGGAAATACATATTTGTATTAAACACCCATTATTTCTTTCACAACTTACATCCATTTGTGTCACACATGCACGAAGCTTCTTCGCATTGAGCCTCAATTTTAAATTTCCTGCATGTGAGGTACAAACAGTTACAAAGTGCCAGAGACGTAGATATCCTAAACTGAGATATTAAATGTCCCCCAGTGCCGCCTGAAGTAGTTTATTTTGAAAGAAAACCCGTACGCGAGGCCGTAACAAATTATTTCACTGGCATAAGCAAATAAAGTACAAGAAATAGGTGTTGCACCGGAGGACTTCTTATAAGGCGCAATCAGCCTTGGTCCTTTCTTACTGCTTTATCAAGTGGTGGTCGTAAATGGTATAATTTACGATAGACAGACTGCAAGTAATGTCTTTGCCATGCTATTACAACAATAGTGGCCAATAAATTGTTTTATTAATGAACTAAATCGTAAACCAAGCGTACCTCTACTTGAATGTCTTATTAATATTCTAAATTAAATTATTTAGGTTTAAAGTACAGCGTGATCAGCACATACATTTAAAATCAATTTCAGCCGTCTTGCCCTATTTAGAACATGCCGGATCTATAGTTTCGTCTACAATTTTGGTCGATTCATCTTACTTGTTTTTACATCGCTTAAATAAAAATAGCACAAATCTATATTTAAGTCGCCAATTGTAATTAAATTATTATTAAAAAAATTTACTTGTTGTTATTGCTTTCTAGCTGAAAAGGCTGTGCTAGTGCTGTTTTAAATTTACCATCAGATTTTAGACATCCAAATAAAATACTCGCGTACCTTTGATAATCGTTCCATAGGTATATAAAAATTTCTTGGTGGCAGCCAAGGAATAAATATTCCTTGGTAGCAGTCCGTAGCGACGCGTATTTGGTTCGACAAACTTCTCCATCGACACAGTCCCCTTCTCTACGCCCTGCTTGCACTCCAAATCCAACTTTAGTATATAATAAGCTATTAAATTGTATTCTCACCAACGGCATTGTTATTTTTACATAACATTATTCTATTGTTTAGGATATTTCTTAAGGAATAATAACGAATGCAAATGCTCCTTTACTGTCTAAATATACATTGTCTTTTTATCTCAATAAAAAGAAAATAATTATGTCCACGTTAAAAATATCATAATAATAATATTTATTAATTAGGTGTATAATATTACAACCATTTTTGTTTTAGGTAAACACTTACAATTTTCTATCCCAGAGAATAAAGTACGATAAAATGTTTGAAAGAGTACAAATCAGTCTTTTAAATCATTAAATCCAATTTGTTTATAATTTACTTCAGATCATCTATATGGTTTTCCCCTCGAAGTCGAAATAATAGTGTTGATCACTGAAACACTGTTATCAACACTATGGTCGAAGCATTAGAAATAGAAATCGTCATCATAATGGTATTATCAGATGTCTGTTGCCAAAAAGGAACTGTTAAAATATAATAATGATGACGAAAACAAAGGAACTTTTATTTATTAAAATTTCTTTTACACGACGTGCATAATCATTTTTACATTTCATTCAAAGACAATTTATTTTTGTCGCTCTATATACTAACAAAAAATGTCACATTCTTTATATTAGCTATTTTTTTGTTTAGGGTACCGAAATCTAATGAGAAGCAAAACTTCTCGGAAAGTTCAAACTATGGGTTCTCTATATATTTGTAAGGGCGCCTCTATAGGGGAGCAGTTCACAATAACAAATTAAAATTCCCCACTGTGGAAGCAGGTTCCTTTCGAAGTTCTGCTAGCACTTTAGATTAAAGTTGGGGGCGAAATTATTTTGTCACGGCAAAATGTAAGATAAATTGCTTGGAAGTTTGGCCTTAATGTCGCGACGCCGACGTCGGGTCATTTGCGAATTGCGTTGAGGTCTAGACAGCTGTGTCGCTGGGATGTTTCCATCACGATGCCCTTTTGTATCGTTTCATAAAGTTCTTATTTACATGACAGTTGGTGGTAAAAAAAATTCCGGTGTGTTTATTTTTGAAAAATGAAGAAACCGTATTTAATCAATTTGGGTTAACGACGGCGTCTGCAGAGCCAATTGCTCAGCATCTATAAAAAATGAGAGGTATATCAATTATTAAGAAAATCAACTTTTAAATAATATTCCACTAGAAACTGTATAAGAAGTAATGAATTATTTAGTGAATCAAATGAAATTCACAATATAATTTAAAAAAATATCTCGGATTAACTTTTTTGTGTGGCTTTATAAATCATCTAGTTTAAAGTTATACAAATACCAATTAGGAAGCAAACAATTATTAGTTAATATAGTCACAAAAATAAATAAAAAACAGGAAGGATATCTCGCAGGCGGCACCTTTGATGTGATTACCGATGGATTCGTGACCTCGGTTCCAAAAGGGAGACGTACACAGTTTTATTAAATAATTTTGTGGAAAAGGTTTTCATGGGTGTACAAATTTAACGTGTTTACAAATATTTTTAATAACCCTGTTTTGTAAAAGTACTTTCAAAATTTAATTGAAGTAAAACTTCAAGTAACGATTTAAAGCTTATAACATCATTGTCAAGTATATTTAAATTGCCAAATAAATCCAAATTGGCATTTTCGAAAGCTTTATAGTAGCAAAAAAAAGCTGATTCGTCCAAACATTGGTGGGCTTTAGAATATTGTTCACTAACATCCCAAGTATGTTTAGTAAGACATTTTTTGATTACATACCCTGCAAAATGCCTTACAAAATTCGATTCTAACGTGCTCTTCCAGAAATTCCATTTTAACTACAAACTAACCGAGTAACTAAGATTAACGAAACTTAAAACACTATAATTAAAAATGGTATCCTGCACTAGCCGTTTCGTTTCAGGACAGAACCTCAGGTTAACTGAGCATCCAGGATACGGGAAGGAATAGAGCTCGTAATATGCTTCTGGTTATCTATTTACTCTTGTGATTTAGTATTTTAAAGTTTTCGGCGACTAACATAAATGTTTTCAAAGTATTTGAAATAATAGTTTCAACAAAAAGATGCCATATGCCAATAAACACTTGAACAGAACCCTAAAGAACTGCCTGCGCCAATCAGCAAATAAATTTAAATTATCCCAGGCAGGGACATGCTGATAAATTCCATAAAAGTTAATTTGAAATGAGCCTTGACTAATTTGTTGCGACATCACCATCGTTCATTGCTCAGTAAAATTATCAGAACAAAATAATTTGGCGAATCGTTCAACGAGAAGCTACCATGACGATTATTCAGAGTTTGAAGATAATTAACCCACTCGGATAGCTTAATTGGTGGATTATAAAACGGGGTTTTTAATGGAAACAGACAGGTTCGATAAGAATAACGGATAGCCGCCCTTCCGGGTTGATTTATAGAGCGGCCCAAAAAAAAGATTTTCGGTTTTTATTCGTAAGATGTTTTAGTGTATTAAAATACTGCTTTTTTCTAACCATAGGAATATGACACTATACATATATAACATAAAATTATTTTGTATAAAAAGAGGGCCATTTCGGGACTGTTTGAGATCGCCATGGCAACTGTACAAAAAAGAGATTATTGTAGGTACAGTTGTACAGTACCGAAAAGTAATTTGACATTGACATTGCATGTCACATAATATATTGAAGTTTAATTAAATAGAAAAATAGAAACAGATAGTGAATCGGTAAACTGGAGGTGCTAATTACTCGTATATAAAAATGTGGTTATAAGTGAAAATCCAGAAACTTGTTTTCTTGGGCCGCCCTATAGTTCTGCATATATCGAAGAAGTTAATCCCCTGATTGATGAGGAGTGGAACCTAAATTCAAGGACAAAAATGCTCAAAGTGATAAACCCGTACAGGCAGGTGGAAAGTTTGTTTTTTTCACTTTGTCTTTATTCACGATCGGGAAATGTCAAGAGATATTGCAGTTACTTTGGGATACCTGATAGGTACATGAACAAGTTATGTCATTAAAATATTCGGTCAAAGCACACACCGCATTATGTATACAGGAAGTCAAAACAAATCGAAAAGCAAGAGTGGATAAATTGTCCTTTGTTTTCGAATTATTCGAAAATGAATTATAATTATTAATTATTTCGAATTATTAATCGATGTCTACATTCGGTTGATGTATTTTCTATTACTCATTCTAAGCAGGAAACATTTTTCAGACCATGAATAATTTATTTTATGTCAACGAATATATAGAAATTATTCACCCTTTAATTTGTTTTCAATTATTCTATAACAGTGGTTTTCACTCGCATGTGAATATATCGACAGAGAGATTCAAGGTACTTGTAAACTTTATAATTATAGTAGCACCTGTCCTGCTGTCCAGAGTTAGGTACAATTTTTTAATTAGAGTTGGACATATATCACAGAACATTTAAACATTGGAATACGGCAGTGTTATTATATAGTACATATAACCATAAATATGTCACTGGTGGCTAATATATCATCTTAGAATTTCATAAGAGGCTTACAACTCTAACTGGGTTATATTCCAGTTTATTGGTACCATTTTCTGACGTACGTACAACACATCCGTCTATCCCTTTGTTCAATCATTGATTGATGAGTGCTCGCTCAACACAAAGAACATGTTTTAATATTTTGCCCTTTGTAATCGTCAGACATACGGTGTCTGACATATAAATTCCCTAAATACTAAACCGCATCTCACCTAAAGTCGAGATATCACAAATGCAAGCTTCTTATATCTTTACGTATTGCCCACTGCTTATTATTGCGTATTGCTTTGATTGGTAAAAACCGAATCGAGTTGGCTACTGTTTTCTAACTATAGTGTCAGTTGCACTCGCCTGTTTGTTCTATTGGCAGCAAAAAGTTTCAGCAGCATACGAACATCAAATTCTATATTCGGGAAAGGGGCCAGTGACATTTGGAAATGCTAGCAGCGGCGAATGGTTAGATTTCAAGACAAAGTCTGCAGTGTTCGAATGGAGGAGGACGGGAATATCTCAAATATGGCGGAAGGTCTAGACATCGGAAAGAAAGTTTAACTTATGGTTACTAAACACTGGAAAATAATGGGATCACTAAGACAAAACGACGAATATCTGCCAAAATAGAGACATTCTACATAAATACATGCTTTTTTAGGTTATAAAGGTAATTATTGTTCACTTTAACGATGAACAGTTTGTTTTTTGAAGGAAGTTGGAGCCTTTGGTGTGAAGATATCACTGATGTAGTTTTCCACATAACACCAAAACACTATACTGCACTCGATGCGCGTTTAGCCAACCAAGTTGGCATCATCCGGAAATGATTAAAACTTCAGTTTAGTTTTAATCACCTCCAGATAATGCCAACTTGGTTGGCGAAAGCGCGTCGAGTGCAGTATAGTGTTTTGGCATTATATGGAAAACTACGTCAGAGATGAACAGTTTATAAAACTGAATAAACTTGTTATTTAGACTTTCAATGTGACTGGCACTGGTTTACGACGACAATGCACGACAATCCTCCAGCGTATAATGCGCTAACATTCAACAACTTTTTACCTAAAAGGGATATCCTAAAGTTTGACCGTCGAGCTGATTTCCTCAATTTGGCAATTGGAATTTTTTGTTGATCTCAAAACTGAAGGCAGTACTAAAAGAACGGCTATTTGGATGCTGATTTGTTGATTATATTCTGGGCGACGTACCTACCAGGAATGGTTTGAAGGCAGCATCGTCTAAACTAAGTGTGTTGCTATCCTAGGTTAGTGTTTTCAAGGTGGAAACAGCCACGAGTTTATAATAAAATATCCATATCTGGAGTTTAATTCTTATTGCACCTCTATCTCTCATATATTTTTTACATCTAGTTTTACCTAATAATTCATTTATTATATATATCTGTAAGGAAATCTGTAATCTGTAATAAAAGGAAACAGCTCCTTTTTTTAGGAAATAAGTATGTTAGTATGTTGATATGTTGGTTGATGTCTCTATAGAGCAAACAATTTTGTGTTTTCGAACTTCTCATTTATAGAATTCCAAAGAAAACTTTTCTCTCCGATGGCACTGTGTTTCTTTTGAAATAAGCATTCGATATAAAAATATAATTACAATTCCTCAGAGCTTGCTGGAAATGCTATCTCTTGGAAAACTGTTTCGTAGAATACAAATAAATCAATTTATTTTCTCCTCGAAGAAAAATTCCTTCCGCGAGTTCATAAGAAACTTTTTATTTCCGATAAAAACACACGAAACTTTTAAGTTTCCAACAAGACTTCCACCAATGAAAACAATATTTTCTGTCTATAAATCATATTTGCTTTTCTTTTTTAAGTATTATAAGCAATACAGCTAATTAGTAAACATTTTAATTCTGTTTCGCTTTTCTAAAGACTCATCAGCAACGTTTATCGTTATTATTCCATATTCAAATATGCCTGTTATAACTATTACAGGAAGGTCGTGCATTAATTACGTAACAGAGCTTCGTCGTAACCATCGTTTCCAGTATCATATCGATAGCACGAAGCAACGTAATAATTATTAACAGCTCGATAAGCATTAATTTGTTATTAGGTATCAAGGCGACTCCGTTACGAAATATGGGTTAATGAGATTGCCGAGAGGTCTGCCGTTTATCTAGACGTCGCCTACTAGCTGGAGATATAGTCCGTGATTGATTTTTGCTCGTCGATAGGAAGCTATTAATCTAATTGCTTATTAGATTAATTGACAAAGATAATATTGCTAAAAAGGAGCACCGGAGGTGTTAATTCGGAAATAATGAAGGTTTTCGTCAGTGATACATAAGAACAACAGTTTCTATTTTTTATAAAGGAATCGAGTCGGCAAGATGAGACACTGAATGTATCGGGTGATCAAATTCGTGTTTTCAGCGATTCTCGAAGATCGTTAAAGGAAGACCAAATCTGACCACATTCTTTTATTTCTTAGAGCTTTCTATATAACCCTCGCTTTTCATTTTAGCTGTTGTAATATGGTGGTAACATTCTACAAGCACATATCGGCCAATATAATATAGTCCATCCTTTTAACTGATTCTCCTGAACCTTTAAAACCATACGATTTTGAATCAGCCAGAATATGGTTCTCTTTTAAAAAGTATGTGCGTGATTGCACGTACTACTTTACCAAATACACTATACGGACGTGAAAGAATTCGGTGATCTGGTACAATACAAGATGGTACATTTAGACAGAGATTAACATATTCATAGATGCCACACTTTAGATATTATTGACTGGTGACTCGGAGCTCGGACAGAGAGCCCTATTCAATACTCTTAAATGGTTTTGTGACACATCGCGATCTCGAAACAATGTAAAATGTAACCATCTTTATCTGTTCTTACTCATGCCTATTATTCTGTTCCTCTCATAACAGAATCAACTAAACTCATGCACTTTCGTACCCGGTATAAGAAATGTGACATACTAAGTTATTGAATTTTACCAGCGTCAAATAAATGTGTAAATAACTTTCCTCGCTTAAATAGAACACCCTGTATATTTTGTAGACAATAGTATATGTAGACTTTGACAATAGTAGCTTAGCAGCTACTGGAGACTTTCAACTTACGTTGGTAGTTAGTATAGCAGAAGGAACATACCTACTTACCTACCATTTAATTTTTTTTTAAAGTTCCCTACATATTTTGATCAATACCCATAACACAACACAACAAATGTATTTTCTTTGTATATTCACAGAATACAGAAAAAAATACATATATATATATATATATATATATATATATATATATATATATGAGATAAGTCTTGTTGCGTAGGGGGCCGCATATATTAAGTAACCGACTTTCACTAAAGACTCGCAAACATCCTGTCAACTAAAATTTACGATGATACTGCCTGCGTATTAGCGCTAAAAATACCAAACAAGTTTTTTCCCTTATCGGTCGCACCTGCGATTTTTGAACCCAAGCAGAGTTAAGTTAGTCTCTATATTTTCGATCAAGCGTCATAAAGTATATAACAGATAATATTCTTAAGGAATCTTTTTAAAAAGTACCTACTGTCAATTATAAGTTATTAATGAATGGCTTTAATGTAAAATTTTGTAATGATTAACGCATGATTTTGAAAGTACCTGAATGAAAAGTTGCTGAACCTAGAGGTAGGTAGAAGGTACTTACAACTAACATCTTAGTTTAAATAGCATCACATTATTTTAATAAGGAAAATGCTGCCACATCATGATGGCAATTTGTTATATTGACAATGCCATTTGTGTAATCAATGTTTTGAAAAAGATGTAAGACACCTGTACTATCCAAAGATTCAAAATAAATGTAAAAGTGGATGACAATCTCACACATTATAGGCCAAATTGTATTAGCTGTATCGACTCTATTTATATCTCAGTCAGCATTAAGTATAAAAAATTGAAAAAGAGCTTGGTATTTCTTTGTAACATACATTATTCATAGTTTCAAGCTTGTAAGCTTCAAATTGCTCAACAATTCTTTAGTTAGTGAGGCGTATTTTTGATCTTTTGATAGAAAATTCCACTAAATCGCCTCTAGCTGGGATCACGCTGCAGTAAATGATATGCTCGAGCCCGGCATGCATTGAAAGGCGTCGTATTTGCGACATAAGGCTAATGTTTTTGAACGAGAGCGTCGTCTCCCACTTTAGCTGAACTTCTTAATAATCGCATCTGCTCTACTAAAATACTTCAATAAGCAAAGAGAATTGCGTCATCTACAACAACTTTGCATTATTATTCCATAGTGGGTTTAGCAGGACTATAAAAGATAAGAAAACTATAAAAAGTACATCGCGTTCATTTACTACAAGCGGAGATACAACTACAAGTAACAGTTACTTAGTTAAAATTTTTAAAAATGAATGTTTATATAGAGTGATTTAATCACGCAATAAGCTCAATAAAGTTGTGGTTCCCGAGAATTTTATTGATTTCTAAATAAGGTCACGTCATCACCGTCAATGCCGCGTTCCATTATGTCACTTACAAAAAGCATTATTCTTGAAAACAAAATGATGAAATTGTTATTAGTCTCGGCGTTCTTTATGAAACATAGCTCAATATGTCGATAATTTTTCTTTATCGTAAGTTGTCGAATAATATTTTTCAAAAATGACGTGCTACGACCAGTTCATTGAACACGCACCTCATTTTACACAATTTTATAAAATTCAATGAAAATTTACATAACTTCACAGCGAATTGTTTAAATTACGTAAACTAAGAATAAATAATTGTTTCATGTGAATGAATAGGTAATACGAAAAACTCAATTATCAACAAAGAAGATTTATTTTTGTTTCAATGAGTTACTGCTACATGACACTGCTCTTAAAAATTAACTAAATTAATTAGGGATATTTTGTGTTTGGTGCGTTACTGTAGAGGACAAGGCTTAACTATTTTAAGGATAGTAAAAACGTATTGGAAACTGGCCTAATTATTCTTTGGCAATTATAAATTTAATAATGGAACACATTGACTGTTTCATATAAGGCCACTAAATTTGTGACGTGCAACATAAAAATCCCTAATTGCAGTCGACCCGTACGGTTTTTGATTAAAATGTTACAATTTGTTTGACCGATTGCATTATCAGTGCGACATCTATGTTTCGGTTGCCTAAGTTCACACTGACTACATTTAATTCATCTTTTTACTGTTTCATGAACAAGGGGGTGCAAACATGGCCTTAAGATGAAGTCACATGGTTCAAGAATGCCCTGCACCTTAGAAAGTTTCAAAGCAATAAAAGAAAATATCAATGGGAACAGAAATATATATTTTTTTACTACTAACATGAGAAAACCTTATTATTTACCTCATTTGTGTAATGAGAAGTGGTTCATTATTGACCTAGGTAAATAATAATTCATTATTTACCTAATAATAAATTGTATTGAAACTCATCTGTCTGACATTTCACGCATCAGTTTGACATTTCACCTACTTGATATTTCGATATGTTTGAGTAATAGGGGAAATGTCTAATTTTAAAATAAAAATAAGATCTTCTGGTGTTAATTCGGTTATTAGTAGTAAAAAAAAATACTATATATACTTCGGTTGAGAAGGCCATTATTTACCTCGAAAATTATATCCTTATATATAAAATTATATATAAAATTTCTCGGTCAATAATACCTCACTTCTCAACCTAGAATATACTATTTCTGAAGAGAGTTGTAACATTTCAAAATTTTAAGCGAACTTCCTGATTTTCCTTTGCTTCGTTGTAGCACCTCTAATTCATTACATTAAGTTTTCATACTGTATACGCTCCCTACCATATATTTACATTATGAAATTACCTCGAACTGTTATATAATTTTCTCTAGCTGAAAGCTTTACCAGCACATAGTATTTTTTCTGCATACTGCAGTTTAATAAAGCGCCGCTCGCTATTCTATGAAATCCAATTACTTGGCCCACATAGTAGCGAATTAGCTACGGTAGAACTAGCGACTCGTTGCGGCAGATAACGTTTGTTTTGGAGTTGTTGTGTTGGGCGCGGGAAACTTCTCTTTCTCGACCGACGGAAACTTTTCCGCCTCTTCCGCCCGGTTTAGTGATGGGGTACGTGGGGAACATTGTTGGTACGTTGGTGAATACAATGCGGCAGATGTGAAGAGTTTTCTCTTTTGAAAGCAGTCTTTTTGACTGGTGAATCTGATGAATTTCTTATCAACAATTATTTTCCAAGGTTTTTATTGAAAATAGTGTTGGTTATTGTATAATATAATACCCATAAAGGTATATAATTTATGTTTTTTTTAGGTACAATACAGCGAGAGTGAATAAGGACGAATTATTCAATAGCACCTCCATTAAGAAAGACCGGAAAGCATTTTGGAAAAAAATTGTCGCTCGTCTCTTCCTCTACAATCTAGAATTATTTTTAAAAAGCCAGGGTTACGTGTTTAAAAAATTTTAAATTACTTATAAATAAGCAACAAAATATTTACAGCCCCATCTGTTTAAACTTGAAGATCATCAAACCAAAATCAATTTATGAGTGTATCTAACCAAACTTAAGCTACAAAGAAATCCTCAACTTTTTAGAATGCTTCAGTAAAGTAAAGATAAATCAAATGTACAGGGTGAGAGGAAAATCCAGAGACAGGTCGATTTTTATTTGAAAAAGGACACATTTTTATATAATTCGCATATACACGGGTGTCCCAAAAAGGAAGGATTTACCATGACTTATATTTTTTAAATAGAACACGCTGTATATTTTTACTGATTTGGATAGAACTTCCGCTCACGCATATACATTGATATAGGACTTGATGGATATAGCTCTAATAGTGAGGGAGATTTGACCATAAAAGCAATGTGTTGGAGAAAGACTTTGTAGTGTTTGTAGCCTTCTCTTCTTCTCTTTCTAATTCATTATGCTTATAGAGCATTCTTTTATGTATATCTCCTTCACTATTAGAGCTACATCCACCAGATTGTAAAAATAAACAGGGTGTTCCATTTAAAAATACCAGTTGTGGTAAACCTTTTATTTTAGGGGCATTCTACATAAATGTCAATAATATATGTCACCCTTCCAATAAAAATCGACCTCTCCGGGTCGATTCCCCTTCTCTCCGAGCATTTTCCGAAAAAACCAATCCTTCGATAGATAAAATCGAGGATGAAATTTTTTGTTGACTCATCCTGTATATATTGGTTTGGGATAGGGTCAACGCACAGATTTGGAAACGTCTTATCGTCGTTAGTGAAGTATTTTTTAAGAATTTTTGTGGGATTCGTAATCCACTTGCACTTTCTGAACAAAAATAGGCAAATGCTATACACATATACTATACTATATAAAAAGTTCTATAGGTGCAAATAATTGGCAAATGGAAGGGTTAAAAGTGCATTTATTTATTTATTTTGTACAATATTTAGGATGATCATCAAGAGCTGCAAATGGCGTCAGGCAAATTAAATTACATTTTATGTGCATTTGAAACATTAAAAGCACTAAAATATGATGTGCCAATGATAAATATAGTTAATTTTTTAAATAAATTTTTACTAATAAATACAATTCTATACGTAAAACAGTATTATTGATATTTTCGTCGTGCAACAGAATACTGAATTGGTGAAGCAGTTTCATGTATGAATTATGTTTTTCAAATAGAAAATATTAATTATGAATAAAAGCTTGATGATCGAAAGTATGTAAGGAGTATTTGTTTTGAATTTTATTAAATTCCATATGATAATTTTCATAATTTTTTTATTTATTTTTATATAATAATGTTTTCCTATATAGGTGGGTATCATAAAAAACATCTGCCACATTAAATATGTTATTTTTTAAACTAAATTTGTACACGTGGTTACAAAAAACGAATTAATAATCTCCTAATTAGTTTAGGTCAAATAGGTTTATAATTAATAAATTAAAAAGTTATGTTATTGGTGACTATACAAATCGCTGTTAATGATTTTTAATAGATCTAATTAAAGATTAGAATTGAAATAATAATGTTGAATATTGAAACTGACTAATATCGCCTAAAATACGTTGAAATCATATTTTCGTATAATGTAATTTTCAGCTTTTTCAAAATTATACATTATTATACACGAAAGATGCCTAAATAAGTATATATTTTAGGCAACTTTCATGTATAATTTTTATACGTATAGTAAAATGGCAATTTTTAATTAAAACTCTTAATATTAACTCTTAATTAAAAAAACGTGAACAGAATTTTCTTGTATATTTTTTAAACAGAAATGTTTCCTACAAAACTTTGGATATTATTAAAACAATCTTATAAAATGTAATACGCCTACTGAAAAATTCATCGCAGATCTGAGCCAACAAACTTATTGCAAGTAAATGGGACGTCTGCAAAACGATCCCTAAGGATGCATACAAGGGGAGCACGGAACATACAGTATACAAACCCAGTGTTTGTTGATACGCCTGTGTGTCGACCGGGAAAGAAGATCGGAAAGACCGAAAGAGGGACAATAGAACCGTAAATAATGCCTCTGATTTTATCCGGAGTACGGAGAAAATGGATTTCCCCTTTAGTTTGGAATTAAGAGCCAGCTGATGTATATAAACTCTGAGACAAAATCAACAATGTCCGAGGACAGGAAACAATGCAAGAGATAAATGTTTGTTTGTGGTCGTTGATCGAGCCTTTTCTGATAATTAGATATACTTTTCTGTTTTCTAAAAAAAGTTGTTATTTATACAACATGAATGGACATAAGCGAGTTGCTAAAACTATATGCTATTATACAGTGTATTTCAAATTGGATGTACTGACGTTGGTATTTTGGAAACCGTTAGAGACAGATAGACTAGGATAAATTGGAGCAAAGTGGCGTAATTTGGTGACTAATAATATGCCTCCTCAAAAAAACCAAAACAATCGAAGCAAATCAAAATCAAGTTTTTCAGATATTTGAAAAAAAATCGATTAAATTTTGAAAATTCAGTTTTATTAAATTTCAAATTTGTTTGAAGATCTATTGAATAAAAAGGGCACTTTGTCATAGCAACTTTTTATACTCTATCGAATGTCGTAAACAGTTTTTTAAAGTAACATTTCGTCTCTTCAGAACTATCATCAACTTCATTTTTTCTAATACGGCCCCATTAATATTTTTACTTCACTCGACACCATTTTCCCTTGTGAGTTCGGTGCTGTATCATATGCTATAGTCTGATCACGTTTTGAACATGAAAACCATCATGAAACTCATCTATCTGTATGTATTAACAAAAGGATAACGAAAAAATAACAATTCATTAACAAGAAATGACAATTAAATAACAAAAATGACGAACAGTTAATGGAACAATAAACAAACTGTAGCAAATAATACATCATTGAACTCATAAAGCAAAATGCTGTTGACGTAAAAATATTAATGGAGTCGTATTAGAAAAAATGAAGTTGATGATGGTTCAGGAGAGACGAAACGTTACTATATATATGATTTTCCTCCCAATACTATATTAAAAAATATATTTAAGGATTACCTTAAAGTGAAAGCCTAAAATTAAGAATCCAAAATGCAAAAGAACAATCCCACATTTTTTCTCTGATATAGAATTGGAAAGTGTACAGCTCAGGTACTTGATATTAATCATGCATTTGAAAAAATAATGCATGATACAGTTTGTAGATGACACTTGTGTGAGTTGAGCATTACATGCACTGTTTCTTGGGCTGCCTAGTACAGCAAAATTCACTTACATAATTGAACAAGAAGCTCCGCATCGCTTTGAGAGCCAGAAAAACGATTCGCTATGAGCAAAATTTCCTGCGAGAAACATAAAAAGAGTGGTGTAAAGCGGCAAAAATTGTTCATAGTGTTTATGATTTTACAATTTCGGTGTATTCATTCCTGCAAAACGAAAAAATACACCCATCTCCCGAGCCTTTCATGCACGGTGCATCGCTATCGTCAACGGTTTTTAATTAAATTGTCAAATGAAATTAATGAAATTGCACGCTACACCGTTTGTATCTCGTCCCTGTAAAGGATGCTCATAGGATCAGAGGGTTAAATTAAAATCGTCCTGATGAATACACGAATCGCGAAACACGCGTATTGTAAATCCGCTTTATATGGGAAATTCAAATTTGTATTTATCTGCGAACAATAAATATGACTGGATTTAAAACTGAACTCAACATTTGAATTCCCATTTAAAACAACTCTTTATTCAACTGGGCCATGCTATGAATTGCCAATTTGAAACACACTGGTTTATTTTCGCTATACAAGTGAAAAAACACTATTCTCTCAACTACATTTTCTTTAAAATTACATCCTGTTATATTCGAATGGTTATACCCTGTTTTAACAAAGAAAACAACTGATTAAAAATGTTATGGGAGGTACAGTGTTCGTAAAATTCAAAGTTTTAATTCTTTCCAAATAACCCAAAAGCAAATTAATTTCTTCTAAACTTTCTGGCGACATATTATAGAACAAAAAAGTAGGCATTTTTTATCCCACTGCATTCCATATAGGTATTTTTAAAGGTGATTTTGTACACTGTATAAGGTCAATTTTTGCCTTTTCCTTTATTTATATTTTCCTTTTCCTTTCTTTATATTTTCCTATTTCCTTTATTATTTCAATATACATTTTTTCACAGTTTTTTCATTAGATATATACCTTCAGGGTGGTCCGAATTTGAATGGGGAAACTTTGGGAAACGATGGAAGAGGTGAAAATAGTTGGATTTTGTTATATAAACTTACATATTTTGAAATATGGATTTTTTACAGCAGTGATATCCAGCAGTAACTTATTGAAGCTACGCAGTTATGTCCAAAGGAAGAAATCTTCTTTGTTAATCGACTTTTTCGAATTTTTTTAGAAAAAATTCGCATGCAACGCATTTTTTTTTCTTAGTTTATGTAATTTAATCAATTTGCTCAGAAGGGATATAGATCTTATGTAAATTTTCATTGATAATCCAAACCCATTGATTGAACCCAAAATGTATCTGATACTAGAGATCGTTGCCAGTATACAGTGAAAAACAGTTTGAAAACAAGTGATCTATTGGTTTCCGAGACATATCAAAAAATGTTTTATTTTAATTAACTTGACCGCCGCCCCGTGTCTTTCCTTTTTCGAAATAAGTTGGAAATTTCGAAATAAGTCCAACTATTCACCACTTCATATATTTAATTTGAGTAAATCGTAGAATCGTGAGTCCCTTGAAAACGACCAATCCCAAAACAAAATTTATTTATCAGGGGTACTCAACACGTTTCTATTACCTTATTAATATTATTATCCTGTATATAGTTATATTTACGTTCCCATGCCGTCCACTTCCACCTCAATCGAGACCTCTCCATCCAGGCCCAGGCGGCCAATATATCGATTCCTTGGACTTTACATGGCAACAACGGCCTCTTCAGAGTTTCGGATCCCTTCGGTAGGAAGAAGGATTTCCTGGTCCCGGCCCCCCTATAATTTCCCTACGTGTTCCAGTGCCTGGAGCCGAATAACAATGCGATAAGGATCGGCCAGGAATGTTATGAAAGGGGTATGAGAGTTGAACGTGGATTGGTGGCCAGTTAATTTTGGGTAACACTTGTTTATGATGTAGGGTGTAGAGGTGATCGTCTTTATTAGCATTTATACTCGCTTAGGTCCAGGATGGTCATTTGCCTTCGGGTCACTCCAACGCAGTGGGATAGAAAAAAGTGGATTTAGAGAAAATCTCGACCAAAGGAAAATTCGTGGCCGCCAAGAATTCGTGTGCCGCCATTTCATTTAACATCAACAAAATTGGGTTTTTTTGTGAAGGCGCCGTTTTCTTTACGTCTTGAAAAATACGTTTATGTGATATAAACATTCCTGTCTTACTTTGTCACTGCCATTGTCAATCCACAGTACAAAATTAAAAGTAAATAAAGCAATAAAAGGTTCGCAAATTTATAATCACTTGTGATAATAGTTCTTGTTCTTGTCACCCTTCTTGCAGAACGCCCGAGTTACATATTTTAGTAGTTAAAGTTTTCGTTTCTTTGACACGAATTGCCGCACTCCGCAACTTCTACATTTCTTGGGACAAACACATTAGCCACAACTTTACGAAACTACACAATCGCCATAGAACTAAAGTTAATGTTGCGGCCTCGTCTCAAGAACCCCACAAATGTCTTCTAATATGTTAAAGCTACATTTGACAGACTGCCACTTTCTGCAATTAGTACAGCGAGACAGGGTGGGGCCGCCAGTGGTGTAACCACGAGGAAGGAGAGATATTGGTACTGGTATTGGAGGATATTGTATTGGATTGGATTGGTATTGGTATTGGAGGATATTCATACACACCAAAGGGGTTGTAACCACAAGTACCAATTAAGTCAAATATTTTTAGTAAGGTTTAATTAATAAAATGGGGGAAAACGAAATTTTCAGAATGTTTAATATAAAATATACTTAATAAACCACCAGATGTTAATGCGAGAGATTAACTTATGTCACCATCCTTGCGCGAAATGGTGATTAAGGTTTAGCAAGAAGTCAGTCTACAGAATAATAATATACCGATAACTCTCCCACAATAAAAAATATATTATTTATATTATAACAGACACTTTTAAACAGATATATTTTACAGACACTAATAATAGTAAGTAATTATAATAGATCCTTATCCATATCTAATGTGCCGCCACTGGGCTCTCCGTCTTCCATTATTATTAGAATTAATATGGAGCATAAAGTAAACAGCAGCCTTGTGTCGTATGTCGTAGATAATTTTATTAATGTATCTGACACGTCGCATCTAGTAAGCTCTGCAAGTGTTTACTACTAAATAATTGAACATGGTAGGTAACTTTGTGCCGCAATCAATTTAAAATTCATTAAGAACGCGTTACTATAGGAATGTTGTTCTAATGGAGATACAGACGACATTAGCGCCGATGCATAAGGCGTGGTAGTAAATGTTTTATTATTACAATCAGGGGCGTACCTTTTAGGGCTGTTTCTCTGTGTAGGAGTCTGTAGAAGTGATATTTTATCCTGTAATGCTTCCCCATCAAATAAAAATCGACGTATCTAATCGACAAAACCAATCCTTTGACAGATAATCGAGGATGAAACTTTGCGTTGACTCACCCTGTATACACAAAGCAACACAATTTGCAACCGTCTATGCAGCAGGCTTATCAACAGCACTGACATGTGTCCATCCGTATGTCCACAGGCTGGGAATGTCCATTCAGATCTCCGGACGTCCGGCGCCTATTCCAGTCCTACTGGCGCCGGTGGCGAAGTCACGGGACGTCGGCGTCGTTATTACAGACGGGCGAGAGCCAGGCCACTGTTAATGATTAATCATGGCACACGTGAATACTTCATCAAACTGGTTCCGGCTCGGCTTTTCGGACTTCGGAAGTTCAATCATTTCGTTAGTCGCACCGGTGCTCCTACCTAGTGGTTGCGATTTGTTACCCCTACTGTATTTTTTGATCATTTGTTTTTGGTAGCGCACCCGATGTGGTTGACAATCTACATAGTGGTCCAGTTTTCGTGGAGAATCCAGGGCGAACCTTTCTAATGGTGGATGTTACTACATATCTTACCACTTTAAAATTATACTTTAAATTTAAGTTATAGAAAACTTTTAAATGTAATGTATCTTATACGAATTCACTAGTGAATCTCTCAAAGTAATGATGAACTCTTGTTACATGCTACCCTGTGTAAATAATGTTTTCAATTTGATTAAAAATGGACATTTTCGTAAATTTTTACTTATATATCACAGAACTAATAGCTTTTTCGATTATTTATTTTGTTTCATGTTTTTTTATTATTTTTCAGTAGCGCCATTCAAAAATTATTTTTCTATTTATTGAGTTATAGGATTTCTATCTCTTAGGACCACTGCAATGGATTCATAAAGTCTGCATGGGTGAACCCATCTTTTTTACTAAAAAAAAAAAAAAAAAATACATTTTTCATAGATTGATTACAGCTTTCAGATTTCATAGATTACAGCTGCATTATTTTATCCGCAAATGATTTGGCAGATACACTTCTTTCGTCCGGGTGCGAAAATTAAGTACCTAACTGGAATGCCGGCAAAAGTGAAAGGATCTCCAACGCCTCATCAGGGGCCTTCCACTCTCTCATATTCCGCCACGATCCTAAGTAGGTCGACATCGAAGGATGGAAGGCCACGACCACCCGCGGAAATATTCAAATTACCCACCAGACGACACCCCATTCCAATATCTTTAGCTTAAAATTAATTGATCGGGCGAGAGACAGCCGGAAAACTGAAAATATTGGAATTGGATCATTTTTTTCTGTCATATTCGTGGATACAATCGTGGAAACATTATTCAATGACAACTTTTATCGCTGCTAAAATTACGTCTTCATTTGCTAAATTTATTTACGATGCGAACATTTATTCTTAATGTTGCTTGAAAATACATTAGTACGTGTCGTTAGGATTACTCATTATCCTTTGAAAAATTAGAACATTTGTATTGTGAATATTACTGGGTTTCTTTCGGAATTCCGGAATTCGCTAATGTACATATGTCTGAGAAATCGAAAATTACCTCGATTGTATTCCATTTTCTATCGTCACATCACAGAGTCACATAATTAATTTATTTGCATGTAATATTTTTTAATTTATTTGTAACAGACATGCCCTAGCGGCTAAGTACATACTTTCTACGAATCCTAACGGCAGTAATTAAATGCTTGTTCAGTTGTTCGTGTCATTACCATTAAGATAGAGCGTCAATTACGTTAATTATCTACAAACTAATGGCATTTTGTCGTATGGAGAATCCCAGTAAAATACTTGTTTGTGAGTAAGCTTTGTTGGCATTTAAATCGTAAACAAAATGTTCGAACAGCTTTCTAAGTGTCCATAAGATAACGGCCTAACAAGTTACCTGACATTTCACTCTCACTTAATGATAATGAAATTTATTTCTGTATATAAACTTGATATTTCTCTATACAAACTTGTTCTACACTCGAACGGTAATCTGCCTAGGCTTCAAAGGATAACAACGCAAATCCATTTATGTTTTATCCGAATAAATGGTGGAACTTAAAGCAATCGTTTGAAAATATTTAAATAAAGAAGTAAAAACGAGTCCTCCTTGGGCTGTGAAGTAAAAAACCACGTCTAGAATCAGGAACTATTTATAATATCAATTTCAGGTTGTGTTATGGAACTTGGAATATTAATATTCCATATTAAATAATAATTAGTCATTGTCTTTAAGCAGTGACTATTAGTCGCTGCTAGGTTAAGGACTATCGGACATAAACGTTTCCTGGATCTAGTAAATGGCGTGACTCTTATTCACAGCCCTCTGACGAACTTCTTTTATCATTTCATAGTAAACTCAATGCCACTGGTTGTTTAATATGTTTATTCTAACTTCTTTAAAAACTAGCACTGGAGAACATTTATGTCCACTTTACGTACTACAAAATTAATTGCAGAATGCTAAAACTCCGCATATTACCACATCTAATGGACTTCCAAGTTAGTTATCTAAGTTTGCACAGCATCATAACAACGTCAAAACAGTGTTTGGTTTCAACTCTCGTGCACTACATAAACTCGAAAGCAAAGAATAAATCCAGCATAATGTTATTTCGTTCCTAGTACACATTTACATGCACATGATGTTAAAGATACGAGTACATCAAAAGCGTACCGCCTTACTGAGAAAAAAACAGTTAAAATAGGTTTTTAATATCACATACCTGGTATTATGTTAGTTGTTGAACGGAAATATGTATCCGGACCTGAAGTAAAAGAATATTTTCCAGATTGTAACTGTAGATATGAAGGACCGCAAAGAAGAAAAACTGTATCCACTTCAGGATTAAACCATGTTTCATAAGAAGTCTTTTATGACCACCATTTTTACGTTATTATAAAACATAATTTTTGACGCTACTGATAAGGCATACCTACTGTTCTATAAAACTATTGGAGCATATTGCATTTGACCAACAAATCTTCGATTGTATACTCTTTTAGTGGCAATATAAATATAACACTGACGTAGTTTTCCACATACCACTATGTTGCACTCGATGCGCGCTTCGCCAAACAAGTTGGCATCATCTGGAGATGATTGAAACTAAACATATACTAGCACTATGTCCTATTTATACCCTAAACAATTGTTACGGTGCTGTGAACCGTTGTGACAGATCAGTAAACCATTGCGACGCCTCAGTGAACCGTCGCGACTGATCGAGGAACCGTAATTTACTAGCCAATAAAGCGGGTTGTATGAGATTGGCCCTCTGTCGCTGTTCATACTATTTTTACACTTTGCAATTTCCAAACTCTCTCCTGCATTCAGCTGTCGGGAATTTGTTACACTCCCAATTAATCTTAAATTTCTACTATCTTATGCTACTCTATGATACTATCTGTTATGTGGAAAACTACGTCAGTGTTATCTTCACACCAAAGGTTCCAACCCCTTTCAAGAATATAAATGTAAAAAAATATTTTATTACTAGATCTTTTGCCGCTATCTTGGTCTACAGTAGTAGACAAGGGAAAGTAAATCAAAATTTTTACTGAAGATTTGCAAATGAGAGAAATTTTTGCGATAATCCTCACAATTTCTTTGGACATACTGTATCGTAAATATCACATTTTACAAACTACTAATAATTGTTCCTGTAACAAATGGTTTTATTCCTGCGACAACACAGCCAACTCAGCAAAGTTGAAAAACTTAATTTATCCTTTTCCTTGAAAATATCGCCGCTGCCGGCTTACTCCCTAATATCCAGAAACTCGGAACGGTCCACAGACCCACTTTTATTTTCCATTCGCGAAATTACTTTTTACTTACCCGATCCGTTGTGTAATCTAAGATTTACCTCTTTCCTGGAGTCTAAGCTGTTAGATTTTCACAAGATTCGTGTTTGTTCCCATTCTGCTCGATCGGGTCTCAAAAGTGTCCAAGTAATGTATTATCCATTTAGGGAAGATTGAAAAATGCACGTACCACTTAGGTTTTAAAGTTTGATATAAAATTAAAAATATAAATCGACAGAATGTGGCAGTATAATACTATACAGAGTTTAAAAAAAAATAGTGTACCAGATTTCGAGGGGTGATACTACATCTAAAAATAAAACTCCCTATGAACATAAGCCCTAAAATGGTTCCTAAGGGGGTTACAGCCCTTAGGAACCATTTTTAACGTTGGAACGGTCAGTTGAATTCGCATAAACACAATTGACTGAAACTGTGAAACCTAGATACGCCACCTTTGACCAAGGATTTTTGTGTAAAATACTTGACCATTGACACGAACAATTGCATTGCAAACTTTAAACGCAACTTTATTTTTACATGTGGTATTACCTTTCGAAGTCCGGTACAATATTTTTATACACCATGTGTATTTAATAATAGCTCCTATTAAAACAATGAATTAAAGTATGTCAGACATTTTTTAATATACTTTTCAACTTATCTATATACTTTTCTGCGTATCATTTTTAGGAGTATTTTGTCTACTAATTTACCTATACCTACACTTTTGTATAAAACCAGGTGATAAAACAGAACTTTTTTCTTATAGCAGTTTCAGGTTATTTAATCGAAGTTTGTGGTAACATCTGCTCTTTCCGGGTTTGTAATGGCATACTTTTAAACCACACTATTTCTACCACTGTCATTGTCATGTTCAGTATTGAGGTTGCAGAGATAAAAGTAATACCACAAATGCCGAAATATTTAAGCGTTTAAAACTTATGCGCCTTGCGAATCCGTAACTAACCAGCATAAACCATTTATTATTGCAGAAACGCTGGTATGCTGTTTTTGCTAAATTTGCGAATTTTTCAAAAAGTTTCTCTATGAGCTTGTATATTGCTGCTATCTAAGCCTAGATATTTTGCGCCATTGTTTAGATACACCGTTAAATTACGTAAATAATCCAAAATCATTTTTCAGTTATTGATTTGTTAAATTTAAACGAACACATGTTGTTAAACTTGAGTTTAGTGCTGTAGCATTCTACTAAAAATCTGGTAATATTCGCTTGGTAAGTTAGAAAATTATTGACAGTGCTGACCACTCTTTCTTCTATGGCTATACACATATATTTGACAAAATGGTACGTCAAGCCCTATTTTGTAGAGCGGTTTCTTTTAAATCGCGTTTTCTTTAGAACTAAAAAAATTGTATCTTTGAACATTCTTTGGGAATCTCCAATCAGTTTGATGGTAATGAAATAGTGATTTTGTGAAAGTGGAGTTTCAGTCAAAATGTCAAACTGATAGTTCGAAGTTAAAAAAGTCACCGACGAAGAACGGAATATCGGTTTCAAACGACGTTTGTGTTGTAAATAATACAAAGTTTAATAGTTTGCCTTGAAACTTTATATGTGGTTTTTTAAGTATTTCTGTAACTTGTTCTTATTTTACAGGTGACATATTGCTAAAAAAAATTATAAAAGAATCAAATTAAGTATTATAAATAAAATATTTTGCAGATTTCAGAAAAATTGTTTGATGCCGCAGACTGTTTCATTTATAATTTCATTAACGCCCAACCCTTTTCTGAAATATAATAAAGCTTTGTTAAAATAGCCCTCTGGTGATATTCATTTTCAAATAAGGTCAACTATTTCTGTTGTATTATCGTAATGTATTAAATACAACAACTACCTGTTTCGCAGTTTTTATATCCCATACGAACATTATAGCATTAACTCCATTATATACCTATTTGTATGAATGTGATTGACTTAAAAGCCTGTTTGTTGATATGTACCAGATATGTTCTATCATAGTGCATATATGTGTATAGTTAATGTAATATGGTACTCAAGCATTCAGAATGACGTGCATTAAAACATTTCTCGGTATGAAACCCATCGCCTGCGTTCTAGTTCACCCAGAGGTATTTTCTATCTATTAACTCTATAGTAATATATTTTATGACTTATCGGGGTTATAAATTTTAGGATAAAGGTAGATATATTACACAAAAATGATAAATAATAGGTACAGATATAAATTTCTTTTTTTCATAAAAATGTATTATAAAATTTCCTTCAATAGAAGCCGGTGGTATATCCTATAAATATGGTTAAGCAGTTAACGTGTTTAAAACTACCACCTTTTACGAAATATTTGTGGTGGATACTTTTTATTGAAACACACTGTAACTTGGCGATTTCCGATATTGAGAAAATCAAACGTGTTTTCATTATTGTCATATATGGCGTAAATGTGGGAACTATAGTGTGTGCATATGATTTAGACTAAATAATGAAAACGTAGCTATATAGAAGATGTTCATTTCGATAAATAATTCAAAACAACTCCTCGCATCCATCACCATCTACACTCACTATAAAAGGGAATTTTTCGCAGCCTTACACGCCTCATTCTTGATGTGATTGCGAATTCATAAACTGGAGGCGACACGAAGGATAAATATTTAAAACGGACTCTGGGTGCGAGCTAAAGAGAATGATTAATGATTATCTATAAGGGGTTTTAATGGACGCATTATGCGACGCGAGTTGTTAATAAAGGCCCCTTTATATTGTTTACAATCTGGCCAAATAGGTATTAATGGAAGCTGTTTATTGGATTATCGGCAGGGTTTCGGTTTATTCACTTGTACATTATAGCATGTATAAAAAATTATGCCTTCCAACATTATGTTTGGAAACATATTTGGATTATTTTGAATATTTAAAATCCCGAGAAAAAATGTTTATGATTATCTTATTGCTCTGTTACTGAATATCATGCCTCCCTACTTTTTTAAAAGCATAGTCATTTAGAGATATCACAAAAAACCTCTGCTGCTTATTGTTTTAAGAGCTGAAGACTTCTTGTGGAGTAACGCAAATGATGGTTATTTAAAAAAATTAAGGTTTCTGAATTAAATGTGATATTGATGGGCCTGGCCATGGGGGTGGTAATTGCCGTCGACACTGGAGACTTATTATGGAAGCGGTTACCGTAATAGAAGGGGTGAGTCCTAAACTAAAGTTTATGTTGATGACAGTGGTCATTTAGAAAGACCACAAAAGCCCCTGGTTATTGTTGTCGACTCTGAAAACTTCTGTGGAGAAAATAAGCTGGCAGCTACGTTTAAAAAACAAAGGCTTCAGGACAAAAGATACTGTTAATGAGGTAATTTAAAGATAATAAAATCTACAATAATTTACAGAAAATCAGGCGTGAAATTTAAATATTGCTTCTGACTTCCTGTTGTGAAGAATTGTGGGGAATTTAAATTTATAGTGGCGTGCTATTTTTTAAATTTTAGCAATTGTTTGTCAATATATGGATGATATTCTACAATTCTACTCTACTTTTGATTTTAAATTCAGCATTCTTATTTTAAAACAGTAATCGTATTCCTTTATGTAATAGTTATAATGAAGATTATAGGAAATATGATAAGATAAAGAAGCGGCTACTGTGAGACTAATATAACCGGTATGTGTTTCATTAAGAACGCCGAAACTTATAACAATTTCATCGTTTTGTTTATAAGAACAATGTTTTATTGTAAATGACAAGATGGAACGCGGCATTGGCGGTGATAATGTGACTTTATTCTATGCCATTAATAATGTGAAAAAGGCATTCCTTTTTTTATTTTATGACATAACCAGAAAACGTTAGGTGTAACATCGTAACTCTAAATTAAATCCAGTTTAAGGAAATCCTAGCTATTGCACCTATTGTCCTAAAATCGTTAACGAGGCCACATGCAAAGCGAGCAACTTGACTCTTTGAGACCGGTCGACATGGCACGTTTTAAAAAAGTTAAAACCTCCCCGCACCACACACGCCCGTGATTTATGCAAAACAGCGATTTATGTTTGTTTTACAGATAAGAGCATGTACCCATATGGATATCTATCAGTAAAAACGCCAGTGCCATATTTCACCGCGATGAACAGGGGCATAAATCAAAACCCCGTCGTTTCACTTTCGCCCGTTCCAGAAGATAAGGGAATCGAAAGTAAGGAGTTGTACAAATACACGTGATTTCATTGCCATCGACGATAAATTTTAGATGATTTGTTGACGGCCTTGTCGAGATTACTGTTTGTTTTGCTCACGGGGTGACTAGATTACTCGGAAATGGCAGCAGCACTGTGAGTTATTTTTTTACTGCTACCGACCTTTTCCGAATCGAAAGATGTAGGAAAAGTGCTAGGTATTAAATCACATAATATCCTCAAGAACAATATAGGGAAGTTGTTCAGAGGATATTAAATTATTTTAATAAGATATGTATTTTCCCCTAAATTGCCTCTCTTTTATGGTTTATTTTTCTACAATAATAACCAAATACGCATCTTAAATCTTTTCCCTAATAAAATGTCTTTTCAAGATAACCTGGACAAAAACATATTCTAATTGAGTATGGTACCTAACTACAGATAATATCTTTTTATATGCACCCATTAGACTTTGATGGCTCGTCTGATGTCTTTGTTTTTATATTTTATAACTTCTCCGGGTGTTATCTGGGATATATCAAATCAATAAAATTCGTCCATTAAAAAGGTATGTGGATTTTAAGATGTAAATTAAATATTCCACCGCCATATATCCAGCATGTCAGCTGCGATCGGATTGTGTTTAGTGCATCCTGCGGTATTCTTTAAGAAAAACTGCAGATGCCACTAGTTGAAGAGCTGCGGCGTTAAATCTTCGTGAAAAAGCAGGACAATATTGCAAGATTGGATTGATTAGGTCACAAATCAGTATACAGGCTATGCAGGTGATGGACAACAATCTTTCTGCTTTCCATTCTAACATCTTCGATATTCCATCAGTACTTCGAACCTGTCGCTTTCTGCCAATCGTTTGGCTTTTACGATATTTTATTTGTTAATATCTTACCCAGGATTCTATCCTGAAACGGCCAGTGGTGTTGGGTTTTAGAAGGCAGTGATAATATCCTACTAAAAGTGCCCGGATTGGTATTATATAAAACATATTTTGTCAAAACAAAACCGTAAAAATAAGTATAAGTTAATTAGGTATACCTATGCCTATGTAAAAGTAATAAAATGTGCTCGAAAATCGTCTCGAATCGTTTTGAAACCGAGGTCACGAATCCTTCAGTAACCACATCAAAGGTGCCGACTAAGAGGTATTCTTCCAGTTTTATTATTTCTTGTAATTCGGCTCTGATTTCGTAATCGCCATATCCTTTTTTCATTCTCAATAGTCCCATATATATGGAATCCTTTATTTTTTCAAAACTGCTATTTTCGTAGCCTTAACCCTATGTATTTCGTCATCTTTAACATTAATTTTCCTTTTTCATTTTCATATATCTTGTATTATTTGCTTCTATTTCCAGACTAAACTTCCCAGCTATTGGTTGTAAAATTGTTACTATTCCTAATAACATTCTAGAGTCTAGAATGTCTAGAATGTTCTACTTTACAACGAATCTAACTGTAACACTGTTTAAAATAGGCTACCGTTCCTTGTTTTATTTAAAATCATGAGTAGTGGAAGAGCCCAGTCCGCCCCTGTCCTAATCCATTAATCCGGAGGACTGGATGTCTTGCATTATCCGCCTGTCATGTTTACAGCTTTTCAATTTACATTCACGCCGTTCGCAATCGAACGAATCTGCATTTCGCCTCACCGAGGCAGGTAGCGAAATAATAATTTTTGTTGTGGCGCAACCACTGGGCTGTCAGTAGCTCTCTTGGGCAAATATTGATTTATCTAATCGTGTCGCATACGTAATTATGATTTGTTGGCTATTGTGGAGCCTCTGCGTTCGAATTACTGCTCGGTTTTGATTGGGGTTGCACGTAGTAAGGATGTCAATATTGTTAGGCATGCATTATGTTTGGCAATCAGGCAAGGGACTACGACCACTTTTAGAATACCATGTGATTCGATCAGCGATATATACAAACTCGTTTTGCAACATTTTTCATGAAAAACACTTAAGGTCACGTTATCACCGCCAGTGCTACGTTCCATTTTGTGACTGCCAAAAAAGCATTGTTCTTAAAAACAAAACGATGAAATTGTTATTAGTCTCGGCTTCTATATGAAACACACACCTAAATACGCCGATAATTTTTCTTTGTCGTAGGTAAGTTGTCGAATAATATTTTTCAACAACTACCTCCAAGGCTTTAAGGAGTCTTTAACGCCACTCTGGGCCCTGTAAATTTTCTGTACCAAACCCAATTAACGCATCGTTTCCGCGCGAAGTGTTTCCCCAAACCCACTTGTTCGCACCTTGATTTATTTGCTTTGGGAATGGTAAATCATGTGAAAAGCCCCCTGCTCCCACGAGACCATAATCTTGTTTCCCTTATCTGTATACAGCATTGTTCCCACAAATTCAAACGCGCAACATTCCACTGTTTTTGGGGAGTCGCAAGGAAAAGTAAGTAGTCGATTAATTGTTGTAGAATGAGTGGTAGTATTTTTAATGTAACGATATTTTTTAATATCATCAATATTATTATTATACTGGTTTACTTTTCTAGTAAACGGGTTAATACCAAGTCTAACAAGAAATAATTTTTTGTTTAGAAACGATCTTACTATATATATACATACTATATATACACATATATACATCTGTTGCATGTATATCATTCCCCTTCCCCCTTCTTTTCTGCTTATATTTATTCTTTCCTTACATGAATTTGGGAGGGGTTATTATTATTATTAATATTATTATTATTATCATCAGTGTTCAGAATTAATTAATTAAATAACATTTGCAGTGAATGCTTCAGAAAAGAAGTTGTATGTAAATGTGTAAAAGCGTATTTTTTTCTGGTTGTATACAAACTATATTCTATATAGAGTTCATATCATATATTTTTTTTGGCGTAATTGGTTCGATGGTGGCGTATGCTTTGTAGTTGCAGTTGTCCGATATTGCTAACCAGAGTGCGTCCAGTTTCCCGGCGGGGTAGTTTGGGGATTTGCAGCCAGAGGGTGGCGAACCGTGAAATTCCGACGGGATACGTGCTGTAGGTGTTTATAAATAGTATATTTTTTATAGTTGCAATTCGTATTGAAAGGGACGGGTTTAACGGCACTGCTGGATATTGATTCGGGACCGTATCATGGCTTAAACTAATTTAATCGGAAATTATGCAACGCTGAATTGGAACGCTTTGTGAGAAATTTAAATAATCGTTTTCAGCAAATCCAGGGATTACCGCTGAATGATTTTTTCCTAGTTAATGCCATTGTATGGCGATCCAAAATCGTATGCGCCCTATGGCCGAAACAATTCAAAATTGTTCTTTGTGCTTTATCGTTCTGAATCAACAATTTTTCAGTTACAGGATAAAAATGATATATGGTTTCGTGTTATATCCTTTACGATAACAATTATTTACTTTTGCGGTGTATATACAGTGTATCCTAAATTGATGATGGAGAAATTGCTTGATATCTCAGAAAACTATAGAAAAGATAGAAAAATAGTCAAATATTTTGAACAAAAGAAATTGTTGCATTTTCAAAAACCAACTGTCACTTTTGTATTTTGAGGAAGTCACAAAGTACTTTTGGTGACAAATTTCACCGTGGACTCAGACTGATTTCAACGTTTCAGTTGCGAGGAACATTACCTCAACAACAGGTAATCTCAAAAAACTTAGACTATATATTTTCAAGTAAATAGTGAATTGCAATACTATTATTATTCTTTATACTTAAAAATTAAATAAAGTTGTGCAAATTTTGTGATAAATATTGATTACTAATTTTTAATATGTCGAAAAACCACATTCAGAAGGTCCATGCATGACATCGACAATAACAATATTTACTTCGTCTTAACTTTGACAATAATTCTCAAGAAATTACCTCTTTTCCATGCGTGTTACTTATTTTCCGCTATTCGTAGTTATTTCAAACCCGTAATTAATGTGGCAGACAAATCTTATAAAAACATTTAATTTAATAGAGGACGAGAACACCGTCTGGTATCACCGGATAAGGCGGCCTTCCGGATCCGGAAATAAATCTACAATGTTCGCCGTAAATATCAGGACGACTGCATTAATTCCCCTCTGCCGTGAAATCCGGATGATTTTCCCTAGAACGACCCCAATCTGCTGCCCCCTAAAACAAATGGGGCATATTTTAAACTACCTCGACCATGGAATGGGTATCTAATCTCCGTCTGATTTAATTGAATTGCAGAAGGTAATTCAAACATAAATCGCTTCCGTTGAAATTAAAACAGTATTTCTTTTATGAAAATAATGGGAAAAGCTTGTTCTAGATCTACAGCATTATTCTTCGTTGGTAACAACCACTGTAGAAGAAAATGACTGATACTACTATGGTTCACTTTTCCGTGAGACAATTTTACTACATATAAATTAATAAAAAAAATTGCAGTTGCAGGGTATTTTTACTAATGCTGTATATTTAGTTTAGGAGAAAAAACGAAGCTTTTCCTTGGATAACCCGATAATTGGAGAATTGCGTTTTCAAGGGCACATCACGTGGGAGCAAGTGGGCTTTGGGATTGCTCCCCGGAGCGATAAATCTACTGCTTGTGAAGGGATTGTACGAGTGATTGTTCCTTTGTTTCATTGCGTGAAAATGCAAGTGAGAAGCTGCTATAATTGAGAAAAATTCTGTGCGTGTAGAACTAATCAAATCAAGTAAACCTTTGAGTTGTATGATCGTAATTAATTTTCCGGAATGGACTGAAACAAATTTATTTATATATTCAAAACTAATTGTTATTGTCAATGTAAGTACTCCTCCTGGGTCTCTTCTAAGCATATCTGGAACTCGTCTTGAGGTAGAATGTTCTTCTATATTTTAGATTCAATTCTCAGGCTTCCTTGAGTATACTTGAGGTAGTGGGTTTTCTATAATTCACTATAGCAAAATTACACATTTTGAGTAACTTTTCATAGTAACTATAGTTTTGATTTGCTTAGTGTGCAAAATTTATAGCAGACAATTAAGTTTTGTTATAGTAAATCCACAAGCCTAAATAAATAACCAGAAAAATATCTCTCAGGTGGCACCCTTGATGTGGGTACCGAAGTATTTGTGACCTCCGATTCAAAAAGGAGACGTATTCTTAGAGGATAGTTTATATATCCAGCAAAATACTTTACAAAATTCGTTTCAAACATGGTGTTTCCGCAATTCGATTTTGTGTACTTCGCTGCTAACATAGTATGTAACACTCGAGACCCTACACTCCCTACAGCAATGTCCGTTTCAGGATAGAATCTCAGGTTAACCGAGCATCGAGATTACGGGAAGTAATAAGGTGCGTAATAGGAAGAAATGCTTCTGATTAATTACTTATTTTTGAGATAAAACTTTAGACTGTCTGGCGGATTTAATCGACAAATATCCTCTTCCCAGAATCAATTCCAAGATCTGTAAGTCAGTTGGTGAACTAAACATAATTCTGATTTATGCATAGAAAATGAAAATGTTAAGATATTTTTTAACGAATTACGAATTTATTGAATAATAACACTGAAATTAAAATAACTTTAAAATTAATGATTCATTGTTATTCGCATAACTTTCTAATAGTTCATAAGTACAGACCGATCTTAAGGTGAAGTATTTGATTTCTCTTTAATAACTATCAAAATAATACTATTGCAAAAAACATATTATTTGGTTCTATGCTAAATCATCGCAGTATAATAAGTGAAAGAAACCTTAAACCGGAAACAATATAGAATTACAAACAAATTATCAACAAAGAAGTACAGTTACTATATGTAGATTATTTTTTATTTGTCGCATGTCTTCTCACACATCAGTGAGCCATCTTGACAGATTTTGATGCAATAACTTCCAGCGTATTTCATCACCATATACTTATATTAAAATTTTAACAATTCATTACTGCAATCTTCACAATTCAAATACAATATGTTTTCGTTTAATTTAGAAGTATATAATGTAAAACGGTATATGCATTGTGGTGTCAAAACCAAAATAATTAAAATTTGTCTATACCGTTCACAAGTAGGTACAGTTAGGTGTTTCCTTATAAGTTACATAATATAAATTATTTCCTAAACAAAACTTAATAGATGACAACGGAGGAATTGGTTTAACTGTGTTTTGTACCAGGTGTCTCAAAAACGATTAGATTCAAACCCCAAAAATCGAGTATCAGTTTAAAAGAGAAAACAACAGCGATTTTAGTGTGACACAAATTAAAATATTTATAGATCAAAATTAACTGTACTTAACTAGTGCGTTACTAGTTGAGTACAGTTAATTTTGATCTATAAATATTTTAATTTGTGTCACACTAAAACCACAAGAATAATTAGATAACAAGAAGAATATCTCGTAGGCGGCAACTATGATGTGGTTACCGATGAATTCGTGACCTCGGTTCCAAAAGGGAGACGAGAGTAGTTATTTTTGGCATCTCTTTCAAATAAGGGCTTATTTAATCAAAGAATAACATTTACGATTTTTTCAAATTAAAAGTATTTTTTTGTTATAAAGTTTATGTTTATATATTTAAGTGATTAATATAGTTTTACTCTACTCAACAGTTTTATTAAATAATTTTGAGGGAAATTTTACTATGGGCATTCTATGGGTATACAAATCTAACGTGTTTATAAATGTACTTTTAATAACTTAGTTTTGTAAAACAATACAATAACGTGAAGCATATGTAAATTGCCAAATAAATCCAAATTGGTATCTTTGTAAACTTTACAGTAGCAAAATGAAACCGATTCATCCAAATCTTGGTGGAACTTAGAACATTGTTCACAAGCATCGCAAGTATGTGATACTTTTTTTATTAAATACTCTGCAAAATATCACAAAATTTGTTTCTGACATGCTGCTTCTGCAATTCGGTTTTAATTACCAACTGAGTTACTAAAATTAACGAAACTTAAGGCACTGTAAGGCACTTATGGCGCCTTTTTCTCATACATGATCTTCCATTTTTAATAACATAACAGTTCTATCAACCTTCACATCAAATTACATCACATATTGGCTTATTGTTGAATATTGAACCGGTCACGCGTTGAGTAAGTTCGATTGCAATAATTTCCAACTGAAAACGCGTAACTGAACACCATTCTTCTATTGTGTTTTCGTACCGTTACGTTGTAGAAACGAAGATATGTGATGGAGCTCCTACATGTTTTTAGAATCGCCCGCTCAATTTTCAATTACGATTTCTGTCGCAAGATTTGCCGCAACAAAACAACTTTCAGTTTCGGGCGCGTGTACAAAAGAATCCATTTGAGGACGAGGAATGAGGGACCGGGGTGAAATTCCGCCTGTGATGTTTGCCGTAGAGAAATAGGGATGATGAGGTACGTAGGAAAAATCACGTTCAACGAATCACCGCAAAAAGCGACTTCCACATCTCATAGCCAGGGTAGGAAACTGATATAATGTACCTATTGAAAGTAAATGGGGAATGGAAATAATTACCATGGCAGTGACTGACAGATATGTCGAACATTCGTAAACAAAAGGAGAGAGACATTGCCGAGAAAATTTTTGGACATAAGTAAACTGAAATTAATTACTTATTTAAGACAGGTAATTGTAAATATATGTGCACATTTTAATGTAGATATAAATCAGTTACTTGTATGTACTATTAGTAGGTACTGGTACTATAATTGAGTTGTACTATATTATAATATAATATTGTGATACAAGTCGCGTAGGCCAGGTTGTTTCCCTTATCAAATGCGAAAATATTTTCTTTGCTGATTAAATTTTATATTTCCTCATTTCTCGTATTGAACAACTTCTTTTTTAAGTGGCAACGCCGCCCAGTATGCCGGGAGTGGATCAAACGTGTCTCTATTCAACTCATTGGAAACGCTACCTGTATCTTACTAGTCTCATCCACCAACTGAGTTCAGGTGCGTATCGCAGAGTTTTGGTACTTCGTGTGTATTTTTTATTCGTGTTTTTGTGTTTTCTACTGTTTACTTATGGCTTTAAATAAAGTTTTATGCTATTGTAATATTAATATAATATTCTTCATTGGTTCAGTGCAATGAATGGAAAGTGACATAGATTTAGAACTGTGAATGCGCGTGCCCATGGCATCGACCTTGCTAAGATTTTCGGTCGTTGCACCATCAAAACTTTTTAGATCGACTATGGTATTTTTAGACAGCAGAAGTGCAGAAAAATATTTATATTAATTTAAAAGTTGATTGCAATGTAAAACGTGCTTTTTACAGTCATTTAGAAAACCATTAGACGTTTTGTGATATGTCTACATGTGTACACGTGTAATACAAAATATCTCCCTTCACGCATCTCACGTATTCCTAACTTAGTGGACTCTGCCTGATAGAGAATGCAATGTGCGATTAAACCGGGAATGTCGTCTCCGTCGTCTGAGGGAGCGACGTGCTCCCTTATAAATTAAATATTAAACGTAGACGAGAATTTATACTAGGATTTATATTTAACCCGAATGCGATGAAAAATGGACCAGAGGTGCGCGAAATAACCACGATTTGTTATTATAATAATGCTGAGATTTTCTAACTTTGAAAAAGTATCACTGAAATGTATGGCTTTTTTACCGGTATTGGAATGATATCTCACTCAATGGTGTTAGACTTTTCTTTCTTTGTTAAAAGAGGCCACTCAAAATTATGGTTAGCTAATGATTAATGTTCAACTGCAGGTTAACATCTTTTTCCTTTTTCTTTTAGCGTTTTTTTTTTGTTTTTTTTGTTGAGAGTGTACCATCTGCTAATAATAATCATTAATCCATTTTGTTCATTCGTTCTTTGACATAATGTTTACATACCTATTTCTTCTAACTTTCCAAACCTTCTTCGCTCTTCCTTTTTGTCTCTTCAGTCCTTTCTTACTAATTCTGGGTCATTCTATTATCGAGTTAATAGATATTCGGGTTCACCTTGTGATTAAAATAAGGGTAGGTATAGATATTAATAACTAATATTATTATTGGTAAAATATGTCCAGCGCTGTTAATACCTACATAAATACTGTTAAAATATCGGCCCATTAAAAAGATTTATTGTACTATAACGCACGTAATGAACCCCAAAGTGGGCAATGTGCTCATTGAGACGAGTGCTGATTGATGCTCACGTCTAGCCGATATTTCTTTGTATGATTTCACAGCCAATTTGATAATTAGGCGCACTTTGATTTGGGTCTGACCGACACATTAATCAGTGCCCTTTTCAGCTAGCAATGAGTTATTAAAAACCGGCGAAAAAGGATCAATTAATTTCAATTCGAGAGATAATATAGAATGCCGCAGAGATGGGGCCGAACATCATTAACCCCTGTTCTATCTTCTGCCAAGTCCAGGTCGTTATTTCTACAGCGAATTCGACTTTATGGAGACAAACAGCCTATTAAACTTCTCATAATTTTTTTCTCCTTTTCCTTTTACGGAAATCTATATCTCGAAAATACATTATTCAAGTTAATTTATCATGTATACATGGAGGATGATAAAGGAGTGACTAAGAGAAAATGCATTAAAAAGGCAGTGCTGCAAAAATCAGAGGGAGAAATAGAAGAAAACGGAAATGGAATAAATTTTCTCCGCAAATATTTCTGAGCATACAAAGTAAATCTTCAACCAGGCCGAAGAGGAAGCAATTACAATATATTTTTAAATTATTCTCATTGTGTCTACAATATAATATTATATTATGTATCTCATATACAGTGAGTTAGATGTTTGACTGCTGTTAATTCAGCATAAGATAGATTAAGTGTAAACGTAAACTAACGAAAAAATTGTATGTACGTCTGGTTATAATATCAGAGAATGTTATCACAACTTGGCAACATTGCCAGTTATATACGCTTGACTAATTCTAGACCTGCTGACTAGCCTGTGTCAAACTTGTTTTTTTAAGTGGGTGACAATTAATCCAAAGGTAAACAAATATGTTAGTAGTGGTGATAAACACACCGTAGCGCCCTCTTTGGGTCTTTGCTACTATCTGTCTGACAATTATTGTCAAATTGACAGACAGATAACGACCTGCTTTTCCGCAGGCGCCATTATAGCAGTGACCTCTATTGTATTTGAGAAAGACAATCCTTCGTATTTATTTGAAGGAGATGCCGAAATGTAATTTAATGCCAGTCGGAACACATTGCCCGTGGAGTAGTTGTTTTCCGCATCTCCTTCAAGTAAACAATTATTTTGAAAATTAATTAATTTAGAAAATTTGTTTCAATTGTTTTGCTACTGTAAAAGTCGAAACCCATGTAGAGTAGTTTAGTTGAATATATTTAAATATTAATCAGCAAAAGATTTTGCTACTTCTATTTTTTCCGAATAATATGTCATTGAGTAAATTAAAATTGGTTTCCATTACATTTCATGAGACAGATATAATTAATATTAAATTTCTTACCTACAGGGCAATACTTGAGTTGTGACAAAGACATAGCTCACCTGAAAAAAAAACAGTATTTTAGGTAAAATATTTTTTTATTTGATTTGTAACATCAAATGTGAAATAATACTGACTGAACATTGACAGTTACAAAGTACAGTTACAAAATATGCGATAAAGATAATTTGTTAGTTGCCATTTTAAATAATATGTTAAAGACTTTCCTGCTTCAACAATCATCTATTGACAACAGTCCCTAAAACATAAAACAAACCAGCTCTATCAGGGAACCAGACATCCAAAATATTAAGTAATATTACTTAAACTTAAAAAAAAATTTGCAGACTCTAATTTCTCTACGCTTCGGCCTGTGATGCAGGTCACCCGCCTTTCAATCCCCAACCAGGGGAGTAGCATAAAACTTAACAAACGAGACAGCAACGATCCTCAGGTCACTGGATCGCCGCGAGTGAATTGTTGTTTCCCGGCCGCGTCCCGACGCAGCCGGCGGCTCCGTAATCTCCTCCGTCTGTTTTTATTCCGCGACCAAGTTAATCCTTCGACAAAAAAAACAGGGATAATGAATTCAAATCGTTATCAGACGAGGGTGATTAGCATTCTTGGAAGCGTGACTGCCCATTTGATTAACAGGGATTTCCTTTTCCGCTCTATTCTCGAATATCGGTTCCGGCCACTTCTTCGCCACATTACCAACTGTTTAGACTCGTATGAAAAATGTTTCATTGAACCATACCATTTTGACATTTGTCCATTTGATACCAGCAAAAATGTAAGCTTGTATATTTGGTATATAAAATAAAATAAAGTATGCATCTCCAATACAAAGCTTCTTATTTGCACTTGTGACATTTTATAACTCGCCTGACGACTCGTTGTGTGCAAAAAATATATAAGACCTGGTCTTAATCTAATTGTTTGACAAATAATCCGTATTGTCGTGTTTTATTCTTCCTGACTATAACTTGTTTGTAAACCAGATATAGGTATAGATAGTATAGAGTATAGAGTAACAAAATAGTTACTTTATGCAGACATATGAATGAAGAGCGTGTTCAAAAAATTACCACAAGTCACTTCAACAATCACAAAATATACGTATAATGGCAGATTAAGCGTGATATTCATTCTGCTTCAACGTACAAACTATTGTATTTATAAAAATTCCTGGTTCTTGTGAAGATTTACTTCACTGGTTTGGTTCAAAACACAAATTACACGCATTATTAAACTTGGTTTTCTATAACGAAACGAAATAATAAGAGAATAACGGAAGAGGAGATGATCTAATTAAATTTCTCCAAGAAATAAACCATGCAATTTAAGTGAAAATATTTGATTATCTAAATTAGTTTGATGTCGGAGTATTACTCATTGTTCATTCCCTGCAGGGTATACGTAGATTAGTTATTTAGCTTTTATCATTCCGTTCTACATATAATCTAGCAGAAAAATAAAGGTGGAAAAACTCATAAACGTTAGTACTCGTGCTGTTGGTTTAGAGAGTTTGAGAACACAGAGACAGTAGTGGTTTGTTTATGGTTTACTACCGCTTATTAAAAATGTATATGGTTTCTTGAAGCCCATTATATTCCCAGACAGTATTTATGTTACCAGGATGCAGCGTCGAAGGACCTCGTCATTTTCGTAAATGTTTTATATACGGAGCTCTATTTATGACATACAATTTATATTTTGGCATTATATTTAGTCGTAATCTTTTTATGGTGGTTTATATCGTTGATTAACACCACTACGGGTTAGTTGATTTGTATTTACACTCCTTGTTCCTCCTCTCTCGTTATTAAGAATAAAATGGGGCACAAAAGCAAGGAGTATTATATCTTTATCAAATTGTAATCCAAAGTCTACAGTAATCAACTCAGAAATTTTAAAAGTTTAACAAAAACAGAATCAAATTGTATCCAGTTTTCTTTTTCCGATGTAAAATTTAAGTATGAGCGTTGAGTGACGAAGTTTCGCCACTCAACGCTTCGTCACTCAACAGTATGAGCCTATACAAAGATGGCTCTGCATATTTTATCAACAATGGCATAATACTGGCTTTTGTTAGATATAAGTAGACAATTTATTTGACATGCTTGTGAAACCACCATATGAAAAGAAGTCTTCACTTAATTAATGAAATTCATTAATTCATACCTAACAAAATTAATATAAAAAGTAGACATCGGGCAATATTTTAGTGCAATATTCTATATCTTTATATAAATTATACGTATACTAAAGGTCAGAAGGACACATATACTCGGGTTCATTCACACTGTCCGTAATCATTGAATTTTGAATAAGATTTCGAATTAGTAAGTCCCTATTGTTATCTGGCAGGTCATTACTGCCATCTGGGAATCTGGGAAGTATCTATCCAACTGCGTAGTGCCGGACGCACTATCTAACGGATATTTTGAGGATCTCTTTCACATAAATTACTGTCGGCTGGATCGACTACAGTTGCTGTAAACTAAAGACAGGTGGTGACAAGTGACAATATGCCAAAGTCCTGTCAGCCGGCATGAGGCGTCGATTCTGCGATTGGTTGAAAGTTACTCATGATAGATATGATTGACTTCCAAACCAATTGCGAGGCTTTGATTAGTTCTGCCACCTTTACAGGTCGAACTAGCGATCCAATCAATAAGTGGCAGGTATATTGTCGCCACTGCCTTTAGTATATAGCCACTGTAGGATCGCAACTCGTTTAATTCCATCTAGGAGATGCTGTCGTAAATGTACAACGAATGCGCGTGTATAATGCAATAATGAAGTTGTGTAAAATTTCAGTGATCTTTATTGGTTATGTTGGTATATAGTTTTTCATTCGAATTTCTTCTTATTATGAATATAGTATGGTCTCCCCCTTTCACCCTTAGTTAAAAATAGAAGTCTTAACTGACATTGATACACTAGCCAAAATGTATATCTAAAAAATAAACCCGACAATGATGCCATGAACTTATCAATTGTTAGATTTATACACACAGTTAATTTGATTTCATATAGCGAGTGATCCGCCCTTCGCGGGTCAACACTAAGCTCTCCTTACGCTAGTGTCTATTACACATAAGTTACGACAGATTAATACCTTAATACTCTCTGAGTGTGATGTAAGACCGAAACGATAATCCTCCTTCTGTTTAGAACTTTTAATCCACCCAATTTTTGGGGGGTCGGTAAATCCAGCGCGCTTGTCGTCTTAATGCTGTATTTAGGGCTCCCTTTAGTCGGTGTTATGTAATTACTATCGCTATACATGGCTCGGTCGTGTCTCTCGGTAAACCGCACGCACCCATTTGTTAGTTGAAGTATCTTCCACCTCGCCAAACCAGCAACTTCCCTGACTTGATGGGGGCGTAGTTTACTTGCCGATGTGTAGGTGCTCTCCGACATGTGTTGGTTTTGTGAAGGGGGAAATTAAGCAAATATTTGATCTGTATGATGAAGCAGAATTGTCTCAAAGTCTGTTGGCTTCCACGTTGATGAGTTTATTTTGTTGTAATGGTCTGTTCGCACTAGTGTGTTAGTACACATGGTTAATTAATTCAACGGTGGGCTGGTAGCGGTCAAATATTTTTCAAGGAAATTAAACAGACACTTTATTATTAAAAGTTTATTAACTCTAATTAAGAGTTATTGGCACGATAGAAAACAGTCTTGAATGTTTCCACCCTAGAGCAAGGAATATTCTTTCATGTCATGGTCTTTTGAAAACCGTTCAAGATTATATAACCATTAAAGGAAGCTGCAATTTTCTCAGAACGTTTTTATTTTAGGATCTAAAGAAATGTTGAGTATATTTAGATGAAAGGAAGGTAGCCTGCATTTCTTTTACAAAGCCATTTTGAAAGATGAGATACTTCTATAAAAATATATTTACAACATGGGGATAATAAGAAATAATAATTGACTTCATTAAGTAATACCAGAGGAAAGAGAGGAAAGTACAAAAATAAACATATAAGCTGCGAATGTGAAACAATATACCTATATTAACTACCTATCGCTTATGATTTAAAATAGCCAAGGCAAAGTGAGTAAAACCGAATTTGCTGAATTTACTAAACTGGAGTGATTAATCAAAAGCTTTTCAATATAATAAGTTTTCGAGATGTAATGTAGGCAAGTTTTACTAACTTACAATGCAAATATGCTAATACCGTTATACAACGACCCAATGAGGTGATATAACCGCTATTACATTTACCTACATACAAATCAGAACAATTGTGGTCTCGTACAGTACACGACGAAGACAATATGCCCGTCGTGATCGCTGCAGCTCGTATCTTGAGTCTTTATATTTTATAACAACCTTGGAATATTATAAAGGTTAGGTTCGGCGCGTTTGACTTTCTCTTTTCAGTTATCCGGAACGAAAATGCGTTAAATCGTATCAGTTTCACCATAATCATAATAATTACGTTATACAATCCCAATATTTTGGGTTAGCTCGCAGTGTATGCGACTCTGTGTCGATATTGAACGATCTGACGTAAGAATTGATCGTTTACAATTTTGCTTCAACGATTTTTTCGGGTGAATAGCTAAGAGCAACACTTTTTTAAAATAAATTAAAAAATTTTATTTACCATGATCAAAGTTTTTTATCATACATACAAATAAGAATCTCTATAAATATCTTGTATTCAGGAGGATGTCGTTATTATCATATTTTCTGATTGTATAATCAATATCATCTTTGAAGTCGAATTTGAATATGGTTGAATTGGCAGCCCATATATATGGTATATTCCAATCTTCCTGAGGCTTACTTAAATAATCGAATTTGATCACAATTCGCAAATTCTATTATTATTCTATATTTCACTATTATTATCTGGAAATTAATTTAATGTAACAGCCTTCTGCATGTACTTTGTATATTCCTCTTAATAAAGTGTGTAAAGTTTATAAACTAGCTAAATCTATGTCATTATAAAAATACTTACGTTTCTTAATAGACATTTTATATGCAGAAGGACAAATGAGGATGATGGGAAAGTAAACTGACCTTTTAACTATAAAAAATTAAATATAATCACACTGGCAGCAGTGGGAACGATATTATTCTGCTGAACTCAATAAAATCTATTAAATATGAATGGCTGTCAGTTTATAAACAACGTTATTTTTAAAGCAATCAGGTAGTGTTGTTGTTAATATTATCGTTCTATAATTATTGATGTTCGTTGTCATACCCCAATTAATGCGAAATATGAATAATTTCTGTAACAATATCTATTGTTATCGAGTTACCTAATAAAAACATCCAAATTTGCCTACCCTGTACATACTCAGAGAAAGATTGAACCAACCATAAGGGGATTTTGAGTTTTATTAGTTAGTTAGTTTTATACATTTTAATATTCCCTGTATAAAGATAAATATGCGACAAAACACAAATAGAATTCTTCACTCCAAACACTAAAAGTAGAAACTGCTAAATGCCAATCACTTTATATGGCCACTGAAGTATTATCTTTTTTGGAAAAAAGTGTTCAAAATTGGTCAGACATGTCGGTACTGTCGTTAAATAATAAAAGAACACGAACTTTGTTTCGGCTGTAGTGGGTGTATTTACTCACTGTAGAAGAAGCGAAACATTTATTTTATTATCGAAAATGAAATGTTAAATCCTTTATTAATTCAACTCCATAAAAATAATTGAATACAAAATCATCTTATGAATACACAGAAGGCTATACAGCGAAGACCGACTCCCCCGTCTGGCGTATCACATTCTTATTCAGAAGCAGCAGGTGTTGTTAATGTGTCTCTTTTTGGTTATATAATATTTAAGCTGATATATTGCGCTGAACGTATGAATGAAAAACGAAGACAATACCTGTAAGTTTATTGTTCTGCTGATTCGCTTTGAATATGTGTGTCACTGCTTGGAATTATTCTCAGCTCAGCATGAATTGTCGGGAAATACTTAACATTGCTTTTCTGTTAACTGGAGCACAAACGGTAATATATCGAGTATTGGGTATAAGTTTTCTCTTGATATATGCTCTTATATTACGCGTGGTACATAAAACTCGATTTTGGAGCTTTGAAGATAGATTCGTGAGAAAATGCATACAAATATCCTTTTTCTTATACCTATATCTATCACAGAATGGAAATACACAAGTATTGATTTGGATACACTCCGTGCAAATGGCATATTGGATATTGGTGTTTATATTGAAATCCTTTGACAGATAATCGAGGATGAAACTTTTCGTTGACTTATCCTGTATCTAATCTATTCGAATAGATGAGCAAAATTTACGCATAAATTACTTTTTCTAAATGTTAATATTCTAATAATAGCCTAATCGAGTCTCACGCCCCCGTCGTCTAACGAGCTATTTAACGCTGATTTTCACAACACCTTTTTGGATATTGGTGTTTATATTGAAATCATTTGACTCGAGGATGAAACTTTTCGTTGACTTATCCTGCATCTAATCTATTCAAATAGATGAGCAAAATTTACGCATAAATTACTTTTTCTAAATGTTAATATTCTAATAATAGCCTAATCGAGTCTCACGTCCCCGTCGCCTAACGAGCTATTTAACGCTGATTTTCACAACACCTTTTTCGTCACATGTAATTATAATCGAATTACTAAACCACGAACGTGCCATCTTTTCTAGAGGCTCTAAGTAGATTACGTATACATGGAGTGACAGCCGACCTGGTTTGAAGAAAATTTGTAAAACGTTTTATGACAGGGCACATTGCGTTTTGCTAAATTTGTGCCGACTTTCCTTAATACGGGTAAACTTTAAATATTACCGATATTACTCGTTAGAAAAGTTCACTGTAACAAACGTACTTGAATACGTATACAGGCCGAGGGGTTTACGGATTTGTATGGAAAGTTTGTGAAATTATCCAATCCGTTCTGCTGATTTAATAAAAACCACTTTCGAACTTGTTATTAATTTTTCGATAACAGGGTAGCAGCTTCGTATTTTTTTCGGTCACAAGATAAAAGACGTGAAATCCAAAGTAACTATATTAAATATATATGTTCAAATATATATTCTCTGTGTGTATACAGGGCTGACCACCCCCTGTTTGGAACACCCTGTATGTATTTCATTAAGAACTAATACTAGACTAATAACAACTTCATCGTTTAGTTTTTAAAAAGAAAGTTTGTTGTAAGTGACAAAATAGAACGGGGAGGCATTGGCGGTGATAACGTGACCTTAAAAGAGCGAAGCTAAATCATTGATTCAAAACATAAAATCAGTGGACCCAAAACGAAACGTTGAGGGACCCCAAGACATTGTATGTATTATTAGACTCTGACCTGAGGTTTAAGTCATTTGTAAATTTAATGTTAAAAAAATCGTTTCTAAATCTAAAACTTTTATACGGTAGCCGACATATGTTAAATAAGCAAATCAAGATTCTACTGTGTGAGTCGATGGTCTTGTCACAATTTAACTATTGCGACGTTCTTTATAATCCTTGTATAGACAGTAGGGATACATCCAGGATTCAGAGAATGCAAAATGCTTGTGTCCGATTTATATGTGGCATTAGGAAGTATGATCATATATCTAACGCTTTCAATGGCCTGAAATGGTTATCAATGAAAACTAGGCGAAATTACCATGCATTTTGTTTTTATCACAAATTGATTTCTACGAAAACTCCTCCATATCTTTATAATAAAATAACATTCAGAACGGACGTGCACAACATTAATATAAGAAATAAAGGTTTATTATCCATGCCTCGACATAGAGCCACTTTTTTTGAACGATCCTTCTCCCATAATATAGTGAAATTGTTTAATGAACTAAGTGTTACCTCAGTGCCCTCACTAGCAATGCCAATGTCAATGTCGCTTTATAGATTTAGGATATCTCTCAAATCTTACTTATTAAATAATCAATTTTAAAATATATTTCTCTTATGTATTTAAATTTGCCTGCTGTATATTCTTGTTTAAGTTCCAACACCTACTTTCAAATTTTTACTATCATTTTGAGTCGTCGATTTACTTTAGGATGCGCGGAAGAACAGTACTCTGCTGACGCAGTGAACTGAGCGTTATTCCTTTTTGTCTATATGCAATATTTTTTTTTTTCTTTTGTATTATATAAATGCTATTGTAGCCTATATAGATAAATAAAATTATTATTATTATTATTATTATTATTATTATCATTATCGCAAATGGCAGTAGTCACGATAACACGCAACTTCTTATTTTTCCTTGTCATCCTTGTCAACACTATTAATAGTTTCGGCAAGTAAAAAAATAGTGTAACGGCACACCTACTTTTGTATGAACTTGCAAAACATACATATCATACGCCTGCTTCAGTAGATATGCTATATATTAGGTTCACATAATAAATATGCCGTTAGTTTATTAGATTTTCCTTTAGAACATCCGCGCCCATCAGTTATTACTTTAATGGATTGCCTTTCAGAACCGTGACTCAATCCATCATAAAACGTAATTTTTAATAAAGTTTACAACTTTGTTTGTAGGCAGAAATGCTGCTCTCGTCTCACATTGTTTCGTCGACGACTGATCATAAACACAGGATGCGAACACCGTTAGCCTGATAAGTCCATTATTCCAATAAGAGACCTACCATAAACACGAGGTTTATGGTTTTTCGATAGCAATGTTCCCTTATAGAGGATCACAGCAGTAAAATTATAATGCAGATACTAAAGAAATAACTAGGCAGTTCATTTGTGATAGTTCAACAATAATACGAATTGTTCAGGGTCAAACTGGTTCTGCAAACACTACAATTTTTGATCAGTTTTTGGTAACTTTATTTAGATTTTTTTGAGTAAATTCTATGGATGATGTGTGTCACAATATTCAGTGGAGAAAATGGAATGTATAAATGTCGTTTTGTAGAAAGCTCTGGTAAAGAACTAGGAATATACATAATAAGGTGATTACCTTCGAGCTACTTTAAGGGCTGCTTCATGTTCTTAAAGAAACCCAATACCAAAAGTAAGAGCAATAAAGCCACTAAAATACATTTTTGAGAAACACCAAATTGTCATAATTGCACCCCTGAAACTAAATTAAATCACACATGTGATCACACAGATAATTGTCTTTCTGTTATACACTATCAGAGCTAATTAGTTGCTGTCACGTTTGTAACTATGGTGGTCAATATGATTCAAAACAACGCACTCTAACATTACAATTTCGACAATCAAAAACAAAACTTACAATTTCAACTACTTATAATAAGCTCAGGCCTCAGGCCTCTGGGAGTGTCTTGTGTCTTGATTCTTGAAAACGGTATCAGAAAGGTTGCAACTGCCGTTAGTTTTGATATGAATCTTTGTATATAAGTAAAATTTGCAACTAAATCTTTTTAATTTACATATAAAGCTCTGTTAAACAAAGATTTTCGCTTTTCATATGATTGTAGTTTAAATTCAAGGAATTGACGAGGTATGAAGCATTTATCAAGTAAGCAAGTTAGATTATCAAAGGGAAATGTAGCCTTGACCAAAACATAAAATCAGGACACCTGGGAACATTTAACGGCAAATCTTGTTTAATAGAGTATGGACAAGCTAGAATTTCGATATTCGCCTTGTGCATGTAACGGCAGTGACCGCAAAGTAAAGAGGGCTGCCTTCGTGGTAGGAAAGACCATTAGGGCCCTTCTATATTCACACGTCGTCCGGGGAAATGGAGGACGTGATGTCATAATCACGGCCCGCGCATGTTGCAGACAAGAGAAGGCCTCGAGAGTAACTTACGGTTCCCATACTTGACCACACGTCGAGACGTTCAAGTTAATTTGATGTTCGCAATGGAATAGTTGAATGAAAACGGACTAATCCCTGGCTTTATATTGAAATTGGGAATATTTTTTAAATATAAATACCAAATTTGATATGGAAATCGAGTTAGTCATCTGAAAATGTGACATAGTCACCAAGTATGAACCACCATCAGCGAATGATGCGGTTGTCTTGCTATTCTTGATTTTCCGAACTAATTCAATGTTGATCGGGGTGTTTGACCAAATGCTGTTCGTGTTCCTGTTATGTGAAATTTTCATCTATGGGGACAAAGACAAAACATTGCTGTAATGGTAGGTACCTGGGAGAGTACTATCTGTTGATTAAAAATATTTTCAGACACAGATAGTAGCATAGATGTCTAAAGGGCATTGCTGTATTGTTACTACTTCTAAATACAGTGTGTCTTACCATTAGGTACTGTTAGGTGCATCTGTAAATTTAATAAATGAATATACGTTAATGTTTATGTTACGATCTTTCTCTATTTGGTCCATTTGTTTGTCTCCGTTCATTAATGTGACTCTTTTTAGAACTTCCATCGCTACATTTTTCGTATTATCTTTAGATTGTGTCATACCTCTTTCTTATCAGTTTACTGTTTAATTTTTGACCAATCAGTTGCCTATGCAGAACTACTGTTGTACTTTTATATCTCATTTGGAAACCTTTCAGCATTTCTCTACAGCTGCAATTATTAGTTCTGTATTTGATTTTAGTTCTTGATTTGTTCTTCTTTCCCAAATTCAGACAATTTAAAAAACAATGAATAATTTTCTAGGGTGTATACCCCATGCATCCAGTCAAGTTATTGGAAAGGCGGGAAAAGCGCAGGAAATTACAAAAAAGATATATAACAAAGTACAAAATGAATTGAAACATGTAACAAGGTAATACTTAAATACACAAATTACTATCGTTGAAATTAGTAACAGTTAATAAATAATCTTAGATTTATTGTATTTCTTCCTAGAAACCTCTATTTTTTAAATACTGTCTTCAGTTTTAATCAACGAGGGCCCGTAATGTATAGCGCGAGGCCCCCACATAACCGTTTAGCCGTTACTCCAAAAGGACTGTCGGCTCCAAAAGCAAATCGCCTAGGTGGATAAGGATACTGTTAGATTAATGCTTTCAAATGGGTCGTCCGAGTCGCGTTTCAGTCATACGTATTTCCATTTTTGCGAAAGTTCACCAAGGTTCGTTGAAACAAAAAGACAGACGTTTGTTCTAGAATTAAGTAACTGTTAACGCACACATAATTTCTCCCACTACATAAAATGATAACGAGGACTGGTTTCTAAAAGTATTGTTTACGGTAAGAAAGAATACAAAAATTGATAGAGGAAGCAGAACAATAAATTTCGTGTCATGCCATTTGTGCAAAAATAGTGGGTCAAACTGTCATACAGTAATTGCATTCATAAGGCCGCATGCAGTCATGTTTGATATTTTATTTATGTATTTATTTATTATTACACTGCTTAACAGGAAAACCCAATTGCAGGGCAGGAAATTACAAAAAAGGTATAGGTATAACAAAGTACAAAATGAATTGAAACATAACAAGGTAATAAATAAGAAAAAATATATGCCTAAGTATATACATACATATAAAAAAAATTAAGCTACAATATTTCACTGCTTTGGATTTCATTCGATTAGGTTATTAGATTAAATAGAAGCTCATAAAATCTACATTTAAATATAGCTGTAATACTAAAAAGTAAATATTTTAGTGCAATTAATCTTGATATTTAAAAATTTATTTAAAGAGACACTCGACTTATATTTCTTTCTATGGTCCAAATTAGCTATCTTAAAACATGCTAAGTTTACTAAGGAATTTTATACCTATAAAACCCAGTAATAAAGCACTAAAATACACTTTACGTGTTGGAATTGTTAAAACTTTTACATATTTCGTAATAATATAGCAAACATTTCCTTAATAAAATACCCACATATGCTGCTAGTATTACCTTCAGGTGTCATAATTATTTTCGAACACTTTAAATAAGGTATATGTAGGGCTAAGTACGGTTCATACTTGATTGCATTCTTCATAAACCGCCGGAGAAATATATAACGGAACTTTTTTCATACAATTTGCATCATCCGAACACCGAATGTCTGTAAACTATTAACTGAATAATTTTATTATTTACCGAAATGTAGGTAGATACTGTTTACTTTCAGGCGTGGCGCAAATGCACTCACTCAGTACTCTCAAAGAAATCGGGAAAATTTGACAAAAAAGTTTACTGTCCAAAGGAGGGTATTAGTACGCGATACGATGGAATTTTGCATTATTTGCAATAAAAATTATCCGTCCAAATTTATTGTTAAGTGTACCGCAGTGTAGACGATAAGATTCAATGTCAATTTGAACGATTATTACAAGTCCATGCAGCTTTTATGTTAATTCCAACTGAAGGCGAAACGATATATAAGGAGCTTGAATGGCACTATCAAGATTGCATCTGAAGGACGGAAAAGAATTAAGAGATTACATGTGATAATTGTTTATAAATGACTGCGAAGACGGATTCCGAAAGGGCAGTATGAGTGTGATATTTAAATTAAATTATCATTTGTACAAGGATGGGGTTTTGACTTAATCAGTACAATCTTGAATAATGTTTTATATTTATTTTTTATGACCACAGAAGTTGTTTAAGATATTTTTGAAATAATCATATTAATCCTTTGTATTTCTAGGTAACAAGGAAAATAAAAACTTCATTTGGTCATAATATTTGGAGAGTAACATATCCTACTTTAATTTTCTTGGTTGGATATCTGTAAATTATTATGTTAAGGGCGCGTTTGCACTTCTTTGTCGATGAAGCAGTCGAAAGATGAATTAACGTAAACGAATTAAACACATTTTAACATTTTAATCAAAAATCGTACTGGTCGACTGCAATTTAGGGAATTTCAAATTGCACGTCACAAATTTAGTAGCTTTATATGAAACAGTCAATGTGTCTCATTATCAAATTTATAATTGTCAAATAATTAGGCCACTATTTTGCCTAAGATATTATTAAAATTATCGCTATAAAATGAAATTCTCTATATTCAATTAATTATCTGCATAGCGAGAACATTACAATAAAATATAATTATCTGTTGGTTTTTACAATTAGTGTCAAAATACAAGTAGGAGCAATTTCGAGAATATGTTACAGTTCACCAAAAACGTATTCCGCCGACCAGTAAACTAGAAATGCTGCTAGCAAAGATTTGTAAATATAGAGCATAAAAGAGTTAGAGAAATTTTGCAACGCATGCACACATTTCAACAAAAACTAATTACACCTGCGTTATTCCGAATATAGGTTGAGGATTTTTGAATTGCTGGTAGATAAAACTACGATAATCATCGGTTTTATCTGCACGAACGTAAATATTGTAATAGATAGGAAGCAATGCGTGTATTATTAAAAATTTATTAACGAGTTTGCTACTAATACATCTGCTTATAAAGTGCTTATTATAAGAAACAATAGGTATCAAAAGAGTAAAATTTGTAAAACCTTGTACTAAAATCGTGTCCAAATAATTATATTTTCGTTTGTAATAATTATACAAATTTCAAATAAATAATTTGCATGAAGAATTACAAGAATCATTCACACTTTCCCATTTATTGTAATCAAATTCGATTATTTAAATAAGTCTCCGAAGACGTGGAAGATGCTCCCAATTTAATCATATTCAGATACACCGTTGCGATGGTGTAACTTGAGAAAATGGGGTACAGGTTTTAATAAAAATATGATAATGGCTTCCTGAATACAAAATGTTTGTATAGAATTTCACCAAAGCAGAAAAGACTCGGGAATCGTGAGATGTCAATTATATTAAAGTAAGGTTTTGAAGTTATTCTGCAGTACACTCCAATAGAGGAAATATAAGAATAGGTAATTTAATCTTGTGTCAGTCGCAAGTATGACTTGTACATTATTCTGATTACCTTTGGGAAAGTAATTATTACATTCAAGTATTACATCGACTGATTAAGTGAATACTACCAAATTTATAATGCACAATGTACCCTTCTGATTGGTAAAATAAATCAATGTTAATGTGTTCGTGTATTTGGTGGCCTTATACTTCTAAATAAATAATTCGCTGACTAAGATTTGTACCATCAAGCAGAAAACCAATTTCTTTAATTGTTAATGTTCCGTATTTATTTAGACATCCTCTGGTTAATTTTTACAGTGGTTTCTTTTGTCAACAATAGTTAATGTTGTCTTAAATAGTCCTTCCTTGATAACCTTTATAAATCCATATATATTAAAACGCGTCGATTCTGTCTCGCTCTAAAATCCGTCGTCGAATCGACAAAGTTTCAAATCTATCTCCTCCGAGGGGCGATCTCGGAACGATCTCCGCGGACCACCGGAGGTCGCCCCCGGCCTTTCTCCAATGCGTAGGGGTATTTTCGTCCCGTTTCTTACGCGTTTTCCCAATTTAAACGCCTTTTCAAAAAACCTCTGCAAAATTTTCGTCGATCGCCGTTCGACGAGAGAGATGCGGCTGGCACCGGCGTTTGTCTTAGCGCCTAATGGTCCCGTGACGCCCGCCGAAATACCGACTTTTCGCGTCGATCTCGCGACCCTCGAGACCTTTTTCTAATATTTACGGCTTCGAGAATTGCTTCACGCGAAAGTTCCGTCCTTTCTCTAATTCTTTGAGATTTTTTTTCGAGACCGTACGTCGACTCCTTCTACGTCTATTTCGTCTTCGAAAATCTCGAGTCGCGTCCGTCTCAACTTCTTTCTCATTTTATCTACCGATGTAAGATTGCACTAACGAGACAAGCACCTCCCACGAAAACTGTCAAATTAATTAAACTACAGATAGGTTATTTTCCTACGAGAAATATTGCCAACGGAATCAATAGTACTGACTGCCAAACACTTACCAAAATACTGAAGCAAAATGCTTTTCCAATTAGAAAATCGGTAAAAATTATTTTTTCAGGTTGACACGTACAGTTTACATACTTAAATGTCTCAAGGTAAACATTTGACAGCAGGCGTGATAGCGCAACGGGAAAGTGGTAGGATTCAAAACTTCATAATGCTGATTTCGCGAGTTCGAGTCTCGCTGGAGACAAACTTTTTTTTTTACTTTTTAATTCCAATTATTTATTAGTATTAGTATTTAGTTATTCTGTTTCATTATCCGTAGCTTTTATTCTTTCTGCACGTAAAGTTTGGAATTAATTCGTTCATTAAGGCAGTCTGTTAAATTCGTCATTTTAGCTTACAAAAGTATATATCTACAATATTTTTGGTGCCATTGATAAAATTGATAATAGTGTTTACTTAAAAATAAATTCTACTTTCAGTACTTAAAAAAATATGTTTTACCATCAAGAATAGAGTACTCTTACAATTCATCAAAAAATTACGATAATTTTGTATCATTCCAGATACAAAATCGCGACAGCGATTTTCTCCCATTTCTAGTATAGACATTAAAGGCCGATTGTACAAACATGGTTCATTTTCAAATCAACTGGAGTGTTTAAAAATTTTTTCAAAACTTTTAATAGGTAACCCTATTTGTAAAACAGTACACACAAAATGTAATTAAAATAAAACTCCAAGCAACGTATAAAACTTACAAAGTCATTGTGAAGCATATTTGAATTGCCAAATAAATCCAAATTGGTATTTTCCTAAGCTTTGTAGTAGGAAAATAAAACCAATTCAACTAATTTTGGTGAGCTTAGAGCTGAGTAACTAAATTAACGAAACTTAAGGTACTAAAATAAACAAAACTATATAAATTGTCTTATTAAACCTAACGCTTAAGGAACAATTCGCTGCGGACATACTAGCACTCGACACGCTGCAGCACTGGCCGTTTTAGGATAGAATCCCATGTTAGCCGAACATCGAGGTTACGGGAAGAACTTGGGCGCATAATTGAGAGATAATCTTCTGGTTATTTATTTATTCTTGTATATGAACCACATTTGAACAATCGGCCTCAATGAAAATTGAATCAAGCAACAGCGAATTTCCTATACTTTACGTAATAACGTTAAATTGTATACCTTCATAGATGAAGCTGGCAACTGCCTACATTCAAATATCAAGCGGGTTATATTAGGAGGGGTTATTCTATGGTCTGAGTGTGTCAAGAAAACTGATTCTGTCATTGTTGTTCAAACACATGCAATTTTCATCAAAACAAACAATGTAGGTAGCCGGTGAAAATCGATCGGTACCTTAAGTGCTCCTGAAATTCCATCAATCCAGGAGATAGATCGCCGCTGTCCGCACACGTCTCATCACTTACAGGACGAGGACACTTTCCCTTATCCTTATCAGCCTTCCAGATGGAATTTCTCGGGGTGACGGAAACTTTTTTCTGCCGTTCTCCCTCCCAGGGCACGTGGAGTGCAAAAAGTTTCCGGCAGAAAATTTATCGGAACGCGTGTGTTTACACCACCGGAAGTAAGGGAGCGAACGGAGACAAGGACAGGGATGTTTTTATATTTTTAACTCGGCTTTAAAAAATTCATTCCGATCTCCCGGGGCAGTCCGGGATTTTTGCGCCGGGGGAATTTTCACAAAAGCGGTGTTTCTGGGTGGTATAGTGTGTAGTATATATGGTTTAAATCAGTTTTAAAATGGGCAGATTGTGAGTCTCCTGAAACACATGGTACAGATAAGAAAAGGGTAAATCAATTTTGTTAGAGTATATATTCTTTTATACACGCAAGTAGCTCTTTATTTCCACTAATGTTTGATATTGAATTTGGAGAGAGAACCATAAAAGGGTGATCTAAATACTGAACTGTTTCATATGAGAAATTTCCGATTCCGTCCAGGTGCAAGTGAATTATTTATAAACCACACAAAATTTTCAGGAAACGGATGAATAGATATAGCCTTACGTGAATGAATAGGTCCTTTTATAATCCCTGAGCGCTAAGAAAAACCGAAACCCTCCATCCGATCCGTTCCAATAGTAATTAATAAGATTACAGGGGGGGCTGTGGGAAAACCGTCCTTGCGGAAATCCCCAACAGGCGGTTTGTTATCGAGGCTGTTTCCTCGGATCAACCTAAGTCCTTTACTGCGGGCGGGAACACGGTCTAGGAGTGTGTATTTATTCTCTCGACAATTGCATTGCGACACTCAGAACACCACTGGAGAAGCGATTCTAATTTGTGTGTGTTTACCATTTGTAAAGGGGTAGATGACCTCCTCCCTCTGTTTTGGCACATTATCGATGATTACACGAAGAATTAAAAGAACTGCTAGATATAGAATTACTAAATATAAACAACAAATGTGAGCCACTTGATATTCATATCAGACGTCAAAAATATGTCAAAATTCACCTGTTCTCTAATGTCTAAATCAATTAAATACTATATAAACTGAACGGTGAACACTAGAACTAGGAATAGTTAAATAGTTTATTTGTAATAATCAGAATGTTGTATATTTTCTGTAAACCCATTTCCCTATGTCAACTACTCAATATATCAAGGAAGTGACCCCCTCGTTGTCTACTTTCCGAGTCTCATTAGTTTAGAGGATGCGTGTCTGCTGCCCCAACCGACTTAGATTAAGCTTTTCAAGTATCGATCAGGCGAGAATAGCCTCTGAATATGATGCGGGGAGGCATTCCTGGCCGTTCCCCCAATTCCGTGCTATATCAGGCTGAACAAGAGCCGACCTTTGGTCCCACTATGAACCTGACTAATTTATGTCGTACAAGGGGGTGTGAGAGGTGTTCGAGATTACTGCACTTGTCATCCGAGGACTGAAATATGAAATATGGGGGTGTTTCGTGGTTAATGTAGGGGAGAAGGTGATTATGTTGAGATTATATCTGCTGCGGAAGCCGGAACGAAAGGGATTGTGCTAATAAAGAGATATAGTGTGGTATAAGAGAATGAGTTAACCATCTAGAGGGCTTAATGGACATATTGCAAACAAATTATTTTCAGATTACACCGAAGTTGCCCAGAAACATCATAGATGCAATATAAAAATTCTTATTCGTTAATTCGTTATTTCATTAATTTATTATGGCGTTTATTCATTAATGTATTAATTAATTTTAATTTTTTTAATATATTTGTTGATTCAACTTTTCATTTTAAATTATAAGGAGTCTTAAACGTGAATACATTATAGATTCAAACTGATTGAAATCATGATCCACTAAATTCAAATAGATTGCCGGTTTCAAAAGGTGTCAATTTAGTTAAATTCCAATTCTATTAGAGAAGCATTCAGTACTTGTCATTGCAGATAACAATCTGCGACTGCAACGTAAGATATATAAAGCATTCCAGTATGGCCAGCCTTTTTCAACGTCCACACCCTGTAGACTGCATTATCGTATCGGTTTGCATCACATCTGTTACGGACATATCTTATCCGCTACTAAAACTGTTCCACAACGCGGGCACCTCGAGTTCTGTCGTCAGCCTTGGACGATTTTGAAAGTGAACGTAGAATTGAAAGGTCGCCGTTCAGATACCCACTAAACTTATTGTGCACATTCGCATGTTTCCGTTGCTTATTCTTACTTATTCATTGTTGCAAGTGGTAGCGGCTTTGTTGATGTTAATAGGATTGTTTGAATTCCGACGTACCATAGAGGCGAGCCGAAAATATGCGATAGGATTGTGCTAGGAGAGGTGCGAGAGTTTTTTTGCAGATAAAAGTGTGTCAAGGAATTAATTCGTCTTTGTTTCAAACGTTTCCTGTAATCCGACACCTGCATGTTAGATTCTGATCTGTTTGTCTTCTATCTATTAATATCTTCTTACAACCTCGATTGTGTTTTGTTGGTTGGGGTACGTCTTAACTCTTTTCTGCAGACAATGTTACATTTCAATGACGACATACCCTCAAACACTTATTATACCTGGCAAGCTACTTAAAACGTTGGGATTTCCCAGGTGACAAAACTAAATATGTTTTGTCACCTTTAATATTCCAGATCTGCAGCCTGACTAATTCGCAAAATTTGGTAATCCTACTAAAAATAAAAGGCAACCGTCTCTCTAGCGACAAAAAACCATTGCGGTACAGCACAGCGGACACGCCGCGTTGCGATTACATAAAAATGCAAGAAAACGTATGAGAACAAAGAAAATAACAGTGGTAAGTAGTAACAGTACAGAGAAACCGTAAATTTATGTTTGCCACCGTGTCTGATTCGTTGCGTAACGCCTTGAAAGTATTTAATGTGTGTTAATAAGCACAACCAGCGAAAGTATTATTCATACATATTTATGAAAACATTCCTCTGATATTATTACATTTTACGTTCGTTTTTAATGACTTTGTTTGCACAATTATCTCTTTGTTTGACCCGTTCGCTGTAAAAGGTCACAGGGAATCGCCTGTGCTGTCGCACAGAGTAAAATACTTCATAAAGATGTTTTTAGAGTCGAGCAGAGATAACAGAATCGACGAACTGGAAGAGAGTTATGAAAATTATGGCTACCGAATTACGTAAAATTTGGCCACCGAAAATGTTATAAACAACCTGTTTCGAATGAGTGTCAAGGATGAAAAATGGTATTACTGGAATTTTGCAGCCATTTAAAATGTAAAATTCTCAGATATTTGTACATTAGATTTGTTTCGTAAGCATTTCCATTAGGTGTTGGTAACCATATAGTGTTGCATATTTTCCTGAACATTAAGATTGACGCCAGAACAGCGGGGAAATTTAAGGTCACGTTATCACCACCTATGCGGCGTTCCATTTTGTCACTTACAAAAAAGCATTGTTCTTAAAAACAAAACGATGGAATTGTTATTAGTCTCGGCGTTCTTAATGAAACTGATAACCTGATGCCGATAATTTTTCTTTGTCGTAAGTTGTCAAATAATATTTTCCCAAAATGACGTGTTATGGCCGGTTTATTTAACACGCCCCACATTTTGCACAATTTTACGAAATTCAATGGAAATTTACATAAGAACTATGTCCCTTCAAAGCAAATCGTTTATATTACATAAACTAAGAAAAACAAATTCAGTTTCCTGTGAGTTTTTCCTAACTAAACAATGCGAAAAAGTAATTTAATAACAAAGAAGATTTCTTCCTTTTTACATAATTGCGTAACACTGCTGTGAAAACGTAATTATATTAATTAGTGATATTTGTGTTTAATGCGTTACTGTAGAGAACAGGAACTATTTTAAGGAGAGTTAAAACGTGTTGGAAACTGGTCTAATTATTCTTTGGCAATTATAAATTTAATAATGAGACACATTGACTGTTTCATATAAGGCTGTTAAATTTGTGACGTGTAACATAAAAATCTCTAAATTGCAGTCGACCAGTACGGTTTTTGAGTAAAATGTCACGATTTGTTTGGCCGATTGTATTTTCAGTGCGATATCTCTACTTCTGTTGCCTATGTTCGCGCTGAATACGAATGTCGAAGAACATGAAAATGTCGAAGAACTGAAGTGGAATTGAAGGAATTTTGGTCAAATTGGGGAACATTTTGGGAAACAAAAGACATTTAGAAGGACCAACCTAAATAAATTTGGAAAAAATTGTCGAAATTTAATGGAAAAATAACGAATTTGTATGCTAGATTTGAAATATAAGTGGCCTATATTATTGTTTTGTTATATTTAAATTACGAATTCACATCAAACACTAGGTATCACACACTTTCAAGCACTTAGAACCAACACTTGATTAAAATCAAATAACCAAACTGTCTGATAAATCTAGAAATAAGTCCGATCTTTGCGCAACCGTCAACGACTCCTACCTACACACAAAACTCCTGCCTAAACAGTATACTTGAGAAGCATGACTGACCGTCTGTGGTGTCCTTTAGATGCGATCACGGACTATAATTCCTGTAATGAGTGCTTATTTCCACATTCTAGAGTTTGGAGCTTCAATATTTTCATATATACATTGATGAAACTTAATAAACCAAGGATTTTAACTTGCAAGAGTTTATTATTATTGATAGCTTGATCGCCACACACAGCTGTTGTGAGCGATCACTCCTGTTTGCAAGATTTTATTGAAGATGTACGCATATCCCTATAGAAAACTACAATGTATCCATTTTTCTAACCCCGACCAATTTAATGCTTATGCTTGATACTTAAAGTATAGGTGACACTATAAAACTTCAGATTCTAAGCGTCGTCGTAAACGTTTCCATGAGGAATACATAAATTATGGTCGTAAAATCGATCTATATTGAGATGTCTGTACGAAATATTCCATTAATAACCACATCAAATTACTTTATATCACTATTTCCTAATTTTACAGTGGAGGTTTACACAACAACAAAAAACACCCAACTATATATTGTTGAAAATATGCAAAATGAAAACATTTATATACAATATACTACGCTAAAGGTAGAACAACGGACTTTTGGGATAATGTATGGAGGATTTCGTAAGGTAAAGTTGAGTGAGGTATTTTATGAATGAGTGTGGAGTGATACCTGTCACTAATATAATGAATGGAACTCATCCAGACATATTTTGTGGTCTAACCTCTCACCAAGCTTACTAAAAATGTAAAAATCCGACACGAACCGATTCCCAACTTAAATAAGTGAGTACAAGTGCGTTTAACTGCCCGTAAAACCCGAATCACGCTCCATTTCATAATCCACACAACAAACAGTCTATTGCAGTCATGGTTTATCGGCTGCACTTTCTATACAACCAACTATAGCCGTGTGTTATTGTGTTATTTGCCCATAATGGAGCATTGCCTTATGAGCCTGCCGTAGAAAGTCAAACTGGGTAATTGGTATGCTTGCAACATTTTTTCTGCACTGGCCGAGTTACACAAAAAACGCAATTTATATAGAAATCACAAGTTCTCCTTTTGTCTCATATCCAAACCGAGATCGATTTTCGTTTTTGTTCGCAGCACTTTTGTTTTAATTGCTTTGCTTTGGTTTTAATATAGTCCTGAGAGGAAAAAATTACAAGGAAATGGAATCAATATGGTTCTTTTTGCAAACTTTCTATTTACAGGGAGGTTAAAATAATTAAGCCAAGGATAAATCAGCTGGTGCACCAAATATAAATAAAACCCATTACCAACGTAATTCTTTAAATATTATCATTTCTCTTGATATTTCCTGTTTCTATGCACAAAACATTTTAAAAGAGTACTTCCAATTATATATTGACTTTTATTTATTACTTATTTTTGTCGATTTAAGTAAAATTCATGAATATCTTAATAATTTTAACATTAAATTGTAAACAAACTTGTAAACATGAATTTTGAGCAAATAATATTCATGGATCTTTGGATGCCTTACAGCCTTTTAAAGTTTATGCTCGTATCGTGAGAAAAACTTTCCATGTACAAAATAGTCTTTTAAATTCTTTGTTATGCTCGAATTACGGACAATTAGCGATGTATTTCAACCATTAATTTATTATAATCGGTAATTTATTAATGGATCAGTGACCCAATTACGAAATGGCAATTTAAAAATAAGCTGTTTCATCAAACATAAGTCTAATTTGCACACAATTATGATAATTAGGCTTTATTAGAAATTAGTTAATAATTTCAACTACTTCAAGGTCGGTCGAAGGAAGGTTTTATCCATATCCAGATAATTTCTATTAGAATATTGTTCTTTAATATTAAAGAACAATGACAAGAAGTTGACGACTGATACAAAATAGAAACTAACAGAATTAGAAGCATTCAGTTTTGACTGACTATTAGATGACTGTTCAGAAAAATAATTCCTATTTGTTGAATCAAACCATTTATACAAGATGGCCCAATGGTGTGACAAACTCCTATGCCGTAATAGGCAAAAAATCTATATTTTAGGATTCAAAAACAGTTGCAGTTAGGTATAGATATGCTTCATAGAATAGAAAGAGTGTGAGAGATCTTAATGAAAATGATAGAAAATAGAGGGTGTTTCATTGATAATAATTAAGCAAACTGTGGTTGCGAGTTTGAAACGCCCTGTATACACGTAAAGCTATTTTGAAGCAAGTTCTATAGAAAGTAAAACTAGGCCATATAGCATAATTAATGGAGCCAAAAATTATCTAGTATTTATTTTCTTAAAAAAAATACAGGCTGTCAATTCATTGCGATTAAGATACAAAAATGCTCATATCTTCTGAACTACTCTGTACATATAATACTAGTAAACCTCGCGAATTCGGAAAAATGATTCTAATTCAAATACGAAATAAAAAATATGTTTTCCATTTAAAAAAAACATAAGTTTGATATGGCCTCGGTTTATAGAGCCCTATATGACTATACATATTTTTAAAATGTGCGTCCTCCGAAGTTTTTTGTTTATTATTAGGCATAGGAGCAATGGAACTTTGTCACACTATTGAGCCAACCTGTATGTTAAGTAAAACTGAATGAAAATCTCTTTTAATAGGCTTAACAGACCCATCGTATACTTATCAAGTGATAAAATGTAGTAGTATCTTCAGTGCGAGAGCGCGTATCAAATTTTACCTTCTAATGAACTGAAAATGCTTATCACAATAAGCCTGTGAACTTGTTTAGATTCTGTCATGCCGTTGGGTGACCAATTTGTATACTTGCGTCACTCAACGGCCATGCTTATAGGTACATATACACACCAAGAAGCCTATTATCATATAAGTTTATTATCATTATCATTATTTTACTCCTAAATCTTAGACACCTTGTGGTAAACTAAAATGGTTAGTATTTCCGCCTATGGATTTGTGAAGTGAATTGTCTGTACTCTACGTTACACCCTATTTCAAAAATTACACATCACACGTAGTACCTACGTGCACCTTAAAAGCATTTAGAAATCAATTGATTCTTCTTTCAGCTGTATAATTAATTATTCCAAACACATATCCTTACATCCTGCCCGTACTACTATACTGGGTACTGTTGTAGTAATATCTTGATAATTAAATATTCACACACCGCGCTCGCATTGGGGTCAAATGTGTCGGAAGGTTCTAATTCATTTATTTACTTATTTAAAAGTTTTAACTCTCGGAGGACTGCGAAGATGATACCTAGTTACGCAAGGCAGATTTCTCTGTGAAAGTGGCTAGTTATGACACGAGAGGCAGCCAAGTGCTAAATAGTAAACAGCATCTATCTCGACACAGAATCTTTCTTTATGGAAATATGGTTTCTATACAGGCAAGATGTTTTGTTTACCTGGATTTTTATTGTTTCTTGAGATTTTTACTTAAAGTAGGTGGAGTTTCCCCCTAGAGGTTATAATTGGTAATTTTAAAGTCTGCATAATCTTCGGCAATTTGTAAATATGTAAACGGTCAATTGTACATATACAGTATGTCCCAAAATGATGGAAAAAAATAAACGGGCAACCATTTTTCAAAATAATTTAACAACGAATGAAGAATTGGAACTAAAACGATTCACGTTATACCTAAGATACTCTGGTCAATTGTAGATGTTTATATGTATAGAGATGTTTATTTTTTCCTAGTTTTTTTTTGGGGAAAAAAAGGTTTAAAGTATAGCGGAGTCCGGCAATTTTACGAGTCTCGAAAACGTATTTTTTGTACGAGTTTAACATAATATTTTTTTCCAACCGCTTCTAATTAGCACCTCCTGTTTACCTATTCATCGGAGTCACTATCTGTTTCTATTTTTCTATTTAATTAAATTTCAATATATTACGTGACATGCAATGTCAATGTCAAATTACTTTTCGGTACTGTAAAACTGTACAATAACCTCTTTTTTGTACAGTTGCTGTGGCGATCTCAAACAGTCCCGAAATGGCCCTCTTTTTATTCAAAATAATTTATTGTTATAGTGTCTTATTCGTATGGTTGGAAAAAAAAGATAATTTTTATATTTTTTAACGGCAATGACCGTCCAAAAAGTAGGTATAACCTTATAGCGCTACATTTGTCTTTAGAAGCATCTACTCATACAACTAAGGATCTACTTATATACTATGAAATATAGAACATCTTATTTAAACAAAATGTCGGTAATAATACAGCTCCATCAAACATGGCTCAAAAAATAGGATATATTGCAGAAAAGTGGCAATTTCTATATACTAATTAACCTGTTTCAGCATTTTTTTTAATCTCAACTAGAAACAAAGACATGAATTTTGTTCCATCATTTTGGGACACAGTGTATATTAAAATCATTCTTCTAGATACTATTCTCTTGCTATGCAGGAAATCTGAAAATCATCTTATCTTTATTAACATGAGAATTGAACTATAAAAATAACCAATTTAGGTGTACCCGGTCACACTTCTATAACAGCATCAAACTCTTTTTCATAAAACAACAATGTCTAACGAAGGCTCAAAAGCACCAAGTGTTTAATAAAAAAATCTTCAATAGTGTAGAACCTCAGTTTTGTAAAGTAATTGTGGCAATTGATTATTTTAATTAGTATTAATCTTTCTGAACACATTTTTAACATGGCAAATATCGCAAATATCTTTAAAACTTTTAAGCTTTTCCCCACAATAGCTATAATACAAGAAAAAATTGATACAGTAAAATAGAGAAAAGAGGTAATTTTATATATAACTTGGTAAACACAAGGCGATTTAATATAAATGTGTACTGACAAAGTTTGGGAAGACAATTTATTAGTAAAGTATTACAGAAATTGTACCTAATCCTATAAGTGGTGGTAATCAAAGATATACGTTAAATTTAATGTAAAATTGTAGTATTTCTTTGAGGTAATTTGTATATTTTAACTCTACGCCTCACTTGCCGAATCACGTGTCAGATTTATCTCCGCAACACCCTAAATCGCAAATTAATGGTACCACCCCGTCGGCACTGCACTTTTCTCCCGATGCGAATCCTTATAAATGCAGGCATTTCGAAAAGTCACCTCGCCCGGACAGAGAGAGATAACTCTCACATCCTTTATCTGACGCGCGGAGAGCCGGAGATTTATGAATTTTTATTTGGCCACGATTTTAATTCATGGATGCGATCAGCGACTGCATATGAGGTTCAGGATTATTTATGATGTGTCTTGTAATATGCAATGTGTATATTACAGCGTGATAATGCTGAAGTTTGTCTGAGCATGAAAGAATGTTTTGGTTAATTTGTTGTAGAAAAAAACTCACTAAATTTTCAGTGACATGGTCCCTTTACAACGGATCATATATATGCTTTTCTTTTTTGTTCCAGATCTGTACAATACTCTCTACTGAAAAGTAGAAAAACCTTCGAAACATTTATGTGTGTAAATGCTCCGTTGAATTCGTTTGGAGATTATGGCATATATTTTAGTTGTTTAGACCCATTTCTCTACAAATTCCATCGTATTTAATGGGTATTGGGTGATCTCTAACATCTTGTATTATGTATTTTTAATATCTTCTGCAAAATTGTATTCTTTCAGTCCTTCCTGAGTTCTACAAGTCCTTTTAGTTCTACTATAAGACAATTTTCGTGCATTCAAAAGAAGGTAACTTTCACAAAAAAATATAAAGACCACAGCACAGGCAAATGGTATTTTGATTTTCGATAACCACCTGTGAGAAAGAACGTCAGCGTCTTGCTCAGAGGTAGTAGCCGGAACGAGGAACATCTCTTCACACTCCACTTGTCCCGCGAAGCTTCTGTAATCTGTAATTTGGTAACAGCCCATTAGAGCCAGCTTAGCTGTGGTAAATCCTAAATCTACGTTTACGTTTACACGAGACATTTTTTTATGTTTGCATACGGGGTTAACTAAAATAACTAGTACTATCGCGATAGTGACGGTGGCAGTTCCTTTTTTAGTTGTTCTGAAGTTTTATATTGTATTAGAAGATACTGAAAGGAGCATCTATTGAATATTTCTCTTCTAATATTTTTTTAATCTAGTCAACTTTAAAAACATCAAGTTTCCACATTACTTCTTCAAGTAACTTAAAATAACATCGAGTACCTACATGCAACTAACTCATTACTATATAATTACGTCGTCCCACCAATTTGCATTATAATAATGCAATTAATGAAAATGATGGACCAAGCAAGCGTTGACCGTTGCGGTACACCCGAGGTTTGTAAGTTTTTTACAGGGTGCAATATACTATGAAAGTCAGTGTCAAATCCGATATTGTCTAACATACTCCTTGAATAGTCCTTGATGTTGCGATAAAACATTCCCATTACATAAAAATTAGTTTCATTGTTATTAAACTAAATTATAAAGTAGTATGGTAACTAATTCAAATCATAAAATAATAGTCGAACAAGTACAGATAAACTAGAAACCAATTATTGAAATAAAATAATCCGTTCCTCTCGCTGTGATTTTAATAAAACAAACCATGCCTCAATCAGCCTTTCCAGAGTTATTTGAGATGTCCTTAGATAGTATTATACAGCTCGAGAACAATGTAAGCACACCTATCTGCAGGAGGAATGATTGGTTTAGAAAGTTGCAACAGTAAATTATAGCGAATGTCAAAATATCACGAATTCTTGACTATTCTACCTGCTTGTCTACTATGAAGAGGGTCTCCTCTCAAGTCGCCTGCAGCAGTTTGCTAACTGTGATTGTTTTTCGATCATAATTGGATGAAAATATTGATAATGCATTGATATATGAAGGTTGTCGAATAATTAAAAACGTGTCTCAGTTTATTATTTATTTGAAATTTTTTTTAAAAAATGTACCACATATCTTAAAAGATTTTTCGTTATTAGTCAAATTATCAGCAATCATAAAGTTAATTATCAGACAGCAACTATATACATGGTTCGTTAATTATTAATGCCTCGAGCTCAGGAATTAGTTGAAATTGTTCCTGAGCACTAATACTGTCTATAAGCAGAATGATATGACGCCACCCCCTTTCCCACACAAATTTCTGACTTTCGGATTAGTCACTAACCAAACTATAAATGTTCATAAACATAATTCAGCAAAGTTTTTGTAATAAATATCCGACAAATTCAACCAAAATTAATACCCGGTACGGTCTGTTCAACAACCATCCACTCTTTATGTTTTCAATTGTTCTAACAGGAGATAAACACGAGCCAGTGCTTCCACTTGCAAGATAAACCCAAATGGCGAATATTAGATTTTATTAAAGTTCCAAACTACTGAGAGGGGTAGTTAAAATGTGGGAAACAGTCGGCAAGCTGTTTGCAATTGTTACATTTTGCTTCAATTCACAGTTCCGCTTGCCATTAATTCAGGGCTTATGCGAGTTGCTTTCTAGTTTTGATGTAGGACTGACGGATATAATGAATGAATTTTCTAAAAAATGTATAAATTTGTACAACTTAAATATTTATAAAAGGAATAATATGTTTGTTTTTACCAATGTTATATGGATATGGAGAAGACTATTCGCTTCTATTAATCCTTGTATTATTAACTAGTAATATTTATTTATTTTATTTATTTATTTATTTATTTATTTATTTATTTAATTGAATACAACACCCTACAGGATAAACCTAGTTAAAGGGTGAGGAGAACAGGCAGAGAGAAAAAATATAATAAGTGCAAGTAATATATATACCTAGGCACTCACAACTTCACAGGAAAGTACAGGAGGTCAGACAAATAGGTACAAAAGTACAGAAAAATTTAAAAGATGCAAAAATAAACTTCAAATACAATTATCACAGATAAACAACTAAAATATGCATATATACATATACATATATATTTACACATATATACACACATCTACACATACATACATAAATCACAACAAGAGACAGCGATTAATGTAAAAGTATTTTGTAAAATTACAGATTTGGAGGTAAATATAATTATTTTTCTTAATTTGAGAAATAGAACAAAAAAGTATATCAAGCGACTCCTCTATATTATTATAATTTCGTATCATTTGAAACATGGGGGATGAGGTCATCCTATTAGTTCTGGCACATGGCAAAGTTAACAGATAGTGATTTCTTACATTAAACTGTGGAACCTTAAAATACAACATAGATAGAAGCTGTTCCGATTTAATAAAGTTATGTAGTATTTTATATAAAAATAATACCGAAGAGTTAGTTCTACGGGCAGCCAGGCTTTGAAGACCAAAGCGTTGTAACAAAAGCTCATTTGGCGTTCCTCTAGGTACAAATGTGCTGTCAACTTCGAAGCTGGCAGATTTCATAAACCGTCTTTGAATGCGTTCGAGGGCATTAATATGAACATTATATATAGGGGACCAGACACAAGAGGCGTATTCCAGCTTAGAACGGACAAAGGTCTGGTATAGCAGCTTGAGAGTATCGATGTTTCGGAAATCCTTACAGTTACGTAGTACAAAACCTAAGCTTCTGTACGATGATTGAGTAACAACCTGAATATGTTGATTAAATGTCATCTTTGAATCAAACGTCACGCCGAGGTCTTTAACAAACTCAGGTCTAGAAAGAGAAATATCATCTAGCTTGTAGTCATACGAGATCTTGAAAACCTTACGACTATATGACATAATATTACACTTGCTCGCATTTAATGGTAAGTTGGACTGAAGATGTAAACAGTCTTCCAGAGATTTGACATTTATAAAAATCTTCAGGTCATCCGCAAACAGCAAATAATTTACATATAGGTCGTTCACTATGTCATTGATGAATAAAACAAAGAAAATTGGACCAAGACCCGACCCTTGAGGTACACCAGAAACTTGGCTAAATTCGAAAGATTTATGCCCCTGAATTTGTACATATTGAATTCTGTCCGTGAAGTAAGAGTCGATTAAGTTCAGTATTGGGTTAGAAAATCCATATGAGCGTAACTTACGTAGAAGAATTTTGTGATTGATCCTTTCAAATGCTTTAGAGATGTCAGTGTAGAGGACATCTACCTGACTTCTCCGGTCTAAAGCCTCACTGACAAACTGGGTTTTGCAGACAAGGTTCGATACCGTAGATCGCCCAGCAAACAAACCCATGCTAAGCTTCAGAAATTAGATGTTGAGTATGATACAAGATGTGTTTTTGCAAAATAGTTTCAAAAATCTTACAGAAGTTGGATAGTATTGCAATCGGACGGTAATTAAGAATGTCATTACGATTTCCTTTTTTAAATATATAAGATACACATTCAAAACCAATGAATAACCAGTGACAGATTACAGAAAGTATAGACACAAAAATATAATAGCCATAAATAAAGATTATTTGTTTCTTTTATACCTATTTTATTTACAAATATGTTAATTGTTGCCAATATAAAATTCATGGAGCAGATAAATATCCTAGATATCTATGATATAATATTTCTATTAAATCAAAAAGAACCATGTTGTATATACTATAGATCACAGGCATGAATAAATAACCAGAAGAATACTCGCAGGCGGCACCTTTGATGTGGTTACCGATGGATGCGTGGCCTTGATTGCAAAATGGAGACGTATTATCGAGGATATTTTATTGCTTTTCCACAGGCGTACCTAATTTATTTAAATTTTTACGGTTTAGTTTTGAAAAAAATATTGTAAAACAAGCACAATTTTTTAGATGAAATAAAATCTTATTTAAATAAAGAAAATAAGAAAAAATACGCATCTTCGCTTATAATTCGAATACATCGTAAATACATATTTACTAACACTTTCGTATTACAAAATGTCTAGCATAATGAAATTTAACGATTTTTTTAAATCAGTAACTAACTAGCTAATTTCAGCATTAATATCATGCAGATTTCAATTGCCATTAGGTTTTTAATATACCTACCTACGTTTACATTATAAATTCTTGACATTTACAAATCTAGTTTATTGTTTAAACGTAGCAGGAAACCAGAGGAAATGTTAATAAATAAAATCAGAAATTTAACCACTCCTACTCGATAACTGTACAGATTTTAAGGTCACCTGCTGTTTTCAATTTCAAATTGCGTTACTTGCCAATAAGAGTTATTTATTATATAGTTATATATTTGTTATATAAGTCGAGTTAATGGTTTAGGGTTTAGTTTCTCGATCGCTCCAACCCAGAAAACGTGGGTTCAAACCCTCATTCCGCCGAACCATTTATAATGAATTAAATTGTCTATATTAACGACTGTTTGCAGAAAAGGGTTAGAATGGGAAGAATTGTATCTTGCATGGTGTTAATGTAAGAGAAACGTCTCTTGATGTTTAACTTTCCCTATAACTAATCAAGTCCTATAAGTTTCCCCCATTCCATCACTAAATAGTGGTTAGGTGTTATCAACGTAAGTCGTTCCTGAGGCGCAATTGCGCTTACTGAATAATAATATGCAGGCCTCTCTCCCACACACGTCTCCAACTTTCGCCCTAATTACCAAATTTGAATAAAATAGGAAGCAGATTATATACTTAATCTTTAACCATTTCTACAACCAATAAATAATCCTTATCCCACCATTTCCAAAGTACTAAAAAGCAGTCATAATTCTAAAAGCCCGAACGGCCGTCTCCTCGTAAAATAAATAAATCAGATGAATTAAACGTTCCGTTTCTTCGTTAGCACGCGAGCAGTCTCCGAGTCTCTCCCGCTGCCGCAAAAACCATGATGGATTATATTAATTAGGTAATAGTACGGGGGTAAAAAGTTCTCGGCCGGTCCATCAATCACAACATCGTCGCGATGGCGCATGGCATCATTATGATCTATTAACAACTCATATACTGCGTTTCTACGGAACCAGATCCGTTTAAAAATTGGATCGGAACGGCACTCATGGTACAAACGATAGATAGAAATTACCATATTTTGAATTTTCTAATAAATGAGCTTCTTCTTCTATACTAGGACTTAAGTATGGGTTAAGAACTTTTGTTCTTAACCCATACCCTACTTAAAAGTCGTAGCCTGGTCTCCTCTCTAATCTTCTCGTCGGAGTTTGGTGTAAATGGCAATGTCAAACACTAACTTTCCTCGTATATTGCACGAAGACGTGAATTTTCACAAGTACAAGCTTCAAACTGTATAGGAGTTACGAAATTATTGTCCTATTACCTATAACCGTTCTTGTCGGCGATTTTGTGACTTATCAAACGATACTGATGTAATCAACAATGTGTGGAAAAGTATGTCACTGGTCTAATGAGATTCTGAAAACGATTAATCAACAGCCATATACAGCGTTAGATCAACTGTTTGGTGTGCAATTTCGTTCTTTAGCATCATTGGATCATTTCTTCGAAGATAATGATGTCGAGCGAACCATTACATCATCTCGATATCAAAATATGTCTCAAATAACTGCAGTACCTATAACTGCATTGTTTTCCTCAAAATTCAGCTAGAACCACAGTTAGCTTATACCGCAAGAACTTCTAGTATTTTTTTGTCAAATTTGCTTCGAGATAATTTAGTGTCTCGGAATGGAGAATCATATTCTTGTGATTTTTATGAGAATATTTGAAATTCAAAGTTTACATCAATCACGGCAAAACATAACCTTACAACATATGCCTTGGCCTTTATAACAATATATAGGAAGAAGTTTTTCAATAATTTTCTAAGTATCACTGGTTTCTTTCTATAATACGTCATATTTAGAAAATTATTATGCGTGAATGTCCGTTCACGCAGTGTTTGGAGATAAAATAATATCGAAATATTACTTTTATGAAATTGTTTTGTCGTATTATTCAATATAATGCTCAGATATTTTAATTCAACGCTTTGAAATGTGATACGTTTCTTTTGTTAAAAATGTGATGCATAAAAGAACGTTATTTTAACTAAAATTAACCGGACTACTGACTGAAACTACTTAAATTTGATGAGTGCTTAAATTCACTTTTTGCAGAAGACTACCGATTCGTGGCAACAAAGGAATCGTCAAATTATCTCCTGCAAATTGAGTTTGGGGAATTCCTCAACTGAAAGTATTCCGAATTAAAAAACTTCAGAAAGAGTAAAATACGGAGCTACGTCAACAATCAGATAAACGGAATGCAGAAGTTTGAACTTCTATCTATATACCAAGCGATCTACAATCCCATATCTCTCTAAATCCAGAGTGGACTACCTTGAGCCTATGGCTGCGAAAAATTTCAATGAAACTATTCGCGTGTTTTTAGCCGCACCTAGTTTTACATACAAGGGTGTCTCACAATAACAATTTATTAGGAATATCTGAGGAACCAACTAACTGAAGTAGTATTTTGAAATTATTAATGCGTTCAAAGTATCTAAGAAAATATTTTATCTAACTTTCTTGTGCTACTTTTTCAACTGCGTAATATAGTGCGTAAGAGAATACTCAATAAAGGTTGCAGGAATTCTTTTACGAGGGGGGTAAACTAGTTTTTAACGTTTAATTGTGATGATAACAGTAAGTAAGTAAGATAAACACTTGTAAGTAATAATCTGAATCTACTTGTAATAATTACACAGTTTCAGACCCAGTCTCAATCTTAACGTAACATTATTTTAGACTATCTGCACATATGCACTTGTTTGCGGGATATCACTGACGTGGTGTAACACCCTGTATAACGCTACGCTCGGGCAAACAACGAAACGTTTTGCATATCCGAACAAACAGCTTTTGAAACCGCTTTTAATAGTTGCTTAATTATACACCTACCTATACCTAGCAATAAAGGTCAAATATACATATTAACTGTGCCCATACATTTCTCGAGATACGTTTATATGTATGTATATGCATATCGCGAAAACCATAACGTAAATGAAACCGTTCAGGATCTTTGTTTATTGAACATATAATGAGCAAACAAAATGTGGGGCATCATTAAATTCATGAATACAGGGCGTTCAAAATTAGATGGGATCTTTCTAGAGAAGATAGACTTTCCTCCTCTGGCATGAATTTTTCAGTTCATTTGCGGACCCATATTTACCAAGACGTTTTGATATTGTTTCCTTTGACCCATATTATACATTTTAAATATTTCTCAAATACCACTCAATTTTAACTTTAACTTTAATTAAAATAAATTGTCGTGACGCGCCTGAAGTCATTTGATAATGGAAATTCACAAATCAGTCATCAAAATATAACGGTAGTTTTCTTAGTTTTCAAAACCAACATTTCTCAACTGACTAACCTACCTACAAACCATACTGACAGTACTTTTATCTTACCCTTGATATAATGAAGAATAAAAGAATATTATTCATGCAAATGCCAAAAATATGTTTAATTAACATACTTGTTTCTGTATTCAATGGTTTGTCTCCAACAGACCGATCATTATGACTCTAAACACAGCAAAGGATATAAGTAAACAGTTAATGAAGCAGCGGACAATTTGCTGCTAGAACTGGGACACTAATTACCAGCAATTACAATTAGCCGCAACAGACTAGTTAGCTCACCTTGTGCAGAACCGATGATACAGATTATAATCCCCACATGGCACAGCGACGACACTGGATGGCTTTTCAGACGCATGTCGCCGGTCAGAAACGTTATTTTTAAGATGTAACACGCGTGTCCACTTCAACCACTCATAATAAAAATGCGACACAAACACCACCTCGTTTTTTCAACCCTATTTGGTAGAAACTAACTCCTAGCACCAGTAACAGTTTCCTGGACACACTGTATATACGTAAAAGATCGCAAGTCTTCAACAGCGTGTCTTAGCTTGGCACGAAAAACCAACGGTCTCAACACCGCCTCTCTCTTCGAAGGTCGCACCGCAACTGCCTCGGCTCGGCAGCGTCAACGTAGGCTCTGCAGGAGCAGCAGGAGAGGACGGTTGCGCGATATCCTGCTACTGTGTACTAAAGTATTCATTAGGATCTTGAGATGCATCGCGTCGCCGTTTGTGGCCTAATGGATTGTTGCTCTTCAGTAAAGGCTGGGTTAATATGGGACTTTAACCCTTTTGCGAGGGGCGACTCTTTTCCAAGTGAACCCGCTAATGTAGGAGAAGGGTACTTTATGCGTGAACGAGAAAGGCATTGTTTGTTTTGTCTTGTTTATGCACTTAGTGACATTGTTCATTTCGTGAAACAGAATTTACGTTGTGTTGAATATAATAGAAATACATTCAAGCTTTTATTACGCAACATGGATATTAAGTGGATATACATATATCAATTGAGTTCAAAGTAAAGAATGATTTTGGACAAGTGATTATCAACAATGGGTTCTCAATATTCAGTCCCGCAATAAAACAAGTAATCAGATGGAAATTACAAATGTGTGCCTATTAGAAAGTAAGGTTGGAATGATCAGTTTGGAAATTAATAATACAAATTTAGTCAAATGTCTGAGAAAGAGCGAAATAAAAATTAGATCTGAAGATAGGGCTAATAGAAGAGGAAGAGAGGATGGTTTTGAAAGAGAGGTATGGTTTTCTATAATTGCTATCGATGAACGAGAAAATACAGTATCATATTATGCTCAGAGTTAGAATACGATATGGGAAAAGAGAATATGGAACATAATGGAACTCTTAATAAAGGCTAAACATATATCAAAAAATGTGAAACTAGAATCAACAAGAAGAGAAGAATCTGAAGAAGGGAGGGTAAAATGGTTAGAAGTGTTTATAGAAGAAAAAAGATTGTAGATAGAGAGTTTCAATAAGAAGAAGCAGAAAAATTAAGAACTTAAAACGCTGTTATCAAATCACAAAGAATACCTACTATGTTTAGGGCATGTTGAAAAGCAAAAAGACAAAATCAGTTTAAAAAGGCAACTGATTGGCACGAGAAAGCCAAAAAAAAAATTGTATGATGGAGCGATGGATGATCTAAAGAAATAATCCAATCTATATTAAAGAATGGTAAAACAAAAGTTATAGAACTAGAGACGGATTGTAACCCAAGGGTATGACCTTTAGATGTCTGTGTATAACATTCCAACATTTGGAATCAAACCCTTTGACACAATAATATTAAATTGGCTAAATTAACCATAGATAGCACTGGGCTATCAGAAATAGATGCATTTTATGTACTAAACATATTTTTGCTGATGTTTCAAAAATTCTTGGGAATAGGCTACCTCCTTCATATTACAAAACAGGAAAAGAGAAGGTATTCAAATTACTTACAAATTAAGAATTTTGTTCTAAAAGGAATTATTATTATTATATTATTTATTACCTATTACCGACCATATAAAGGATATAAATAAAGATCTGGAATTTGAAATATGTTTTGTAAGGAGTGTGCTTAATTACAACAGTAAATCATAGCAGTAGCTACTCATTGATCGGTATTCATCAACAGTGTACACATATTGACTAAATCTGCAATTATTGTAAAGTTCGTGTACTTAACATCACCTGCTATATCTGTATACTACAGTATAATAATAAATACATTATATTCTATACGGTAGAAATATTTAAAGCACTTGTAAGCATACAGTTCAATTTTAAAGAGGTCGGTTTTTGGATCGTATATTTTATTACAATCTCTTGTAAAGATACTTCGATAAAGTAATAAGGTATATTTTCTAATGGAAACCTATACATAAATTAGTAAAAAGTGACTGCAAACAATTTGTATTTTAAAAATCAGAGTAGTTAGAGTAATAGGTTTATTATTTTATATACGTATTTGTACCATTTTTCGAACAGCTGTTTATTCAAAAAACAATTACTAATTTGATTTTTACTACCTCTTATATGCTATTGCAATGTGTTCCATATAAAAGAGTAATAAGGAATAATTCTGCATGACAGAGGTCCACCTAAACTGATACCCCCCCTAATTTATTTAGAGATAATAGCAACGGGAATGGCTGGGAGAGATAAAGAATTTATTTAATATACGGTGATATACGAATATGGCGAAGGGGACCCCTCGTTTGCATCCCTCCTCTCGTCCTCTCTTTCTCCACATAGGCATCAGGAATGCCAGCAATTTCTATCATTTTATGTGCAATTCTACCTGCTACCCGGCTGAATTTAAGCAGCTATGGTAGTTCGAGCGGGCTTATCAGTAGTTCTTTGGATGTTCTGCCAGACATAAAAAACTAAAAACAAAAAATTACGTCCTCTGTCGCCGATATAGGGTGGAGCAAATCCAACGGGCGTTTTTGAAAATAATGAAAACATCAAAAAATATTTTCTTATTTGAGGGATATGCCGAAAAGAATTAGTCCACGGGCTATGTGCCCCGACTGACATTACATTACTTTGGCATCTACAAGAAAGTCGCCACATTCTTCATCGAGACCAACAATCAGACACTGACCGGTTTCCCACTTATTCTGTTCTCATCAGAGTGCCATAGGTAGCCTAAAGGGCATCTGATATGATAGTAGTGGTGAGAAACACACAGCAATGCCCTCTTTTGGGCTTTGCTACTATCAGACAATAGAGGTCACTGATATTATGGCATTTGCGGAAAATCAGGTCGCTATCGGTCTGTCAATTTGACAATAATCGTCAGATGGATAGTAGCAAAGACCAAAAGAGGGCACTACTGTATTTCTCACCACTATTAATTAAATAATACTTTCTGAATTTCATTTTTGAGAAGGAGCAATGACGCAACCTGCCACATTTTATATATGTCCTTTCCTTTTCAGTGATGGGCATGTAAAATATGCGATTATATATATTTAGGACACCCTCCCTGTACATTTACCAATGGTAATAGATTTGTCCAACATTAGAAATTGAATCCCTAAACGTAGATGTAGCTGGAAGTAGACCTTTTGTACGAGCCACCAAAACAAACAATTTAGTAAATTAACTCCCGAGTTTCTTTATTAACTTCGGGTGTTCTGCACCGTCCTGGAATGGGGGAGAATTATCTGTTTGGCGGAGAGGGGAGGCAATTTCACGCCTCCTCGCAACTGTAAAATTAATTTGTTTTTTAAATAGAGGCTTGGAGTAACGACTGTAGCCCATTTCTATGCAAATGCAAGTCTGCTTTAAGACTCGGGAGGGCCTCTCGATATATTTTATAGGATTTTGATTGCGACGTGGGCCTCGCCGAGTAAACAGTTATGGACTGGCTGATTTATTCCAGAATTATGCCATGTTTGCTTTGCGGTCTAGCAAAAAATTGCAAAAATATATATGCAGTCCATCTATAAATACACTAAGAAACATCGCAATGTAAATTATATACATACTTTGTACAATTACTATTGTGAATAAAATATATATATGCATTATCCATTGATTAAAGTTACCTACTGATGTCTATATTAGTTATACTCTCTGTAATAAACACGTTTTTAATTGATGTACAAAATAGTGGGATACCAAACTATTTGCAACTGTTATATTATTTATATGCACAAGTTAATTAGTTTAAATGTTCAATTGTGAATGTTAGAGCTATTCCTTTTGCCATACGCTCTTCTATTCCTAAAAAACTTGTACGTAGCAACAGAAGCTTTGTCTATCTTTTATCCCACCATAGATGATTAATACATCTGCGGTGACCTCTGGTGAACCTAACAGCTTCTTAGACAGCATATAATCTGATAAGTAGCAGTACATCGGTTTACATTGCCGAGGGTAAGACCTGATATATTAGGCATTTGCTGTGATGGGAAATAAACAAAGCTCTCGTTGAAAGTTTTTCGCCTAGATCTTCTTAAAACAATATTTTTACACAACTTTACAATTTGGAACTGCTACCCTAAGATCCCTCCCGCGATGGAATCACCCAATTTGGAAATGCATTCGAATAATGTTTTCAAATATTTTGAATTTGTATTAATGTATCATATATATTATGTAATACATACCCAAAGAAAAGAAATTATTACACATGTATACTAATACAGATAGAATGAATAATTATAGAATAAACATTAATTTAGTATTAACCTATAAAATTATATTAGGTATTTTTTGTATGAACGAGTATATAAGAGCAACATCGGCGCATTCGCCATTTTTAACTATCGATTTAAGCAGCCTTATTTTACATCAGGAAACAAATATTTTTCCTACTCTCATCTATTTATTATGTGTTCATTTATAGATATCAAATAATCGATAAACATGTCTACTAAAGTTTCGGTTGATATTTCTAAAAGTCTGACCATTCTACCTACTGAATATTTCTGTTTTCTATATTTTGTGTCATATTTCCACAATTTGTCAGTATATTTATCATCACAATAGTGTATAAAAATAGAAAGAATATCTCACACAAATTGATCTGTGCACTTTCCTTATGCCCGCAGTAATATTTGATTTTTTTTTTTTTTTTTTAACATACTCCCTTCTGAAAGCCTCAGGCTTGTGTAGAGGGAGGGTACACATGAAAAAAACGCAGACACACAACCATTCCCTGGGAGAGGTGCCATTTCTCCCCTGGCGAGATTCGAACTCGCGCCGCGATAAACCCATTCTGTTAGTCACAAGCTACCACCCAGCACCTAACAGACTGAGCTATCGCCGCGGCGATTTGCATCCAAACATCGGTTTCCCAATTCAACTAACATTTATGAACAAAAAACAGTCAAACTTTGCATGTTTCAGGGCAAAATTTTTCTTTTTCGTGTGCCTACAAAAGGCACACCAAATTTGGAGTATACCAAATTAACTGCGTGGATTGTAATGCCGTGTATGTTGGTCAAACCGGTAGAAGTATTGAAACTAGAGTAAAAGAACATATAAAAAATCCAAAGTAAATAACATAAAAAATTCAGGATTATCGACGCATTGTATAGAAAACAATAATTTTATAGATCTGGAAAATGTAAAGGTACTGTACCGGGAAAAGAAAGGAAAGCGCTAGATCTATTAGAGCAATTAGAAATTAAAAAATCTTTAATTAGAAATTCTTGTACTAATGATCAGATAGAATTTAAACTTTTGCCCTTCTTAGAAAAGGTACTAAAACTCGTGCTTGACCATCAGATAGGAAGGATCAATCGGGGTAGGTAAATAGATAAATAATTAAAATACGCTTGGAAATATTTAGTAATAGACATTTACTCTATTGAGAAAGGCCTAACAAGCCGAAATACTAGTATATAAAGTGATATGTATATCATCAAAAGTAGTAGGTATGTATCAATAATACAAGTGCATATAGAATTAAAGTAACACAGTTGCTTTTCACTCAGGTTTTATAGATCAATTACAGAGACAATTTAATTTATATATAAAAAATCGCATATGCCACAGTGCAATTGTCACTTTGGCAGCGACAAAAGTTACCTGCAACTTTTACAGCGACAATTGCACTCGTGGTTTTTTCACTTATTCATTTTTTAATAAATTATCGCGGTGTCCGTTGCCAAAATAAATAGTTTGACATTTCTGTCAACAAGTTATTGAATTATTAAACACTAACAATGAATCGATTCGGTGATGCTCAAATATAAATGTGTTTATTTTTAGTGTTTCATAAATAAAGTTTGCATTCATGTCTCTAAATTTCTTATTCATTAAATTGTCCTGCCGAATTACACTCGATGTTTGTATTGATACCGGATAAATTTGGATTGTTTAATGAGAAACTGTTGCTAGCAATTATACGAGAAAAACTGTCACCCTAAAAACGCTCCACCTTCGATGTCGCGTTTTTAATAGTTGACAGTTTTTCTCGTATAATTGCTAGCAACAGTTTCTCATTAAACAATCCAAATTTATCCGGTAAAATACAAACCTCTTGTGCAATTATAAGTGACAATATGCCCGTTTGATGTTTCTCTGGGTGGTGGTTGACATATAAATAATAACATTCATGCTAGTATCTAATGTTTAATTAACCGTACATAAGAAACACTCCTGATAATCCTAATCTTTTCAGTAATCTTCCGCGTCCCTCATTTCCCAGATTTGCTGGATATTTAATTTGTGGCAGATTTCCCCCAAATTCTCATCCACTCGGATCGACGAGGAACAAAAGGCGCTATTAAATAATTTCCCATCGTAATTACCTACTGCTGATTAGGAACGGGTGAATTAAAAAAGTTGGGCCTTGAAACTGAAGCTGCTCTCATTCAAGAATCAAGCTTAATAAAGAACTAAATTGAAGTATCATTGAGTTTGTATGTATAAGATGCATTAAAAACGAATCATGAGTTTTTCAGTGGTTTACTTTAGTATGGGTATATTATTTAAGGTAACTTTAATTTTAAAATGAACCAGTAAATTTTCACTTGCATGTAGAGCGCTAAAGTATGTTTCCAATTAGATGATTTCCGTTGTCATATCCCGCCATTTTCAAATATCCAAAATTTGTATACATTTAAGTAAATGTTGTTGGTATTAAATTTACAAGTTGGAGTACAAGTTGGAGTCTTTTTGGAGTACTTAATCCTGCGAGTTGAGATCTATATATACAAAAGATTCCCGGCATATTCAAATATTCATTAATCACCGAGTGTTTGCAGTCGAGGGCATGGGGCATGCAGCTTCTTCGAGTGGGCTGATTCGAGTCAAGACCTTAACCATTCCGGCCGTTTGTTAAATAGTGTCGAATAATATTTTTACACAATTTTACGAAATTCAATGAAGATTGACATAAGAACTATGTCCCTTTAAAGCAAATTGTTTGAATCACATAAACTAAGAAAAATGAGTTTTATATAAATTGTTTCTAAACAATGCGAAAATTTCGATTAACTACAAAAAAGATTTCTTGCTTTGGACATTATTGGCGATTCCAAAAATGAATGCGCCCTCAGCATGAAAATATTTGAACCTACTTAAAAAGTAATTTTTGAAGGCTTATTGCTGATATAATGATAAATAACAGGTATTTGGGCTTGTTTAACGTATTAATTTAGTGGTGCTTGTGATTTTTTGGTATTACAAAGTTAAAAACCACCTGGTTAGTATTTGTACATCTTTATTTTTTACATTTTAATATGGCATTCAAAAGAAATCAGCACAACATAAACTGCCGTGTTTATAGGTGTTTAAGATACAAGATAGGTAAAAGTTTGGCCGTAGTATAAGAAACTGTTTCTCACTCATTTCTCCAAAAGGCATGTAACAATTTCATAACAGGGATACACAACATAACCACTTTGTTGCAGTTTGTCTGTACTTTTCGATTATTAGTCTTATAAAAACAGAATATATTTTAATTTAAACATTATTTAACAAAAAACAAGCACTAATATGGTATCATCATACAGTTTATCACACTTATTTTAGACCAAAATGTGAGTAAACAAAAACTAGGGTACCTGTTTCAACCCAAAAAATTCATATAATTAGCAATGAAGCACTTATGGGACGTTTGACTGTTTTTACCACTCTTTTTATCCTTCATTTCACCCTAACTAGCACATGAAGTCACTATATTTATGGCACTTGAATGGTAAATTGCTAGAGGATGTGATACAAAATGCTAAATTTTTACTCGTCTTCCTCCATATTTGTTTACAATTTGCAGCGCCCTCATCGGTAATTTGAATCGCCAATTGCGTAATAGTTTCAGTAAGTTACTGCTAGACGACACAGTTGTCAAAAAGTAACTAAATTATTTAGGGGTGTTTTGTATTTAGTGCGTTACTGTAGAGGACTATTTTAGGCACAGTACAAAAAGTATTTCTACACTGGTCTAATTACTCTTTGGCAATTATAAATTTAATATAATGGAACACACTGACTGTTTCATATAAGCCTACTAAATTTGTGACGTGCAACATAAAAATCCCTAAATTGCTGTCAACCAGTACGGATTTTTATCAAAATGTTTCAATCTACTTGGCCAATTGTATTTTCAGTACGACATCTATGTTTCGGTTTAATAAGTTTAATTCATCTTTTGACTGCTTCATCGACAAGGCAGTTATAACGTTTAAAGTGGACTTTATATGCTCCGGGAGTTACTTAGATATTTTCTGCCTAATCTATAGGAGATTTTTTAGTTACTATTCAGTTTTAGCCAAAGGTAAGTAAACTTAACTTAAGTAAAACTTATGCTTCTGACGTGTATTGTAAGAGTGAATATCATCATTGAAATTAAATAAACACCACACATTTCAGGAATTTTAGTAGTTTCTAGTACTTTTATCTGAAATAATTAATGATATTTATATTATCAACTGACACAATTCAGTGTGGTATACCTAAACATCCAGAATTAACTAGGTAAGTATATATAGTTTTAACCCTTTTTATGTAAGTACGAGTACACAAAAATAATATTTTAGAGCATATAACTTTTCAAAACATTTAAATCGAATTTTTACTTCTGAATATGTGTTAAGCCTTTTCGTAAGTATGTATCTCTATTATAAGATTACGCACGCCTTTGAAATTATTCGCAAGGACGACGACGTGGCTCCGGTTTCTCCTTTATACAGAAGTTAGTCGATCCCGATGATAAAAAGGTTAATAGCGCTGTTTTACTGTTGTGATGTCACCCTTGAATTTTTCGGAGGTCAAGGCCCAGTCCTGGCCAAGTTAGGTAGGTGTATGAGAACGTTAATATAAAGTCACAAGATTAAATAAATAACCAGAAGAATATCTCCCTATATTACGCGCTCTATTCCTGCCCGTAACCTCGATCCTCGGTTAACCCGAGATTCTATCCTGAAACTGCCAGTGCGGTAGCGTCTGGAGTTCTAGTATGTTCGCAGCGAATTGTTTCTTACGCGTTGGGAGTAATAAGACACTTTATCTAGTGCCTTAAATTTCGTAAATTTTAACTACTCAGTTTGTAGTTAAACCGAATTGCGGAAACCGCATGTTAGAAACGAATTTTGTAAGGAATTTTGCAGGATATTTAATCAAAAAATGTCTCACTAAATATACCTAGTTACCATGTTTGTAAACAATATTCTAAAGCCATCAAGACGGTTTTATTTGGCTACTATAAAGCTTACGAAAATCCCAATTTGGATTTTTTGCCAATTTAAATATGTCTTACAATGATTTTGTAAGCTTTATATCGTAGCTTAAAGTTTAATTTCAGTTAAACTTTAAAAGTATTGCTTTACTAAACAGGTTTATTAAAAGTTTTGAAACCATTTATACCTAAACCCGTACACCCGTGCATGAAAATTTCCTCATAATGATTTAATAAAACTGTTTGATTCAGTAAAGCTATACACTTAAGCAAATGTATAAACAGAAACTTTAGGACGACAAAAACAAAATACTTATAATTTGAAAAAATCAATAATAGTTATTTGTTTTACTAGGCAGAAAAGCACAAGATTTAATGCCGCGGCTGGTGTTTCCTAGCCAAGGCGTAGCCGAGGCTAGGAAATCAGCCAAGGCATTAAATCTGCTTTTCTGCCGTGTGAAACATATAATTTTTTCTCCAAATTTGTTCCAATTTCACGCAATATCGTCGTTCTTATATGTATTAATTGCGTTTCATTATCAATATTCAAATAATTAAATTATTTCAACAAAGGTAACTGGCTCTTCGTTACTATGTTTACCGCTGATGAGGTTTGTTGAATTGTTTGTGTAATGTCATTGTCAATTGAAATTACTGTTTGATTTAAATTATTACATGGAACGTTGCATAGCAACGATGAACTTTTTCTGCCTAGGCAGTAAAAATACAAGGATTGTTAACTGTTTACAGGATTGCTCGATCTTTCAATTTTGTCATCCGCCTTTGTGACGTCATCGAAGATATATGTAATCGAATTGTCAAAATATACCTATTTTGTGTTTGTTATATTTCACATTTGCAAGAGAATTTTCGTATTTGAATGATTATTAATATTATTATTTATTAAAGTTTGTAATAACAGTATAAAGTGTACCTATTTCTACAAGTTCGAGATCTTTGGATCTTTGATGACGTCACAATTATGGATTACATTGTAGTATAGGGATTGAGCAATCCTGTAAACAGTTAACAATCCTTGGTAAAAATATACCTTTTAAGCCTGTCAAGTGTCATTAGAAAGCCGCTTTTAATGTCATTTGGAGAAAAATGATATTCTTTGTTTAAATAAGTAGGGACTTGTTTTATTTGTTGTTTTATTAAACAGTAAAATATACTGGAAAATATCTATTCCTTTGTGAACCGAGGTCACGAATCCATCGGTAATAATAATAATAATAATAATAATAATAATAATAATAATAATAATAATATGCCCTTATTTACATTAAACACATTATTACAAAATAATAAATTAACATGGGTGGCGGAATCCAACATGGTTGCTCAGTACAACCACCCCATTTTAAGATACATTTAAAACAATAATTCAACAAAGAATTAATATCTTAATAAAAATTTTATGTAATTGCGGAGAAATAATTAAGTACATACAAACATAAACAATAACTACAAACTCTCACACATTGTCACGTCTCATCATTATAAAGTTGTTCACCCTTCTCTGAAATATAGCGTAACTTGGAGATAACTTGATGTCGACTGGTATTGAATTAAAAATATTAGCAGCGTTATAGCTAAAACCACGCTGGAACATGGCTAAATTATGCCTGGGCACTTAGAAAATCACAATGTCGAGTAGCGCGGTCATGAATATCAGAATGTTTTATAAGTTTTTCATGCAAGTATTGAGGCGTTTTGAGGTTAAGAATTTTATACACAAGACCAGCCATGTGAATTTCAAACCGTTCTTGAACACTGTACCACCCAGAACTCCTAAATGATGCCGAAATATGATAAAACTTTCTAATATTGTAGCAGAACCTAAGACAAGCATTTTGAATTTTCTGCAGAGCATTCTTATCTTTTTGTATTAACGCAGGCCAAAACACAACATCACAATAAGTCAGACGAGACACACATCAAATGCCGCCTGCGAGATATTCTTGTGGTTATTGATTCTTGTTATTAAGTATTTCTGATATAAACGGCACAGGGCGCTACACAAGTTAAGATAAATATATTTTACAACTTCGCAATATTAAACTATATACTGAAATAGATATGTATATCTACTTACATATAAGTTAAAGAATAACTAATATAAATCAGGTAAAATCCTCCAATGGAATGTTGAATATTAGAAAGATTAAAATAACAAAAATAATATTTTGGATTCCGTTTTTAAGCAGCTATTTTATATAATTAATATAACACATTGTGATCTGCCATAAATGTTCTTTAGCGACTATGTTTAGTATCTATTTCACGCCCTCGACAAGGACGATTATCAATTCACTGAGCGATTTATTAGTAATTTCTTCGTCACCGCAGCTATTTTCTCACATAATTTACTGTGTAAATTGGTTGGCGAAGACGCTTGCGACATTGCTAGAATGCGTACCTAACTGCATTCACGAATTCCGCAAAATTGTTTGCAAATAACATCCTTGTGTGGCGCAGTGGTCGGGTGTGGTGACAAGCAAATAAATGGATAAATACATCTCAAAGAAGATGTGACTTTTGTATAAAGAATTCCACCACATATAATTCTCATGGTGCGTCATATTTAAAAAGGTTAGGTATGGTTGGTATATTTTGACTATGTACACTACACTCATGTCAACGAGAAAAATATCAGCAGAAATAAATGAAATCTGAACAAATAATAACACCCTAATAACTATTAGCCCTAGATAGTGACCACCTAGATGGCGACCTGTTTTTATCTATTTGTCAATTAGACAATAATTGTCAGATGGATAGTAGCAAAGACCAAAAAAGGGCACTACGATGTTTCTCACCACCGCTAACATACCAGATGATCTTTAGTTAATCATATCGCAGCATCTTTCATCGAGTAAGATACCTATGGCACTTTGATGAGCACAGAATAAATGCGAAACCGGTCAGTGTCTGGTGGTTGGTCCCGATGAAAGATGTGACGACTGTCCTGGAGATACCGAAGTAAGCAATGCCAGTCGGGGCACATAGTCCGTGGAGTACCTAGTTGTTTTCTCCTTCAAATACCAAATAACTATCTTATTTGAATAGTACCTATCTAGAATTAAATTATTTAAACTTTTAGTCTATTAAACTTTTTTCCTAAAAATAGTTCAGCTAAAAAACGTTAGACGTTTGGAGAGTTTGGGTCATTAGGTATTTATTTCTGAAAATTTGATTATCTACATTACCTATCATTTATAACTGTTTAACTATAAAATAATTTCAAGGTCGTTGCACATAATATGGCTCCATATGAAGAAATCAAGTGGAGATAGATCTGGTGATTTCTGAGGCCATCTTTACTGTCTAATATTTATGTACAATAGAAAATAATGGTGTTCTTGTAACTTTTTCAATATGATATATTTATATCAAAACCAGTTTCATTCAAATTCCCCTTTCAAAAATAAGATTCTTTAGGGTAAGTTAACTGTTTTCTCATTGTAGTTGAGCTTCCATATTGACATGAGACTCTCGCTATGACTTTTCTTAAGTATATACGTTTTTTTTATTTTCCATGAAGCATATTTCTCCAAAACAACTGTGATGCACTCCAAATACCGTTTGTTAACTCGGTTTCCGATAAAGGTGAATAACGCTTACAGCGAATAGCATCAACACCATTCCATCACAATAAGAATTCTCCATCGAGTCCAGTTTTATTTGATTTGTCCGTTATCGTACCTATACGTGAACTTATTTCTTGAAGACGCTTTCAGAATGCCAAAGAAGGCGTCCTGTTATTTTTATAACGCTATGGTCGTTTTTATGGTATTTAGAGAATTCGATGGTGCACAATCTTGCTCGCATAGCCATTGAATGGAAAACTTGGAACCTGTAGGAATTATGGAAAAAAGAACGGCAGGTGCCGGATATACAACGGAGAACGAAAATAGATTAAAAAAATTACTAATAAAATATATATAAAATAAGTGGTAAAATAAATAAAATAAGTAAAATAAATAAAATAAATAAGATACATGCCGTAAATGAGATAAATTGGATTAATGGAATAAATTTCTAACTTGCGAATTGACCTAAAATCAACGGATGAAGTAAGAGAAGTTTGAGAGTCATTTAAACGGATCGAATTTGACACTACATTGATCCACATAACAACTAATGCCATAAATTAATTCTGCATCTCCGATACGTTATTTTTTTGGAATTATAGAGGTGTACTACCAGAAGAAGGTTTATACCATTCGAAAGGCTTGGTTTTGTGCATAAGGGGTTAAAATTTCAGGGCGGTAAGGCTAGTCGTTTTTTTTTCAATTTTTTTTTTTTTAGTACTCAGAAACACATGTTTTCTAATTGTGCAGATAACGCACTCTAAGGCCGTTTAAAACAAATTGCCCTACAAAAATGTTGTAGATCACACCACATATAACATGCTCTACAAAATGATATAGGTTTCATCTGTTTCACTATATGTATTGCGTCATCGATGGCGACACCGCTGTCTTTTGGCCTTGAACCAATATACAAATATAAACAGGTATCTAAATAAGCCAGAAAGTTGACGTGATAGGAAGGATTTTGAATTTCTTATACTTACAGTCGTGTTATATCGAAAAGATGGCATTTTCGTATATTTTAGGGATTCGTAACGGTTTTTGCGCATTCTCGTCCCTGCTGGAGAGAAGGCTCACTATTTGTAGTCGTCGGATTTCGGTAAACACACTCGAAATTCAATTTGGGCAGATTTATGTGTCGCCACAGCGGGTGTAGAAACGTCTCTGGGCTTCAAGGGGGTTGGGGGACGTCGAATTTAGTTACGTTGCGATGCTGAATAAAGGAAGGAGGGAAATAAGCGAAAACTTGTGTAAACACTTTCACCTTGGGGAAGGATGGTTTAAAGATAGTCAGCGCGTCGAAATACGGGATGATTTAGAGTTTAGAACAAATCGTTGATAGATTGGATTGCTTTCCATAGAAATTATAGTACCTAAATTACATTGAGTACACTTTTTTATTATGCCGATATCAAAAATTATCTTAGCCGTTCTAGCTTAGCTCTCAAAAGTTGTCAAGCTACGGGCCATACTGACATCATCAACGATGTGCAAAACAGTCCGATCAATTGTTGCTAGAAAGCATCATTACAGCAAAGTTTACAGAATAAATATTCTGTAAACTTTGATTACAGTATTAGATACTGTAATGTTCCATTTATCGGCCGCAAATCAGTGCAGGGTATAAGTAGATGTACTGGACAGTATGAAATTAAAATAATGTATAATCTATACTCTTTGGTATAATGATCAAACATGGTGACCTCGGATGACACTTGCGTGTATGCAAACGTTTAGGAAAACTTTACGAGTAGTGTAATTTAATAATGGGACCCACTGACTGTTTCATATAAGCCTACTAAATTTGTGTCCTGCAACATAAAAATTCCTAAATTGCAGTCGACCAGTACCCAGTACGGTCGGGGCTCTAAACTACTGATCAACAAGTTACCTAAACGGCTTTTTATAACACCCCTTTTTTTGATAAAATCCTCTAATCTTTTTCTAAACGCATTTTAACTTATTAAGTAAACTAAATATATAATAAATTAATATGTAGTTTATATAGTTGTTATATACCTAGTGGTACAAATCGAAAAGACGGGATAAAAATATGAATGAAAAATGGAATGGACTCACTTTGACTGTATGCTGTATTGAAACGTCCGGCGTTCACCATATGAGAACTACACTCTGTTGTACTATGCTGTTGCCTTGTCCTTTACTTAATTAGCGTTTGTTTGTTGCCAATCCTATTGTTGCTGATGAATATCCGATGCTCGAATGTACCAAATGATTGTGTTGCTTGCAAAATGAATGTTGTGCTGCTGAGTAGTTGTTTGGTAATCTGTGGTTGGGCTGTGGACTGTATGATTGTGTGTGAATAAGTGAAGGACTCAAAATACTGAATTAACTGATTATATTACACTCACTATGTATACATGTAAAAATATGTTATGCTATAAACTAATAATTAATTAGGGAGAATTGGTAAAAGAGTCTACATGAACTTGACTACTTTTTCGACCATCATAATACCAATGACGTCATCACGTTCTTTTCCCGGTAAACTCGCATACTTCCAACTTGCCGCTATAGATGGCGCCATCGCCCTATTGAGTTCGCAACGCGGTATGCGGTACGTTCACTAATTCTGTCTAACTACTTATCTGTTCTACCGTATTTAAGATGAGCCATATGTTCCTTGAATCTAGTTTAAATCGACCTTCTAGTTTGCCCAATACCAATATACTTTTGATCATAGTCTTTACAGCTAATTGCGTAAATCCCCGACTTTTCCTTAGTTTCTATTTTGTCTTTTGGATTGCCTAAAAAGTTGTAATTTATTTCCCGATGAATAAACCACTGGCATACCTATATCTTTAAAAATCTTACCAAAACCACGGGTGAAACGAAGATCGTATAGAATAGATATAAATTTTGGAGTTTCTCTTTCAACTTGAAAAGTAGAGGAATTTTGAAGTATCTCTTTAAATTTATATTTCCTATCTTATCAATTAAACTTACAGAATATGCACTGGTCCGTAGTAGCCATAGTATCCATATATGTATCCATAGGTTTCATATGTATCCATGTATAGTATCCCATATATTCCCATATATTCCTTATGTATCCATATAGTATCCATAGGTCCGGAACATCCATAATTTCCGATATATTTAATTTTTGTTGAAAATTTTGGCACTACTTAACTTTCTTAAATTCGTAAAACATTTTTTTTATGGAAAACGCAATTGAGTCGTTAAATACCTACATACTGAAATTTTGCAATTAAAATAACTTTCTTGATATTCTCCTACTATCAAATAAAACATTTATGGGAGCAAGAAATTTGTCCGGATTTACAGAGTAGATCATAATCTTGAGTTAATATGGGATTTAATAGATTTGCATCAAGATAGAATCTAATTTATAAACGTTGCATTTGTAGAAGGCAGTGGCGGTCGCGTTTTTGCTGTAGGCAATGGTGTATCAAAATTATCTTTTTAATTATTTTATTTTTATTTAATGGTTGGTCAAAAATAAAAATGTTTTCGAGTCCTAACTGGAAGCGATGATTATACCTTTAGTAAAGATATGCATACATTGTCGCTTATACAAAAGTATTACTGGTTACAGACCCAATAAATTTAGTGTGATATTTCTAGAAGAAAAAAAAATATGAACATGAAGTATGTGTAAGTATATATATATATATATATATATATATATATATATATATATATATATATATCAATTTTTCATTGTTTTGAATGGTACCAAAATTCAAGATGGCGGCCATAAGAAAATCAAAAATTGACTATGAAAATTTGGACATCTAGTTGGCGCAAAAAATTTTTGTTACTTCCATTAGAATCATCATATCGAAAAATGTAAGAGTGCAAAGTTTCACAATAATGTTTCCTTGGAAATTAAAAAAGTTATAAAAGGAAAAAGAAAATGCACATGTTCAGTTTTACACCGGTAATTCAGGAACTACGCAAAATATCCCGGATTTATTTTCAGATAATTGAAAAGCATAAAAATGCCCAACTTTTTTCTAATTTGAGCCATTCTGTATATTTTACCCTTTCCAAGATGCCAATGGTGGGCTTCGTAAAAGTAACCACCGTGTATATATATCTGTACATATATGTGTACATAGAGCAGTTAGTAGTTTTAACTTCCTACGATATATAATATATTAATATGCCAATTTATCAATCATATTTATATCCTTTTTAGGAACACCGCAGGTTTTCATTGTAGACAAACTAGACAACGTGTTTGAATTATATAAATTTGTTCCCACGGCAGGCTGGGACTGTTTTCAAACCATTAGAGTACATTATCAACGACCAACGTATTCCCAGCGTGTACGGTTAAATAATATTTATTGCTGACGGCAAAATAATATACTGACAGTTTGCAAATAATTTGCAAACTTCTATTTGTATAGAAGTTATATTGAACGCACTCTAACGTACCTCAATTGTTAAAAATGTGGAACGCACTACAATTCTCTTTCATTTCCAGCCGATGCAGATGTGATGTATCCGTATCTCGTAATCTCGTATCCACTATACACTACGTTACGGCACGGCGTTACGGTCAACGTTAATTTGAGATGGAAAGAAATCAAGAAAGTTGACCGGTCTGCGAACACGACGCAAGAAACGTGTTTTCATCGACCAGTCAAATCTGAAATACGCCTTTATTGTACTTTAAAGCGGTTCTGTGATCCTCTATTTTTGTTATATACTTTTTATTAATGTTTGTTTATTATTACTAATGTGTAAACGTGTGCCATAAATTTAGTGCTGTGAATTTTACTGTTGTTTATAGAGGTGTTCCTTGCTGTTGGTTGTTGAGGAAGACCTACTACCTAGTTAAAAGGTAATTTCCATTAGCTCACATAATATAGGTCGATGTTCTGTTAAAATTAAGTACTAGGTTAAATTACATCCTGAGTATTGTCTACTTACTTTCATGGTTATTTCTTTGAATGCAAAAAAACTATTTTTTTTTGGCAGTTTTTAAGAATATAGATAGGTACTTCCCAAGTATTTTTTAATCGTAAACGACCGTTAGTATTGCCTTACATTAGGTAAGGGTTTACTTACATTTAAAAGAATAAAAGAGAAAATAGACGCTCGAGAAGAGAGAACGGTTGCAAACAACTGCTTGCTAGAATCGAATTTTACCTGTTGACAGTAATTTTTGTAGACTCCAGTGTGTGACAAGAAATTTATTATATTATAATCCATACATATCAAACCGCTAAAGCGCATGTCTAAAGTACTGGACATTAACACTAAATAACGTTTAAGTAATAGGAATATTATTTATCCTCTATCCTCTAATCCTCTTGTTAAACCAAGGAATCATAATTGTAGCTTGTAACTTGACTTTGAATCAGGATGTTATGTAAGAAATACATAGAAAAAACCTAAAAATCGTCGGTACCTATAAGGTTTACCTATTATATAAATATGTAGGTATTGTCCCTACACATAAGTATAGGGTATAGGTACTGAGTATACCTAACCAACCTAACATCGACAGTAACATAGCATTTATCTATGCTGCAATTCTTGTGTTTGTTTTCAAGAAATATGTTTATATTCTTCACATTTTATAAAATTTAAAATGGAATTTAAAATGATGTACCTACCAACAATCCTTGGTACCTACCTACCTACCTATCTAGAAATGTAAAGGTTGTTTTACAGTAAATCAAAAATGTATACAGGAATGTTTTTCACATACCTACAAAGATAACAAACAGTCTAAAAATAAGTAGAAAGGTTACAGATTGTCCTCTACAAGCCTGTTGGTATTAGAAAGTTGTGATTTCGGACACTGGACCACGAACCAGGAAAAAAAAACAAAAATAGCATTCGTAAACAAAAGAGGGTCGCTAAACTGCGTATTATTTTCTTAAATTAAAAAGGAACATCTTTTTCGTATGTATAAATTTAGATCTGGCAAAAATACAAATCGGCTCATTTTTATATCCCAAAATGCTTTCTTATCCCAGTTTTCTTTTTATTTCAGATGGCCATGAGTGTTTATCAGAAACAATGCGAATAAGTGTCAGACTAGAAAAACGTCATTTTTTAAGTCTGTCGCTGACTTTTATAAACAAAGAACTAGTAATTCTTTAAAAATTAGCCAAAGATAAATATTTTGTATACCTACCTAATTTACCTACCTTTGTATACATAGAAAACCGCTAAAGAGTACTTAGTTGTTAAGTTAATTGTACAGTTGAATTCAGTGCCCTCAAATTTTTTCAAGAAGCAAAAATGAATTTTGGAGTTTTGGAAGAAAATCGGGTGATATGCAGATACAATCTACGAGGCATGTGCCGTTTCGGCAGCAGATGCCGAAATGCCCACGTCGCGGCAGAGAAACTGACTGAAAAATTGGTAAAGGAGAATAAGGTTAGTGTTCACATTTTTATATTTCCTTAGGGGTCCTAAAAAGGACGACATAGGCATGTTATAGTAGATGAAAATCAATAAAATATGTTACTTTACCCCTGGTCATATATACATACCTACATAATATGTTACATATGTTAATTAAACATAATAATTCCCAATAATTATCTTTGTAGTTTCTTCAATTCATTAAACTGCAACGTTAGTTTATCTGGTTTAAGTAAATACCAAACACATTTAGACGACTGATTTGATATTGTATAAAGATTACCCAATGACCTTTGTTTGAAAATGTATTTATCTGTTGACTTTATTCAAATATACTTACTACTTCTACATCTACCATCTACCCTGCAGAATATCGTGTAGATAATGAACTAGGAAACTATGAATATTCTATGAAACAGTTTTCATAACATAGGGTAGGGTATATACGAACAGTAACTCACTGACATTACAAGTTTTTGTATAAAATTTGGATTTTCATTTACCATTGTTGTTTTTACAGTTTATACATGTTTGATTTTCAGATATTCATCCACATTGTAAAAATAGTTTCATATTAAGATATCTTTGACATAGGATTTAAATTTAGTAAAATTCCTCCTTCATTTGTAGAAATTCTGGTAACTTATTAAATAATTTGAATCCAATATAAGTAACATACTTTTCAAATAGAGACGTTTTATGTGGAATTACTTTTAATAAATTGTTATAACATGTTGAATAATTATGTATTTAATCATTTCTAGAAAACTGATAATAATTAACGTATGACGATGACGTACCTATAATAAGCAGTTAAGAATTATTATAGGTATCTACATGGATGGCAGTGTTAACAATGTATGTTTTACACATACATATTTCTTTCAGGAGTTGTTGATAAAGGGACTATGGAATCATTAATATTACGGACCAAAAGCCTTTTACGTAGCATTAGAAATTAAAATTATTACTTGTACCTGACAGTGCACTCTGAAAAACACGTTTTGGTTCTGATTTGAGGTCTAATTATAACATGGTTCTTAACAAACAGAAAAATTAATATACAGATACTTGGTTCTTGTTTTCTTTTTGGGGTTTATTTAGTGTGAGATCGCACGGACGGTAATGCCTCAGGTAATTGTGATAGAAATAGATCTTCATCTATTAACATTATACTCGTACTCGTATGGTAATTTACTTATTATTGAAGATATGGTTATCGATAATACTCTATGTGGTCTTTAGAGTTAGTAGAGTAAATACACTGTCCCATATTTCATATACAGAAAATAAAAGGTTGTTTAAAGGCTATTTTTTACTGTAAATTTAACTTCTGCAGTAATATAAGACGTTTACTGTTTAACGTTAACTTTTTTCTTTTAGAAAATAATAATTGATATACCTAATGGGATTAATACAAAATTGAAAACATTATGAATGTTTTGAGTTTTGACTTTTGACACATCTGATTTAATTTTAAGTACAAATTTCTATCGCACGAGGACGCGTGTTACATTTGGGAAATTGTAAGCTGGCCTGGTATTCATTCTTCTATGAGCGAAAAGCTTTTAATGTCTATACATACCTATAGGGTCATATCTCAAAAACCCCTTCATTTAACTTTTTTATTTTAGAAAATAATGTTAACTATAAACATTTTGGGAGACTTACGGTGTTTTGTGATTTTATACAGGATATTCTGAAAATACGCGACAATCCAAATTTGTTTTTTTTTTTATGAAATTCAACATCCTGTATATTTCGACAGTTCACTTTTTCACGAATAAATTGATGCAGGGCTACGGGTTTTATTTCTAATAACAAAGAATATCTATTCAAAAGAGAGATCCATATTCACTTCAATTAGTTATTGTGAATTTTAACATCGGTCGGCTTCTCGATTTTTTATTTATTTATTTATTTATTTTTTTTTTTTATTAAAAAATATGATGATACCCACTCCTCCGCCACCGGTAAGTTTCTAAAGCTGCTAATTTACTGACATAGGTACTAAATATACTATACACCGAATTTGGTTAAATTACCTAAAACGGTTTAGAAAATAAGAATTAAAAACCACCACGTACTTGGATTTTGTTCTCTATTTAGGAAACTACCTACACATACGAGTATAAGCCGACAATTTTTTTTCATGCTTCTGCCAGATATCCTCCACAACAAATAAAATATCCCCCGCGACAGATACGAGCTCGTTGGAAGCCTCTATGGGGGCGTGCGCCCTCTCTCCAAAACAAATTAAATCAGCAACAACATCCAAAGCGGCGGCCTCATCCGCAGCGTGCAGCGACAAGCCGGACCTCCTGGGGTTGGGGCCGAGCACCTCCTCCGCGGAGGAAGCCGTGGCTCTGGTGAAAAGAGCCGAGTCTGCAGACAAGACGTGCGGCATCTGCTTCGACACCATCCTCCAAAAAACCTCCAGGACGGAGCAGACGTTCGGCATCCTGCCCAACTGTAACCACTGCTTCTGCTTCGCCTGCATCAGGAAGTGGCGCCAGAGCAAGGAGTTCGAGCTGGACGTGGCCAAGGCGTGTCCAGAGTGCAGGACGGCTTCAGGTGAGATTAATGCAAACATTTTGTTGTGTCTAATACTGTAGAAATTATTAGGTATTCGAGCATGTAACCATTTTCATTTAGTCTGCCCCATTAAAATATTCGTTTCCTTCTAGCCTTTAATTTAGAATGATCGCTAATAACTGTTTGAAAAGGGGGTTGTTTAATGTATTCCAAGGTATGTCTTCTATACGGTTAACTTTTGACAAAATATTAAGTTAACATAACATTTTAGTAGCATATTTTTTTATTGGGGGATACACAAGCACAAGCTGTCATTCTTAATAATGGGCAGTCATCTTCTATTAATACCATCCTCGTTCCTCGTAGACATACTAGGCTCATTGTTGTTTATACTGTACACGGCAGATTTTTACAAAGCTCTGGATCATTGCAGCAGTCATTACTACGCTGATGATAGCCAAATTTATTATAGTTTCCATCCTGAAAATATTAATTCAACTAATATTCTTATGAAAAATGATTTCCGTGAATTAATACAAGATCTCCAAGGAACACAATTTACATATTAATCCACTTGAATCATCATTGTTACTTTTGGGCAATCAAGCTAAAAGATATGTAGTTCAGAATAGTTTTAATATTAAAATTGGAGATCTCACTCTCCCTATTACTACTATGGTAAAAATCAAGGTGTTGTTTTTTATTCAAATTTAAAATTTTCTGTCCACATTAGTGAGTGTCTACAAAAAGCTTATTACTCGCTGAAACTCTGAAACGCTGAAGATTTGATCATGTGTCAAGGGAAATTATGAGCTTGAATTGGTTAAATATGAAATATCGTCGTTTACTACACGCACTTTATTTCATAGAGTAATCAATAATAAATTTCCCTTGTATTTATTTAAAGTATTTATTTAAACTGCAGTCTCGTTATAACTTTCACAACGAAAAAGTTGGAACCATCATTCCACCGCATTTCCTTAATAATATCAGTAGTTCTTTAAAATCTCGACCTTTCAACTCGTTTAAAATAAATTACAAAAAAATTGCTATTAGAAAAACAGAGAAACGACTATGCCTAATTGTTATAGATAATTGTAAATATAAACTTTATATTCATAAGTAGGTATGAATTCTCAGCATATATTTCATACGAATTCCTCTTCTTCCTGCCCCCCCTCCCCTCAATTTTGTATTCTAATTTATGCAGTTATTTATTTTGCTTAATTTCTTATTTATTTAGGTTAAAGTCATAGACGTAAATTATATTGTCTATGGTTAAAGTGTAAGAATAGTTTGTAACTAAACTTTCACCTAATAAAGTCGATTTATTATTATCATTATATGCCCAACTGGTTCAATTTTGGCACCTGAGAACTTGTTTCTTAGATAACAGCAATAATGTCTATAATCCAGAATCAAATGTATCCTCCTAATTTGATGTCTCCCCTATAGATTTTGTATATCCCTCAAAGCACTGGGTGGAAAACAAAGTGGAAAAAGACGAGTTCATCGACACCCAGAAACAAAGGATGAAGAAGCTGGACTGCAAGTACTTCCGGCGCGGCAAGGGCAAGTGCCCCTTCGGTAACACCTGCTTGTACCAGCACGCCCTGCCCAACGGTAAGACGCTCGATGTCGGCCCCCCACGTCCCAGGAGAAACCGAGCTGCAGGTAGTTATCCTGGTCCGCCTTCTCACTACTATTTATCCTCTTCTTCCCGTTCTTCTTCCCATTCATCTTCCCAGTCTTCCTCTTCTAATTGGTGGTCCTCTTCTTCTTGAAACGGACATGTTTAGCAGTCTTAAACCAATTGACCAATTGGCGACCGCCATATTGCGATGTAGGCGATTTCCAACATCTTCTGTTCTGTCAATAGTAGGCATACGAGTATATATAATACTACTATATCGCGTATCCCCTATGTTAGCGCATAAGCGGTTTCTCCGAAAACACTGAAGTACAAAAGATTTAATGCTATACTCTTCCAGAGAACTTTGTTTGATTTGCGCATTCGCGCAGAGTGTCGATCACCGTGGTTGCGGAGCTAACACAACTTAATTTGACAATTAAACTAATTCCAACTTAATTTTTTTTATAAAGAATACGGAAGAAGTCGTCAGACAGAGATGTAATAATTTATGCTACATGCCTATTGGATTTTGCGATATTGGTATACCCTTGCGTATATTTGACTCAAGTTCTCTGGAGTAGAATAATAGAGATTTGTGCCTCTATTCGCCATATAGTGGTATTATACAGGGTGTTCCAGTTTTATGCCGAAAACATGTAGAACCAGTAAAAATAGTGGGACTTTACTATATAAACTTATTTCTAAATCTATACCATTTGCGACAGGGTTTTTAAGTTGAAAAAAAAAATTTGATAAATGCTAGTATGACATTTGGATGTCCCACTCATTTCTCTACAAAAAAGTATACCTACATTTTTTCACAAAACACCGTTACTAAATCGATATTTTATGAAACTATGTCATTTGCTTTCCTAACAAAATATTGCCTTTAAATAAAATTTTCCTAGGTATTATTTTGTTTTATTTAAACGTTAGTCAGTCAGGCTTAACATATAAGGGGCCTCAAAAGTGTAGGTTGCACGCCAATGGCTATTCCCATCGAGATGATTTTTTGTGTGGAACTAAAGATTGATAGTAGCATCTACCAAATAAAATTTGAAAACAATTGGTTTATTACTGCCAGAGATATAGAAGTAAAAAATTTTTTTTTACTTCAACACCCTGTATCTCAGAAACGGTACAGATTTGGAAATAAGTTTATATAGCAAGAGTCCCGTTATTTTTACTGGCTCTACTTTGTCACGAATTTTTTCAGCATAAAACTGGGACACCCTGTATATATGCTAGAAGGGTACTGTGTTTAGAGAACATTGTATTATATTGGGGAAAATAGTTTTCCCTAAATTTTCGACCAAACTGACTCTTATCACATTGGCAAAGCAGGAGAGTTTAGCAATTGCTCGAATAACAAATAACGACTATTCATAAAGCGAAATTAGAGATTATAGTATTTTTTATCAGAAAAGTAGTTCAATAAACAAATGTAGTTCTTCTGTTGTAACTTTCCATTATAAGTGGATGTGAATATACATAGTAATGGGCAGCATTTTAACTGAGTATATTAAACTATAATTTAAGTAATGCAACTTAATAATTGAGCTAACTTGAGGATTTGTTGCATGCAGTATTGATTTTACCAAATATTCAAAGTCGGCTGCGTCTAAAGTTATAAATATTCGTGCCTATTGAGTATAAACCTCGATTGGTTTATTATACTCAGTTATGTATAGCACCTACTGTCCACATCTCTTTAAAATAATTGTATGCATTCCAATGACATCATTCCTCAAATTTGACGGTCCAATAATTTGAAACTTACGTCTACCTTTCAAGAGTAAAATATCCCTTCCCCCATATAGGCATGGAGAGTGACCTGGTGCATCAAATCCTCTTCTGGCTGAATGAAGATCTCTTCGACGATGACGAGGACGACTTGAGCGAGTACGGACTCGACTTGTCCGACCCGTGTATCGCCATGCAGTACTATGACCACGGCGATATCCGACGCTACATCGCTATGGAACAGTTAATGCGGGGGGACCTGGGGGGCGACACCGACGACGACGATGACAGCGACTGCGACTTCCTGTTCCTGTGAAAAAGTGGAACAGTGTTACCGATTGATTTTTTCTAAGACGGATACCTTTTTTATAGTTTTTTCCTTTCGTTCGTGTGTTTTTCTTAATTACTATTATTGCTTATTTACTATTACTATTATTATTATATTAAACCCTAGAAGTTAATTTGTGTATTTTTAAGTAATAAACTTCAGTTCAATTAAAAATCGTTTTTTCTATTCCATTTGCACTCTGTTTAGGAAATATATTGGATTGGTACGGTAAGTGAAAGCAGAAAAACTTGAAAAAATATGGTGTAGCTTGGATGAATAAGAAAGTCTATGAGAAAAAAAAACGAGAAGTGAAAAACCCGATTTTGCACTTACACCTTAGACAAAATCAGGGTGTATACAGGGTGATTCTTAACCTATACACATAAACTTGTAAAATTATAGCTGATGATAAATAACGACTAATAATGAAAAAATGTAAAACATTTTTAATTTCAGAAATAATTTGAAAGAAATGTTTACAAAAATTTATCAGGTGAAATTTTTTGTTTATAAAAACTAAGAAGTAAACAAGTCATAGGATATGTTTAGAATTTCCAGCAGTAGTTCACTGCAGTGACTGCAGCTACCATGAACAATAAAACCTATAATTAAGTCAAACATACCCACCCTCAGATGTATTTGTTAATCCTCCATTTATTTATATATTAGAAGTTATACCGTGGGATAAATCTTAAAAACACTTACGTTTACAGAGAAAATTAATTTAAAAAATTGCAAACAATGCATAGCATGGATATTTTGAAGTGTATATTTCAATGAAATATTATCACAGCATCTGATTTCGATCAATATGTTCCAGCAAAATATTCAGTGTATTTAATGTTATTTGAATATAAAAAAATCGTTTTAGAATTTCTGAATATGAGTTACTTACCATTAGTAAAAACCACAAAAAATTGTTTTACTCGCGGAAGCCATTTTTTGTCGCGTGTTTCGGCATGCCTACTAATTAGTAAAAGCAAACATAACCACAGTTTTAAAGTCATTACTACTTACATTACTTAGTAATTACTACACACTTTAGCTTGGGTCTTTGTACTGTACTTATTATACTGTACTGTAATTATTATTTTATTTCAAAATACGAGTTACTTGAATCTTAAGAAATTACTTCGTTTGTAAGTTATTTATTTTTTCCACAAAAAAATTTATCAACACTACAATATACATATCTACATAACATAAACTAACTCATTATCGCTGCATCTACCTCAACATCTGAAAACTAAAAACTACTGTTCCGAATTTGTATTTCAGACCACTGTGATTATCAGTTACTTTTGGTCACCCAACTGTCCACTGGTACTGAGACACTGTTCCGTATTTCAAACATGCTGTCAAATTAACGTTTTATTTAAAGTGCACACTAACAATTCCACCTGATGTATTGTATATTTCTACAAAAATATCAATACCTATAATAGGTATTGATATTTTACTACCGACAAACCAATAATTGGTTTGTCGGTAGTTGGCTCATAAGCGGCTGTCCGACACGAGTTTATTATTTGCTAGTGTATGGCTACCTTTACATTTATTTACGTGATCTGATTCAGTGTGGTAGGTGTCGTGGTATTTTACTTTAATAATTTGAAGGACCACCCTTATAAGGGAAATGAAATTATGGACTGTTTAATTACCATTTATTGCTGATATTAGGCACATACATATAAATTTGTCTAACAGAACGTGTACTCTCTCCCACTGCCTGACTGACTCTCTGGTTCCCGCGCACAACACCCAGTTAAGCTCACAAAAGTGGCGGGGGAACAATATTGCCAACCTTATAAAATAAAAATAGGGTCACAGGTGTGAACATGCCGCCCACCTTGAAAGGTGTGCTTTCAAAACAGTAATTGAACGTTAAATTCGTGGTTCTTAAATATAAGAAAAAACTAACTAACATACAATTGTCAAGTAAAGAAACATACAAATAAAATGGAATGGGTATAACAATACCAAGAACATATCATTTAAACGCAAAAAAATATAATGATTTAATCTGAGGTCATGACGTCATTATCCACATCAGTCTCTATTGGTAAAATACAGATTTTTGTTAATGATCGTTTAAATACACTACCACTTGGCACTTTCACTGACACAACACGAACTACCTTATCTGCTCCAGGATGCAGCTCAACGATGCGTCCCATGGGCCAGTGGAGTGGCGAACGATTATCTTCCTTTAAAATCACTAGGGAACCTAGTTTTACAATGTCATTTGATGCAGTTTTCCATTTCGATCTTTGCTGTAGACCATTCAAATACTCAAGTGACCATCTGTCCCAAAAGTGTTGAAAGAGTTGTTGTAATCTATAGTAACGATTTAATCGAGTATAGTTTCGTTCGGTGACGTCTAGCTGTGGTATGGTTGCCAAGGATTCACCGATGAGAAAGTGAGCAGGAGTCAAAGGTAAAAAGTCTTTAGGGTCGTTTGATAAAGGTGTTAGTGGTCTGGAGTTTAAACATGCCTCGATCTGATTTAAAAGTGTATACATCTCTTCATATGTTACAGAAGCATCTCCTACTATTCTTTTCAAATGATATTTACATGACTTTACTGAGGCTTCCCAAAGCCCACCCATGTGGGGTGAATTTGCGGGGATAAAGTGCCATTTAATTTTATCTTGTGCCAAAAATGTTGTAACACGTTCATTATGTTTTTTATGTGTTAATAAATTATATAGCTCAATAAAGTGATTAGAGGCTCCAACAAAGTTTGATCCATTGTCAGAAAATAAATCAGTCGGTCGTCCACGCCGTGATATAAATCTTTTTAATGCATTCAGAAAACTGTCTGTTGATAGGTCGTGAACGAGTTCAATGTGAACTGCATGGGTCGTAAAACAAACAAAAATACAAATGTACGTTTTAAGTAGTTTACTTCTCCTTAAGTTGCCTTCTTTGATATGAATAGGTCCAGCGTAATCTAAACCACATTTCATGAAAGCTCTACCAGGAGTGACACGTGACCGAGGTAAGTTTCCCATTAAAAAACTACTAGGTTTTGGATTTGTTTTAAAACATGTGATACACTTACGAATTATACCTTTTACTAAATTTTTTCCATTAAGAGGCCAATATTTCAAACGAATGGTATATAATAAATTTTGTACACCTGCATGTAATCCCTTTATATGTTCATTAGTTACAATTAACTTGGTAAGATTATGTTTAGGCGATAAAATAATGGGGTGTCGTTGATCAAAACTGAGATCAGATTGACTTAATCTTCCTCCTACTCTAAGTAGACCTTGATTGTCTAGAAAAGGTTGCAGATTTAAAATTTTACTGTTAGAATTTAGTGGCGAAGAACGTTGTAAAGATTTAATTTCATGCGAAAATTCTTGAAACTGTGCTACCTTAATAAGTGAATGTAATGAATATTCGAGCTCTTCAACTGTTAAACTTAACGAGTTATATGAACTTTGCTTTAGAGACATTCGTTTAAATCTAATACAATAAGCAATGATGTGTATTAATTTATTTAAATTAGAATATTTATCAAAAATATTAAATTCATTTTTTGAAACGTGTGCAGTAAGTAATGACAAATTAGCCGTTTTGATATCTGGAATATTATCAATTAATTCAGGCTTACTGTAATTAATATCAATCTGCTCGTTCGACAAAAATGCAGGACCGTACCACCACATAGTTAATTCTCTTAAGTTTTGTGCATCAATTCCACGAGAAATAACATCGGCTGCATTGTTTTCCGATCTGACATGATACCAATCATTAATGTTTGTTACATCAGTTATTTGCACCACTCGATTCGCGACGAATGTTTTTAATTGACTCGGATGCGTATTGAGCCATGTTAGTACTATAGTTGAATCGCAGTAAAAAAAGACATTTGAGATTTGTATGTTGAGTGCTTGTTTTACTTTGTTAAATAATTTCGCAAGAAGCAATGCTGCTAGTAATTCGAGTCTTGGTAAAGTCACAGATTTTAAGGGTGCAACTCTTGATTTTGCACATAGTAATCGTGTATAAATTTCTCCGGTTATATTTTTTGATCTTAAATAAATAGCTGCTCCATAAGCCCTTTCAGAACTATCTGAAAATCCATGGATTTCAATATGAATTGGATTGATACATAATACGTGCCGATTTATGTTTATCTGGTTTAATGCCTCTATTTCTTTCAAAAATTTAAACCAAGACGTGTGTAATTCAACCGGTATGGATTCATCCCAACCGATTTGTTGCTGCCAAAGGCGTTGCATTATTAATTTTGCATTTATAACTGTTGGACCGATTAACCCAAGCGGGTCAAAGATTTGGGATATTACCGATAAAATTGTACGCTTTGTGATTTTTTGATAATTAGATGTTATTTGTACCGAATATTGCAGTGTATCTAATGTTGAATTCCATACAAGTCCCAAAGTTTTTAACTCCTTTTGATCGTTAATTTTTATTAAATTATCTATACCGGGATTTTTCTTAAAAATTGTATCGAGAATTAATTTTTCATTTGACGAATATTTTCTTAATTCAAAATGTGCGCTACCTAATATTTCAGTTAACTCTTCTTGTAATTTTAATGCTTCGTCAACCGTGTCCGTGCTTAAGAGAAGATCGTCCACATAAAAACTATTTTTTATGACCTCACATGTGATGGGATATTTTTTCTCAAAAATATTAGCGAGTTCAACTAAACACCTTGTCGCCAGGAACGGAGCGCTTGCCGTACCGTATGTTACAGTGTTTAATTCAAAGATTTGTATTGGTTCATTATTATAACGCCATAAAATTTGTTGATATTTTCTATCATCTGGATCTACTACAATTTGTCTATACATCATCTTCACATCGGCGCTCAACACGTATTTACGCAACCTTAGTCTTAAAACAATGCTAAACAAGTCATCTTGTACAGTAGGACCTACTAGTAATTTGTCGTTTAATGCAAACCCTGTCGATGTTTTTGCAGAGCCGTCAAATACGACTCTACATTTTGTAGTGGTACTTGACTGTTTGATGACGGGATGGTGCGGTAAAAAATAAGAATCTATATCTGCAATTTTATTCGGTTTAAATTCACCTTTTGAGGACATGTGTTGTAGTTGCTCATATTCCTTCATAAAGTTTACGTAATCGCAATTTAGTGTTTCATTTTTTTTCAAACGTGATTCTAATGCATTAAACCGTTTTAAAGCCATTTCCGTTGAATCGCCAAGGTCTATTTGTGTGGTTTGACTAAAAGGTAATTTAACAATAAATTTGCCAATTTTGTCCCTAGTTGTAGTCTGTTTAAAATAATCTTCACAATACTGTGCGTCGACCGATAAAAATTCTTTCTCTGGAATTTCTTCTACTTCCCAAAAATGTGTTAATTTATTATTTAAAATTTCATCCGAGCTTTCCCTACTAAATGTACAAATCGAGGTTTCTTGAAAGTTATCCTTTAACGCGAGATTACCTGAAAACACCCAACCTAATTGAGTTTTTTGTATTACGGGCATGTTTTTTCCAAGTTTAATCTGTCCTATACATAATAGTTCATAGAAAATTCCTGCACCTAGTAACATATCAATAGTCTTAGGTTGATTAAATTTTGGATCAGCTAATATTAAATTTTGTGGATATTGTAATAAATTCTTGTTGAATTCAAACATCGGTAAATTTTCTGTTATATTTGGCAATACTAAGAAAGTCAAATTGAATTTGAACGAATTAATTCTAGATTTAATTTCTGCACTAGCCTTGAAATTTATATTTATTATGTTATGATTTATTCCTGCGACAGGTATAGATGTTTTTTCACCAGACAATTTTAATTTGTCAAATAGTGCCTGAGAAATAAAGGAGCTCTGTGATCCCGAATCGAGAAGAGCTGTGCACGTGTGCCACTTTCCAATGTTATCTTTTATAAAAACTTGTGCGGTCGATAATAAAATTTGGCTAGCTTTATAGCTTACATGAGCCGCTTGATTTATCGCTTTTTGCTGTCTGTCGTCTACTTCAGAAGCCGACGATGTTGAAGCCTGTTGTGTTTGCGTACAATCTAGACTAGTTTGACTATTATTTTTTATATTACCTTGTGATACGGGAGGGTTATTATTATTAAACTGTGTTCGAGTATAATTAGGATTATGAAGTAACGTATTATGTTTAAAATTACAAAGTTTGCATTTTCTTGATCGACAGTCTACTTTAGAATGACCAATGCGAAGGCAATTACTACATAATTTTAATTTATTTATTTCCGAATATTTTTCATCGAGCGAGAGATTTTTGAATGTATCACAATTGTAAATAAAATGTGATTGTTTACAATACGGGCATAAAATATTGTTTGTCGTGGCCAATGCTTGCTCGTGTATGTTTACAGATTTAACCTTTGTTGTGTATTTTGTATCCTTTAATAATCGCGTGTCCTTTGATTTGTTTAACGTTTCTAGAACAAAACATTTTTTTGTTAAGAACTCAATCAGTTGATTTAATGTCGGTAACGTGTCATCTTGCAAAGACGTTTCCCATTCACGATTTGTTGTATAATCGAGCTTTGAACAAATTAAGTGTATTATTAACGTATCCCACGTGTCAGTTTCCATTTTTAACAATTTCAATGCATTTAAATGATGATAAACTTTATCTATGAGTTGGCGTAATAGCACATGCGAGTCTTTAGCTACCGTCGGCAAATCAAACAATGCTTGTACGTGATTTTTAACTATTACTCTTTTATTTTGATATCTTTTTTTTATAAGATCCCAAGCGATTAAATAATTATCCGCAGTTATTTCTAAACCTTGTATTAATTGTAAAGCTTCATTTTTCAAACAAGATCTTAAATAGTACAATTTTTGTACATTCGATAAATTGTTATTATTATGTACGAGTGACATAAAAGTATCATGAAATGTGGTATATGTTTCATAACTACCTGCAAATGTTGGCAAATTAAGGGTCGGTAAACGTACGTTAACTACTGGATCAACCTTAGATTTATTTTCAAGTTTACTTATGAAATCTTGCGCGAGTGATATATTTTCATAAAATGAATTTTCTATTGATTCACGTTCAGTCTGTTCATTACTATCTAGGTACTCTAATTCTGCTTGCAATGCATCAAATTCTTTAAATAGCAATTGTATTTTTTCTATTCTAATTTTTAACTGATTGATGTTAACCTGATTTTCTTCATTAGATAAGAATGTACTAAACCGTGTCAATTGGGCTTTAATAACACCTCGTTTAAAACGCAACTGTGTTATCTCATCTTCGATAGGCATAATGACTTTTTAATTTAAACAGATCGAGAAATGTTTAATTAAATAGGATAAATCGATATAAATTGGAAAAGGATGGGATGACTCACTTTGCTATGGCTTCTGTTGATTGTCCTGTCCTGTCCACTTTGTTTTTTACCAGTTAGGTACTTTGTTACCGTGTGATTGTGATTGTTGCTTGATGATTGTTTATGTGACTTCTGTGTCGTTGTTGACTTGTGTGAATGATGATTTCTGTTTGTTTTCTTCGTGTTAAATATCCTCCTTCGTGTTGAGGTTTTCGGGATGTTTTTATAACGTGTAACGAGACGAGACGACTTTAGTCAGTCAGGCTTTCTTTGATTTTTGTAAACATCCAGCTCGTTAGGACCAAAATATGTCGTGGTATTTTACTTTAATAATTTGAAGGACCACCCTTATAAGGGAAATGAAATTATGGACTGTTTAATTACCATTTATTGCTGATATTAGGCACATACATATAAATTTGTCTAACAGAACGTGTACTCTCTCCCACTGCCTGACTGACTCTCTGGTTCCCGCGCACAACACCCAGTTAAGCTCACAAAAGTGGCGGGGGAACAATATTGCCAACCTTATAAAATAAAAATAGGGTCACAGGTGTGAACAGTAGGTGTGCGACTTTTTTTTTTTTTGTTTTGTTATACGCCTTTCAGTGGATAGTCGGCAAAAAGCGGCAATGATTTGGTGAGATGATGAGAGATACATTTTCAGTGAGACGGTGGTGTTCCACCGAGACAACAAACCAGAAAGGAGTATGCATCACTTTGTGTATTATTGAGTATAAGTTCTCAAGGGTGTTTTTGAGGCCACCGAACATTCCGTGGTGATTAAGGAATTCACCAGTACTGCCAGTGAGTATAAAGTAAAATTTCATCTGCAAATCTCTATCCTACATATTATGGATTGTAACGATCAGATAATTATTATACAAATTCCAAAGTGTGTAATATTAAAATATTTTCCACTAATTAGCAAGACTCTGCTTCTGTCGACGCACATTTCACTTATGCGGTTGATAAATACATATAATGAAGACTATAGTCATAGTCCTAATCACAGCTAAATAATTGAACTCGAATTTACTGGGAACCCAAAATCACTAATAAATCCCGTGATGTTCGGAAATGCCTTACCCTGTTCATTGCATACAGGTTGATTTTTAACCTGTACGCATAAACTTGGAATACTTGGGAAATTATAGCTGAGGACAAATAATGAAAAAAAATGTAATTAAACATTTTTATTTTCGGAAATACCGTACTCGCTTAATGGAATAGCGTCTCGCATTTGATAGGACGATCGGCGCGCTTATAATTATGTTTCATATATGGTGTTATCATTTCCAATGTCTCCGATGCGATGGTTGCAAGGATTGCGACGTCTGTAAATTTTTGACTGCCTCTATCAGTAGACTAAATTTATTTCTTAAGAAACTGACTTTTTTACTCAATACAGTGATGTGTACCTATATAAGTGCACCAATTAGATTCATGCATTGATGGCGGTATATATCCATCTCAGTTATTTTCCTTAATTATCCATTAGTGATAATCTAGACGATAGACCGTGGGCAATCTATGTCTCCAGTAGGGCAATACATTTGATTATACAGTCTCACAAATAACTATATTATTTTATTGTTCCGTGCTGCCAAATAAAAAACTAGCCAACGCCTCCGGTTGCCATTTGTACGCCGTGACTCGTGCTCAACATCCAAGATATCATCTCTCGAAATAAGAGTATGAGCAGTGGCAAAAAGGCGGAACGACAGTAAAAACTTCGCCACTTCACCCACTCACTTGGGTTTTATGTATCCGCTGTAGTCATTTCTAGTCCTGCTCCTTATTTTTATTCCGAGAAAGTAAGTCTATCTCCATTGTCTTTATTTAAAACCAAACCTTTCGTTTCATAAATTGTTTTTTCTCGATGTAGTCAACATTGACAGTTTTTAGAATGGATTTTACTGTAAAAACTTACTGTTATAAATAAGTTTATCCTATCTTCTCAGTGGCAAGTGGTGAGCGTTAGTTAAACTATTTGTAAAAGTCCATCATGGCGTCCATAAGACAAATAACTGACTAAAATAAATTACACACTGGCGATTTTTTCTTTTACGTAATTTGTTGTCTATCAATTTCTTGTCGGAAGCATCTAAATCAGAAAGTTCAAGTAAGTGTCTTCTATTTCCCTTCGTGAGATATTTCATTACACATTACTATCGAGTCGATAAAATTAAACACCTGTTCGTTTCTAGAATTGCTTGGACAGTTCACCGATGCCTAGCAATATTGTACTACATGAATGTAGAACGTCGAATATATCGAATATATTGGCGAATATCTTTCGTAAAACAAAGACGGTTCAGACAGATATTTTGTGGTTCAGACGGTTGAGAAAAAAATGGGTTTCTGGCATGAAAAAGTTGCTAACAAGCATCTCTTTTGGACATAAGGAACAGGTCCATCAAATCCTATGTAAATTTATTCTTAACAATGTTATACTAGCAACCTGGTCTGTGCCAGCAACTTTATATGGGGTATTCTGTCACTAAGTAATTCAATGATATGAAAAAGCACATTTTTTGATATTTAGTCAATCTGTTCAAGCATTTTTTGGCGTAGAGTAGTGTAAAATATATCGAATTCCGTTACTTTATCAGAACCAACTAAGACAGGGCGACTGTTCCGCCAATGGTTCCAACCATGTTCCGGCATATCGAAGCCAGTTTTGAAAATTTTGAGACCATGTAACATAGTGAAGTTTTTGATTGTCAGGGTCAAATATTACATTATTAAGGTAAAAGCAGCTTATATCGAGATGCCCTACGAAGACGATGTGGAAAGAAAAACGAGAAAGAATTAACACACGATTTACCACACGTCGTAAGGACCTGCTGAGCAGCGAGTGATTTTTTCAGTTGGATTATCAAATATCAGATTCTGGGCACACATCGGCTTTCTTTCAGTTTACCCGAACTAATGGAATATCTGGCAGAGCGAGAGAAGAAACCCCGCATCTTAAAAGTATGTGACAGACGTATTAACGGCCTCGCGACTAGTAGCTGCTTCGTATCCGCTTCCGGACTGGAATTTGTAACCTACATTTCGCCGTCGCGTCTGCTTTTTAATAGACAGTTATTTCGCTACAATACTTCAAACGAATACAGACTAGCATAGAAAATTCACATATTTGCTCATTATTCACCATCCTTGGTACAGAAGCAGATCCAAATTCATAAATACTCTAGTCATTAACTAAATATTTACCCCATAACGGTTAAGCGAATACACTTTTTGCTATTAATGATATATCATTATCATTAGTATATAATATATACTAATATATTCTATTCTATATATTCTATGCAGAGGACCATCTATATTCTATAGAAACTGGTCTATTACGACGCCTCGGTCCATTACTCAGTTGCTATAGAATATACATTTTTTCACTCAGAGCCATCTTTTAAAATTAGTTTGGAACATACAGGATGATCCAATGCAGAGGAGTGAACCAAACTTTTTTTTAATGGAACATACCTACTATATTTCCCTTTTCTTTTACCTACAAAATAATATTTTATGTTTGAAATTCGGATGAGGAAAAAATTGAGCGAGAAGCTTCAGTGATTAAGGAAAGATATTTTTCAGATACATAGTACTATCTTCGCTCTTCATCGCTACAGTTCTGAAATCTGCATTTTTTTGTACAGAGTGTAAGTAGTAATTTATCAATTTTCAGGCAGGCAAACAGACAGACAGAAAAACTCATTTTTTTTTTTTAATTGAACACCCTAATTTCTTGACTCCATTGAAAACGACAGATAAATATTTTTCATTTGTTTCCTGTGAATGGCATATCTAAACCTAACAGTTTTTGAGAAAATGAAGGAATATTTAAATTACCGTAAAATATTATGCTCTTGACCCGTATCTGATCTTGCAGCAACTTGACACAATGATAATGACAGTACTTTTCTAAGCATAAACGTCAGTGAAACATTTTCTTGGTCATACGTAGGTAACTTTGCAGAATATTGCTGTAGATATATTCTACTGATTTTTGATATTCCCCCGATTTTTTCAAAAACTACTACATTTTGAAGTGTTTAAATGAAACGCTAACAGTTCATGAAAGTGACCTTTTTCATTCTTATTTCTAAACGAAATGTTGGGCCACTCCAGCCTTAGACCTATTATCAAAACATGAGCATGAGGGCCGGATAAAAAAGTATTCCGTATGATTAATGGCGCGGCGTCTATCAAATTCCGAGATGTAACATGTATCACGTGGCAGTAGCCATTGTTTCCTCGCTTTCCGGCCCAAAGTTTACCCGCCCTCCCCCCTTCCACTCCGTTCACCCGGTCTTCCGTACTTCACGACGTTATACGGCGCCGGGACGTTATGAGCGAATGAAGACTTCTTTGTGAAGGGAGATTTATTACCCAGGAAATACTCTGCCGATTCTGTTCGCCCAAGTGGTCTACGCCATGCCCTCATAAACCCACATTTTCCATCAAGTAATGTCACTGTCGCTTTTTTCCAGAAAAACATTAACTTCATTGACAACTTCACGTTTTAGAATGTTTATAGCTTTACCTAACAAATTAGGATATTGGATATACGTAATATTTTTTCACATAGAGCCACATTTTGCTGTATTAGCAAAAAAATGGTCATCTTTGACTGGTTTAGTTTGCCCCATTGTTGAACAAATGTATCTACTGTCAAAGTCTACGAATACCTAAACTTTGCTATTTTACTATTTGTTTTTTGTTCATACCTAGGTATAACATCTATTAAAGTCATCTTTATACGTAGAAATGTCGATAATGCTTTAAGTATAACTGAAACATCGTTTTTCTTGCTGCGCAATATATTATTATTATTACAAACGTAAAATGGATTTTATTAGAGTGGTTCATGTATTTCGCATTATTTTAGAATAGACGTCAGTTAAATAGCGTTCAACTCAGTACATAGTTCCGTCGAAAACCGTTACCATAAATTGAGCTTTACATCGTAGACACCGATAGAACAAAGCCGACAGATTAACATCCAAGTCGGCCACGGCTCAGCTTCTTATCGACCGATCTGCCCCTTTTTGCAACTTTCGCATCACCCGTACCTCTCTAATCTAAAGTGTATTATTAATCCTTGGGAGTCCCTGTTCTATCACTCCCGATTATTAAAAAGCCTTTTTCCGGGTCGGTCTGCAAAACCTTTGCTCCCTCACGGACGATTCCACTGCTTTGGCTTACATTTATTCAGTGGGCCAGTAGGCCGTTATAACTGGGCTATCATTATCCGAGAACAAAAGCCAGTGATCCTAGTCTGCAAATCGGCAGGCGTATTTTGCAATACCAGCCCTAGCCTAGTGAAGCAGTATACAAACATCGCTCGAGTCTACGCAAGTGGTTTAAAACACTCTAGAGGCAAAAGTTTGACTAACCGACAAACCGACGCGACAGGCCAATGTAAGTGTCGTCACGCTATCACAGCCAATGCCGCGTGTCATTTTGTCACTTACAAAAAAATATTGTTCTTAAAAAAGGACGATGATATTGTTTCATTAAACAGTACGTACGTAAACAGTAAACGACCAGTACGGTTTTTGATTAGGTTGCCTAAAAGTTTAACACTTTTACTATTTCAGATTAAGGATGCACAGTGTGAAACTATACACAATTTGTAAAAAGTACTGTCGTACTGGGAAGTACGATGTAAGAAGGTACTAATTAAATAAACATATAAAAAAACAAATTACGTTAGACAGTGCCTATTTGCCACTGGGGAACTTTATAAAGTGTCCCCCACGTTGCGTGACCTAATTATTGAATAAGTGATCATAAGGTAAATTAACATAACGCTAAACGGCAATGCGCTTCCCGGCGACGACCACCTAATCGGACCTTTCTGGACGTGTTCTGGACCATTGTGTCGCGGCGAGGCTCGCTTTCGTCAATTAGTATTTGTAAATCTACCTTTATTGGGGCAGGGGTCGGTCGACCCAACTATTGTGCAGTGCAAAGCAGCGCGACGGCGGCCACTGGGACCAGTCGATAGACGGTGGCAGGTCTTCGTTTGAATTAGTGGGTGCTGACAATGAGGAGAGATTATTTGCCCATTATTTTCTGAAAATTTTGAAAATCAATTTCAATAAAGATTCTTCTAGAAGGAATATAGTGAGACAGAATAAAATATATTCAACAGTTTTTATTTAAAAAAATCAAGTTGACAATGAACGATGCGATCAATTATATCAGAATCCCAAAATAGTACGAAGTAGATAAGCCATCTTCAATATGTGGACTCTTTTTCTGTTTTGTGATGTGGACCCTTGCGACGAGCAACCCGTGTGGCATTGGCGATTCCATGGGCGTATCGGAACAATAAACATATATACAATGAGTGTCGAAAGTACAGATAGAGAAAGATTTTTATTTGACATCTTTCTTTTTCTACACGATAAAGGAAGATAGAATACGTGCAGCGCGCCCATAAAATTACGTCGGCCAGAACATAGTATTATCATAGTATCCACAGCGAGCGGCCCATTACAATTTCTATGGAGAAAATAGGCATAATTATTTTATGGGATTAAGAACTTGGAAAAATAGTGATTTGGTTGTACGACTAGTGCCTACTGTTTTCGGACCCGACTATAGCCGTTAATAATTATTAATTATTGGAAACGGGAGTTATATATGCTATGAACAATTTCTATTAAGAGATATGCGACGTGTAAATATTTTATAGTCTATTTTCCGTTGTCCGAGTTCGTTAGTATAAATAAATATGTGGAAACTGGCTTCTAATAGACTTTTTTATGGTAATTTCCTATATTTCAAATTTGGGAGCTCTCAAGCGATACGTTTGTGTATAAAACAAATTTGTTATGTTTTAACAGAGCGTTGTGTATGACATATTAACAGTAAAACTCAAAAAAAAAGTGCCCAAAGGCTGCTGAATTTTTCTCCAACATAATTTTTATTTTGTGTAGCAAAAAGCAACATAATTGCTTTAAATGTATTATTTAATATAATTCAAAAAGAACGGGCTCTACGGGCCTTCAGCTCTAGAAAAATTATAATCCCACGTGGAAATTACTAAATCGAGGGACGATGCGAAAGTATTTTAATCATCTGTTGAAAGTTGAAAGCAATTTTAAATCACGAATACGTTAACAAAAAATATGGTTAACCTTAGACGAAAATACGGTTTCTTAAAAATAAACCGTCACCTTCGTATATTAACTAAATTAGTTTTATATTTACCTATGTGTGGCGACGAGACGCCTATGATTCCTTCACTGCTATCACTGGTAACACTTTATTTGTGACTAGAACGAAAACTAACGAACTGTGCCTCGTTTTACTACCAGATACCAAAGTACCAAAACATCAGCAACTAAATTAAAAGACCCCTAATCGTATATCACCCTCTAGAAGACGGCGAAGTGCTCCACGGTCATTAAAGGGGAAGTTTTGATAAATAAAGACAGCGGCGTATGCTCTGCCAGACACGCCGTAAATATAAAAGACTCCGGTCGTATCAAATATAATAAATATTCCGGGGTTCACTTCGGTTGTTTTATCGTCCATACTCGTGACCCGGACGTGTCCCTTCATTAGGAGGAGGGCGGCAAAATTTCTGTAAACATCCGTTATAAAAATTGCCATGGACATATGCCCTAGAATAATTTCTAAGGGAAGTTACAGTGGATAAAAATAATGTTTTTTATTTATTTTGGAAAATGTTTGAGCACTAAAATATGTAACGTGTATAAAGCTGTCAGTTGAGTTCGCATAAAAACGACTGAATGTCAAACCTAGATAGATACACCACCTTTGCCAGGAAGGCCATTGCAAACTTTAAACGCAAATATGTAACTCGAAAAACGTTCACTGTAGCGAGTTAAATGAAGAGAATCTTTCTTACCTAAATAGTTATAATTTTTCACATCAAATTTACTGTATTCACTTAGATAAAAAGTTTCTGAAAAACAACCCTTTACCCTTATGAAAACTAACTATCCTTTAAGAACTGTCACGACTCTTTTTACTATCATCATTCGTTTTGACATAAAAATGTATGCCAGAACACCAAATTTCAAAAAAATTGGTCTGCGACTATTCCTAAAAATAAATAAAGGCTGTAATTCCCTTTGGAACCATTTTAGAGCATACGTTCTTAACAACTTTTATTTCTATTTTTAGATGTGATATGTAGTATCACTCCTCTAAGTCCGACACACTATTTTTTACACCCTGTATAATACAACCACAGTGTAATACAAAAAAGACAACCATTCACAAAAATAAATAAGTTTATTTTATTATTTAACAGAGTTTTATTAGTACCTAAACTAACGTTACATACTTAGGTACATACTGCACGCTCAAAGCTGCTCCAATATTTTGGTAAAAGATCCTCGAAATCACCACCGCCCACCGCCCCGGCCAAAGGACAGGGGCCGTTTAAACTGTGGAAACCCACCCCTTTAGACGGCCCGGGTAATCCGGTGGCCGCGAGAGCGCCCTTCGTAGAATATTAATTTTTGCGGGTTTAATAAAATCCTAAGCCCACCGAAAACAATATTAGAAAACTTACAATGTAACAAGTTAAATTTAGAGGGTTATTAAAAGTTGGGAGAACTTTGCACGTAAGCACGGGGTGATTCAAGTTACAGTATTGTAAAAATTTGTTGTATTATATCAGTGACTATCTATAGTCACTGATTATACAGGGTGTCCCAGTGTGAGCGTACAAAAATTTACCAGGGGGTGGACCAGACCAAAATAAGAATAAAACTCTTATAAAAAAAATTCTCTGATGCACGCCTAACGAGTTACAGGGTGTTATTTTGAAAAAAAAATAATTCCGCAATAACTTAAAAATCGTTAGGTAATTTTCGGGAGACGTGTCCATCTAAAGATCCACATGGTGTTTGTTTAACTCTGACACCTGTGGTGGCCTAGGCCTACTCTTCCTTATGACTTCCTTTGCATGTATTTTTCAGCATAAAGAATGTAGTCGGTACTTTACACTCAATTTACTCGATAATGGTTGATTTTAGAGCTACGTAACAAGAGCACCTTTTTTTGTTCAGAATTGATAGCCGATTAAGGAAAACTTAGTTTATCCTCGAAAAAATAAGATATGCAAGAGTTATGAAGACAAAATCATAAGGAAGAGTAGGCTTAGGCCATCACAGGTGTCAGAGTTAAATAAACACCATGTAGTTTTAATGGCCTTTAATAGATGTACACGTCTCCCAAAAATTACCCAAATATACGAAACAGTTTTTAAGTTATTACGGAAAATTGTTATTTTTTTCTCCAAAATAACACCCTGTAACTCATTAGGCGTGCATCAGAGAAATTTTTTTATAAGAGTTTTATTCTTATTTTGGTCTGCTCTACTCCCTGGTAAATTTTTGTACGCTCACACTGGGACACCCTGTATAGAGTAAGGTCAGCACATTTTTTAAGACTGACTCTATAATCAGAGTTTAATGAAATTGATATATTACGCATACACATACGCAGCATTGAGAGAGGCAGCAGATAAAGAAAGCAGCTGAAAAATGCCCCTAACTTGTTTAAAGCTAGGTTTACACGATTATACAGGGAATGAGCTTTCAGTAGACATGCTGAAAATGGGATTTTGATAGCTTCTCAGTCTGCGTGAAAACAATTATGGGTATCGATTGGTATTCATCAGAGTGACTTTCTAGAGTAGGTACAATTTTCCGAACGCTTTTGAAAAGAAAATATATAATGTAAGGCAAGGCAATGGAGAAAAGATTTACGTGAACGCGTATTCTCTATTGTGTTTTAGAATGAACCATACAGGGATGGTGCTGGTGTTTTATTTGTTTTGATATCAACTTTTAATTGACTATATTTTTTATGTTTGTTAACATTTATATCGCATTCTTTGATATAGGTAATTAATTATGTTATTCAATCTAACTAAATAAGTTTTTTACTATACACGCGAGGAGGCGTTTGAGATAAATTTGGAAACATTTTGCTGCGTCCTCTCATAGAAATTTTGGGGGCAACGCCAATGTGATAAGCATAAGCTGTTTTATACAAAAGAAATGTCACCCGAATATTTGTATTTGTATTTCAATAACGAAGCTAACGTGGGCGTATTACCTATATCGCTGATGTAATTTTGTTGACTGTATTTGAATATTACGTTTACACAGTGCCTATTTCGAGCAAAGCAACATGATTTCGTTGATTAGCTTGGTAATGGGCCTCCTGAAGTTAATTTCGACATGCTTACGCCTCCGCTGAGACCAAGGGGTAGGTGGTAGAACTGGCGAACAACCCCTATTCTTCAAATTTCCTACACATTACCAACAATAGCGCAAACAAAGTTACGCTGCCGTCTACGTGTTTATACGAGCCAATTAATTAATTTCATAATAAACACAGGCACGACGTACTGCGCCCCCGTCAAAACTTAGACTGAATGGATATCAGGGGCGGATTACCCTCACTTAACCGTAAGCAATTTACGTGAAAGTAAATAGTTTTTCAAAATGTTTTAATTCTAAAAGATTTTTGGGTGAAATTGGGTTTTGGCATTTCTAATACGATGGAGGGGCGGAAAAATTTCAATCATCTTATTAAACATTCTATCTTTTAACTACCTGGTTGTTAATTATTTCAAATACACCGACAACAAGGATAATATAACATACTCTTCAGTTGATTAATCTACTAATAATCTTTTTCAAGAACTCGTTGAGGCAATTCATATTAAACTGGTGGAAAATGTCTAGTTTGAATCAGATTTACAATTGCATCAGGTGATTGATTGAGTTTGTTAAAGGAAAATATAACAAAAAAATTCTAAAAGACCAGCGATAACTCACTTTTACTGTAGTGTTTGGCTCACAGAAATGTTTATCCCCTTCGACAAACACCGATGGGGCCAGTCCGACCCTGATATTGAAGGAAATATTTATACAGAACGACTCAAATTTTAATAAAAAAATATTGGAATTTAAATTGATTTAAAAAAATAGTATTTCGTCATACCTTTTATGTTTTGAAACTTGACATATTTATGCTGGCAAAGATTTATATTATTGCAGATAAATTTCGACTTCAATACAAATGCCAAAGACACAACAATAAATAAATAACCAGAAGCTATATCTCCCTTTTAGGGGCTCTATTCCTCCCCGTAACCTCGATGCTCGGTTCTGTCCTAAAACGGCCAATGTTGTAGCGTCTCGAGTGCTAGTATGTTCGCAGCGAATTATTTCTTGAGCGAGTTTAATAAGACGTTTACTAGTTTTGTTTATTATAGTGCCTTAAGTTTCGTTAATTTTAGTTGCTCATGCAGTTTGTAATTAAAATCGAATGTAGAAACAGCATGATAGAAACGAATTTTGTAAGGTATTTTGCAGAGTGTTGAATCAAAAAAGAATCACTAAACATACTTGCGATTGTTGTGAACAGTATTTTAAAGCCCTCCAAGATTTACATAAATCGGCTTTATTTTGCTACTATATAAAGATTACGAAAATGCCAATTTGGATTTGTTTGGCAATTTAAATATGCCTCACAATGATTTTGTAAGCTTTATATCGTTACTTTGAAGTTTTATTTCAATTAAACTTTGAAACTAGTGTTTTACAAAGCAAGAGTTTTAAGTTTTGAATTTGTAAACGTGTTAAATTTGTACACCCATCAAAAAATTTTCCTTAAAATTATTTAATAAAACTATTTGGTAGAGTGAAACTATAACAAACTTTAGAACGACAAAAATCAAATACTTATAATTTGGAAAAATCACTAATGTTATTGTTTTATTTAAATAAGTACTTGTTTTATTTCATCAAAAAAATTGTGACTTATATTAAAACATATTTTTTCAAAACAAAACCTTCAAATATAAATTAATTAGGCAGGTACCTCTACGGAAAAGCAATAAAATATCCTTGAAAATATCTCTCCCTTTTGGAACAGAGGTCACAAATCCATGGGTAACCACATTAAAGGTGCCGAGAGATATTCTTCTGGTTATTTATTTATTGCTGTCCCAAAGGCGTGTATCATAAGACCACCATCTAAATCCAATCAAATTAATACAATCATTTTTCTAAACTCATACACCTTCGACTAGTTAACACAAAAAGTACTTGAACAATTTTTTTGTAATTCGCATAGTTTATGAATAAATACACCGTTTTAAAATTCCCATCTCTAAATTACCCGTAACCATGTCATTGAAAAATATCGGTTTCCCAATAAATCGTGAAATAAGTGAACATTAGATTCCCACTGAAAGTTTCTGAATTTACTGGGTAGGTACTGAAAGGTAATTTACTGTATCATAATATTTCCAATATAGTTTCAAAGAGGCTCCATTTAGTAAAAATTTAGTCAGCAGGTTTTTCCCTCAATCACCGGACGTCTATGGGCGCAAAAAATCTCGGTGCCATCTATTATTCATGGCGAGGACGCCTTTCCGCGATTACGACTACTTTGCACTTTGCATGGACGAATTTCCAATGCGAACTACAACTGACTGAAACGGGCGGATCAGGGAACAAGGCAAGGAGGAAATTGAGCAAATGCAGCAGTTGTACGAATCGTCATGGAAAGATTGCATACAAGTTTCTGAAGCGTTATCGGATTTTAGAGAAATGCACAAAGTAGATGCGCCACGCAATTATACCGCCGAGTTATGAGACAAAGATGAGGCTATAACACTTTTTTATTCGTACAATAAGTCGTTTGACCCCAATATTTATTTATTGGAAGGCAGAGTTGGAAAAAGCCTCGTTATTCTGAGCAATTCTGTATACCTCGCCTCCTTCTGCTTATAGGGCTAACACTCAAAATCGATTTGTTATATCCTATCCTATGCTTCAATTATATTTCTCTATGTGAGTATTTTCTTTGTAAAAGCACAACCCTTCCCACTACAAAGAAATCCTAGATAGGTGGCTAGAAGTTCTCGAGTCAGGTGCACTTTAGAGTGAAAGACGGGATTCTTAAGTGAATGTTCACACAGAGCACTTTGCACGCTCAAATTTCATTAGGACGGCCGATTTCTCCAACAGACACTTTTGGTCGAAATCTAATCATACCGAGAGCTCTCTAACGCTTTCGTATTTCTATTATTATGTTTATATTTCGAGTTCCAGCTCGCACTCGTACCTTCCATTTGCAATGACATGCGGTTATCTGTGGAGAACCTTTGAACTTAATAATTTCGAATGGAATGAGAAATTCTTGAATTGTTACCATGTTACCACGATAGTACACAGAGAGAAATCTGTTGTCATTTCAAGTAAATCGCAATAATGCGAATATACTTATTCACAAGCATAGAACAATTCCCTTTGAAAATAACATCTTCTTGGTATACTTATTCTTTCGTTTGACTATAAAAATCTTATTGTAACAAAAAAAATCATACACTTAATTCCAGTCTGAAAACTTAATAAATTGCCTACACAATAGTTAACATGTACTTATAAAAATAAACACATTATCAAATTTTATTGATAATTAATATGTATCAACAAAAAATTAGTTTAATGAAAACTAAGCTCATTGCTCTAAAATTTAAATATCGCTGCTTCAGATTAGTTTAAATATTGCTACTATTGAAACTGTAAAATATTCAAAATATACAAAAAAATACTTAATGCTTTTGTCACCACATCTAGCGGATTTTGTCACCACATACTCGTAATAATGCTACTTACAAACAAATAAAATATTTCCCGTGGCAGAAGCCATTTTACTTTGTAACATGAAAATGTAAATCTATATCAAGTATATATATATATTGAGACGAAATTATTACCTAAGTATTATTCTGAAAATTCCTCCACTACTACGAATGTTCGACCCAGTTCAGTTTCAAATGCAAACCCAACAAAGATGAATGTTTCCCACCTCCCGACCTGAACTCGATTAAATCATCCAATAAAGCAGGGGCGCCCGCTAATCAACATTCACGGAAAACAGTTTTTCAATTAGGAAATGCAAATCGGGTTAAGGATGAGGCCAAGTGAGTTTCTTTCAATCACCCCAGGAAGTAGATGAATCATCGCCCAACTTTTGAATTAAAGGTTGGAAAGTTGGAGACTTTCGTATAGATCCAGGTAATTAATTTACTTCAAAAGAAGTCGTAACTTCGACTTCGTCTTTTTATAATATCAAGTACTTAATCTTCTTGAGGTAATCTTTCATTGTCACAAAGTACAAATGGTACAGTATTGCCCCAATTTCCACAAATCAAAATGTTTTTTAATTACTATGATAAATGGCAGAAGATTAAAAACAAAGGGTGCGCCAGTTTTGAAGTTGCAGATTATAAATAGAGTAAATCGCAGCTATTATTCGTATAATTTTCATTGATTTGATTGTGTTTGCCATCTGATATAATAATTAAAGCGAGAAATGAGACAATACCGTATGTTAACAGTAGGATGATTTAATTGGCATGACTAAACATAACTAACTCACCCCCTCATCCCTTATTCTTACACGACATCGACCCGCCTTCAATTATTAAAACGTTCCATCTCAAATAAAAAATATATAAACACTGAAACCACAAAAATAAATAAACAGAAGCATATCTCCCTATTACGCGCTCTATATCTTCCCGTAACCTCGATGCTCCGTTAACCTGAGTTTCTATCCTGAAACGGTCAATGCTGTGGCGTCTCAGTGTTAGTATGTTCGCAGCGAGTTTTTTACGGATTTTTAAGCATTATATCGTTGCTTGAAGTTTTATTTCGATAATTTGACTTTGAAAATATTTTTTTACAAAACAGGGTTATTAAATTTGTACACCCATGGAAAAATTTTCCTCAAAATTATTTAATAAAACTGTTTGGTAGATTGAAACTATATGATACATTTAAATGCATAAACAGAAACTTTATATAACGACAAAAAACAAAATAGGTACGTACCTACCTATAATTTGGAAAGATCAATAAATGTTATTCTTTATTTAAATAAGTGTTTGTTTTATTTCATCTAAAAAATTGCGATTGTTATGTTATCAAGTGTTAACATTGTTTTCAGAACAAAACCGTAAAAATATGAATTTATTAAGACTATTCAAGTCTATTAATTTCTTCTGCCGTTGCTCCATAAAATATTTGTTCCTAAAAATTGCTTTTTACGTTGTTTCTATTCGTCAAAAATTCCATTGGAGACCTTTATACGCCCGCATTTTTCAGCCGCCGCCGGGCCGATCTGCCGGTGGAATACCATTTCAGCCCCTTTGGAATGAATTTCGGTGAAGCAGGCTGTGTTTTCATTTCTTTATTATCGGGCGCCACCTTTGACGAGACTATCCGATGCCAGAATTCAATATTCGCAAACCGCGGGTCGCCTGCTCTCGGGGGGCCCAGATTGGTTTGGCTTTATTGGATTCTGCTGGGTCCGCCACCTACTGCATCCGCATAACGATTTGAAATGGTTTTTCCAATTTTATTGCTTTAACCTGACTGTTTGCTTGTACTTCTTATAAGCACAACCTACCAAAAACAAATTATAAAGACAAATAAAATAATTAATATAATAAAGCAAGCAAGCACGCATTTGTTGATGTTTATGAGATTTTGCTCCTCGTCAGTTTGTTTGAACTTTTTATATTTATTTAGCATCTGCGACAATTAACTCCTATAGGCTTTCAGAGAAGTATTCGTATTTTCACATAAATACAAATATTTTTATACTTGGGTACATCGAATAGCTTTAATATTTAATTGATAAGTAAAAGTGTAATAGAAATATCTAGAACAATAGAAAAATCATTTATACATTTACTAGCGAAATAGTGAAATATAATTTATGACAACAATAAAATAGAGGACACCAGAAATAGCAAACATTCTATAAACAAGTTACCTGAATTGAGTTGTTATTTAGAAATGGTATACAGGTCCACAAATAAAAACATGTTCAACTTGGAAACAAAAACACAAGATATTAGTACATGATAGTTAAATAAAGAGAAATAAGATAATACTAGAAAAACACCACGTCTCCATAGATATTGATACCTCAGCTCCTAATTATTTTGAGGCATACACATAAAAATATAAATTCTATGAAAATCCCATAAAAGTGCTGAAAAAGGTCTTTTTCTAATACCATAAATTATTTGGGGTATTCCCTCAATAAGTTCAAATACCTAGTGTATACATTATTTATGGCCATACAAAGAGTTTACAGCATTTAGAGGCCTTATTTATAGTGGTTTAAAGTGTTGTAATGTGATAAACTCGCAATTAAGTTGAAATTTCTGTTATTGTGAAAATGGAGAATAAAATAGAGGAAATATTCAACAATTTAACGGTGATCGGTAGGGTATATGGAAATTTCGTTTGAGAGCTTTACTTGCTGAAGAAAACGCAGTGAAAGTGCTTGATCAGGACCCACCTGAAGTGCCCGAGGAACAATGCCAACAACTTGAACGCTTAGATTGGTTTAATTTACTTTTGCCTCAAAACCACTTATAGGTATGAATATTTTATTAAGGGATGTAGTCAAGGTCAATGATAGGCACATTTTAAAATTATTTTGGGTTATACTGGGTGAGTCGAAAAAAATTACGAACCAACCATATATTTCTTTAAACTTAACACCCCATATGTGTATTTTGCTTTTAAAATATTAAGGTTAACTAGCTGAACAATTTCATATAGGATTATGAATGGCATTAATAGTTTTTGACAAGCAAAATATTTTATGAAAAAAATGCCCATTTGGTGCATCTTGTGGAGGAAACAAAACAAACGAATGAAAAAGAATAAAACCACAAGATTAATTAATATAGTGGCATTTGTAATAGAATACCCCAGAATTATACAGGGTGACCACAATACACAAACTAGGCATTTTGCTCAAAATGTTGACGAGCACCTACAAAGTAAAAAAATTCAAGGCTGACACTTATGGATTCAAGCAAATTCCCACATCAGGTATTTTTTATACTATTTTAATTGATACTGTCACTACTGTACCAGAACAGATTGCTAAAACACTCCAATTGTACCAAAGCAGATCGGCAACTTCTACTAAAGGTAAGTGATACCTTCATTATTTGAAGCTATACAAGGATGAAACTGCACCCATTTTGGAATTATCCTAGAAACCCCCAAAGCAGTGTTGCCAGATTGTGCAATTCTTACCAGCAATTGGGGAAATGCAAATTTGACATCAAATTTAGTCACTTTGTCAATAATCTTGCTAATAATTATATTACGGATTGGGATAGGATTTTGGAGGCAAAATACAATGCGTTTTTTTTTTCTTAAAATTATATTTACTCGAGGCAATAACTTTACAAAATCGTTAAAAAATATTATCGTTAAAACTGATAAATATATTTGCTACATACAATCATACAATAACTTCTGCACGGCAGATAAATCGTATATACAAATTATATCCACTCGTCTGGTAATTATACACTTTATACAAATTATGTCACACAGCTTAAAGTTATGTACTTTGTACAATTAATTGGTGTCTTTTTTGGGTGTTATAAGAGCCATTTTACTCCTGATATCCGCGAAAACCTTTTTCATTCCGTCACGGGTAGGAATGCCGCCATGCAAGGATTTGGGTTTGTGCAGACGTTTCTTTTCCTCCATCAGTACACTTTTGTCTGGTGTCTCAAGGCCATGCATCTGGAAATTATAGTCACAAATTTGTGTCCTAAAACTGTCCCTTTAACTGTGAACCCCTTTAAAGACATCATTTCATCAACCTCCGTTCAATAAAAAGGCACGTACATATGAATTCTAACGGGAGAGCAAAAGCACCTACAAGATATTGGTGACAATATCCAATCATTTGTGCACAAACATTGATTTTGTAGTCTAGTTTGTGTTAAATTTATTAATAAAAAACCAGGTAAATTTGGTATGCTTCAAGACCAAAAATATTTCTTTTATAATGACTAGAAAACATTTTTGAAAACTATTTTCCAAACAACATTAGAAGCACCAAAAACGCACAATAGCAACAATAACAACAAATCACAATATTAACAATAAAATGTATCAGAATTTAAAAAAAAATCACAGTTTTCCTCAGGTAGATCAAATGTAGTAGCCTACAATTTAAAAGAAGTTACTCCTACCTTGACCTGGTGCTTGAAATACTCTTGGAACAGGGTGAACGTCTCCCCGCAATGGTCACACCGCAGGTTCAGGCCCAGTCCATCCTTCGAACTCGGCACCACAACACTGGAGTTGGGACCGGCAGGCGGGGCGAGGCTCCTCTTGGCGAAGCGGCCCGATCTCCGCCTGGGCGATTGCACAAACGACTTCCTGATCTTGTAGGAGAGACGCCGGTTGCCGTGGGGCGAGGACAGGGGCTTGACGCACTTCACACGGACGTGCGTGTCAAGCAACAGTCGTGAGGAGAACGATGCGCCACATGAGGGGCACGGGAATTTCCTGTAGATGGAATAGTCAGATTTTACGAGCGTTAAAATATTTGCAGATGTGAAACTCAAAAATGTTAGAAATTCTCGAGGTACAAATTTTTTAAATGTCAATAAAATATTACCGGTGGGTTTTCTCGTGCAGGTCGAGGCTCTCCTGCGAGAAGCACACCCGGGAGCAGTCTTTGCACTTGAAGGGGGACTTGGAGGTGCTGCCCTTTCTCGGCGACCTCGGTTTGCTTACTGAGGGTCTTGTCTTTACTTTCTTCGGAGATACCTATGAATTGGAAAATTGTAAAATGTAAAATATTGAGAGCAAACATTTTTTTTTGTTGGGAAAGCTACTTTCCATTTGTTATGCGTGTACATATCTCAAAGGGAAATAAACAAACACATTACTATTATTACATTGTTTTGCAGGGCGTCCCAGTTTTATTGAGAAAATATTCGGGAGCATGTAGAACCAGTTAAAATAATGGGACTGACTCTGCTATATAAACTCATTTCCAAATCTCAACCGTTTCAGAGATACTGGGTGTTGAAGTCAAAAAAAAAAAAATAAAATGATTTTTTTTATCTGTGACAATAATAAACCAATTGTTTTAAAATTTTATCTTGTAGATGTTACTATGAATCTTTACTTGCACAAAAAATTTCAGCATGAGGGAAATAGCCAGTGGCGTGCAACCTGCACTCTTGGACTCCTTTTGTAAAAATGTTACGCCACTGACTAACGTTACGTTTACCGTTTTACCGTTACGGAGTAAATCGATATTTTATGAAACCATGTCATGTGCTTTCCTAACAAAATAATATCTTTAAATAAAATTATACCTATACTAGGTATGGCATAATTTTGCTTGAAGGTATTATTTTTCAGAATAAAACTGGAACACCCCATATAGGATACCTCTTTGGGGATGCATTCTTAAGAAAAACGGAAACAGCTTACATACTGACTATCACATTACCTTCGCCACGGCCGTGGTGCTGACGAGGTTCTCCTTGACATGAGAACGCTTGTGAACGTTCAAGGAGGCCAAATCTGGAAAGCTCTTCTTGCATACGGCACAGTCAAGCCGTTTACTTTGCACCTTCTGTGTCTGCTTGGGGCACAAGTGTCGCCTCAGCAGGATGCTATTCTTGAAGGTTCCCAGACAGGTTTCGCACTTGTGTCTGTACTCCACAGTGGCAGTCGTAGTGCCAGCTTTATTCGTCTACACCATCGGACAAAATTCACAATTTTAACAAGAGCGAAATTTTTGTTTAATTTCTATTTATTTTAAAACCAAGTCTTGTTGAAAAAGAAAGTTGAATAAAACAAAAAGTTACAACCTTAAGAAGTGCCCTATAGTTGACAATTTACAGAGTGTGGATCAAAAAATATACCTACCAATAATTTCCTCAAAAATATTTGGTTGTATTTTATTCATAAGATTCCTTTCTTTCCTATTCTACTCTTAATATTATTGCAAAATAAACATTTTAATGTTTTTTTTTTTTGTAAATACTTATGTATTGTATATATGTAAAAAATACTTATATGAAACCAAAATTTAAGTTTATTATCCGAGCGTGATCCTTTGTGTTTTTTGAATGACACTGATTGGTAACAGTTCAGAAAAAAAAATCCATGGCATCTCTTTATCCCTTTCAATCTCTTTAAAAAGTTTGAAACAAACAAAAAGTAGGTACCTTCTAAATCATTAAATAAAGGAAAACAATAATGTATAATACCTATCTATTATTATCATAGCGATTTATCTCAGAAATATTATTGATTACCATATATCAATCACTTTAGCATCATCTCAAACATAAATAATTAAATCATACGAATCCTTCTCACCTGGTTGTTTCTTAGGCTGTTTTCCAGATTGTGATGGTGTATGTGAGTACTAAGGCTGTTCTGGCTGGGAAAGGTCTTTGGGCAGTGGGGACATTTGAACTCTTTCTTAGCTGTGTCGCTCTCGACCTCGTCCAAATCTGTTCGACTCTTCTTCTGAGGCGACTCCTCCAGGTCAGCAGACTTGGGTGGTCTGCCTCGCCTCCTCTTCAGGCTGTCCGTCGAGACGGAAATGATATCCGTGGATTTCTTAGGTCTGCCTCGGCCTCGTTTAGGATTCTCTTGCTGCTCGCACTTCACCTCTTCATCTCCCGAAGGAATTTCTATGACGCTGACATCGGAATCTTCTTGCTCGTCCATGTCACCCTTGGTGTGTTTTTTATGCTTCTTTTTCTTCTTATTATTGCCTTTCTTGGGGTCGTAATCCTCGTCTGAGTCGCTCAATATCACATACTGGGTCACCTTTACAAAATATGACACATGAATAACACTGTAAAAAAGTTTAAACTAAAAGCCCTGTTATATTTTTAGAACCTAACTGTTTTAATTGTTTAATATAAAAAATGAAGCGTATAAGATTTTGAGTTCAAATACCGCATTTAGTCAAAGGTATTTGAAGAAAATTTTAATAATCTGAATCTGATAAAAGGGACCCACCCAAACTTCTAACTAAACATAAAACAATATAATTCTATCAATGTATATTAAGTTAAACATTAACTTACTTAATTAAACACCACACAAAATTATTTGAAAAAGTAAATATTCTATAATTATTAAATAAATAAGACAACTAAATGCAAGCTCTAGTTTTTATATTTTTTGACACAAGCCAAGAGACTTGAACACAAGCCCGACAACGCGACAACACGTCAGACGTCAACAATCACAAAACTGGCGGGAAGGAAAAGAAAATGTCAAATATTTTGAGGTTATGACAACATTTTACGTACAGGCGGTAAGTTTAAATTTGAACAGGGCCGCATTGCAAATTTTGTTTCTATTGTGAATTGTTAAAAATTTTAAAATTTATTTAGTAATTGGGCAATACAAGATTTAAGTGGACTGTTTTATATTAATCAATAATTATTTAACTTATTATATAATTTTAAAACTGATAATATGAGAAAAAATAATTATTATAGGAGTTACCAAGACATCTTTTCCAAGCATTTTTTTTCAATCTATCAATGTTATTAGGCTTCGACGGGTTTATAACTAAAATTTTAAATAGAATTTTGAAATAAACTGAAACCCTTTCAAATAAATTACCGTCTTCTGCCCATATACTAGTTATAACTAAATTAAGGAGTATTGGACAGTTTAATAACTCTATCAATTGCAAACATCTGGTATAATAAGGACTGAAAACAAATCAAGCTCAGCCAGGTAACCTTCTGGCTATATTTTGGAATGACAGTAACAACAAGGCATGACTAGAATCTTTTACATAGGATGTCACTAACTGCAGATCGGTTTCGATCTTGTTTGTTCTCATCAGTAGAGCATAAGTAATTATGGAAATGTAAATTATCACTTATCGAAGCTGGTATGTAGTGCATCAGCTATGCGTAACTAACTGGCGCCATCTCTCTAAATCTTGTGAAACAATGTAAACCCGAAGAGAAAAATCGACAGTATCCCCCAAGAATTGTAAAAGAGTAAGTAAAATTCTCCTCGACTGTAGGGAGAACAACAAGTAGTAAGGAGTATTCTACCATTGAGATTTGGACTGCTTTAAACCAACCTAAATTGTTTGGAGCTTCAAATACAAAAAGAGCACAATTACCTCCAACTTGTCCTTATTCTTGAGCTTCTCCTCCACATTCTCTATAAACCCGTTGGAACCCACCATCACCTCCTGCACGATGATCTCCTCGTCCCTCCTGTTGTCCACCGGCTTGATTTGCTGCTTCCTCGGCAGCCTGGTCTGCCTGATGGGAGCGTGCGCTATCGTCGTCTTGCTGATGAAATTATTGAACAGCCGGGCTTGCACGGCTTCCTTGCTGCGCGCAAACCTCTTGTTGAACCTTTCGTCCGCCACTACCTTGGCCTCTGCCTCCTCTTTGATCTCCGGGAAGGAGCTCTTGAGGATGCTCCGGGGATTCGACCGAACAGACTTGTAGCCGGCCGCCACGCTGGTCGTGTAGTTCACCGAGAGAGAGTTGACGTTCTCCTTCTCTAAATGCGGCACGACGTAGTAGACAAACGTTTTACTGTTTTTGGCTTTGGACTCCTTGATGGTCTTAATCAGGGAGGGTTGCTTGAGGATATTGACGCGTTCCGCAACAGCAGGTGATTTCCTCGAGACTTCTTGGAGGATGGTATCGGACTCATGACAGGGCTGGCATGAAGAATCTTCATCTATGTCGCCTTCGGCTGAAAAATAATATTACTGTTACTGAGTTTCATTGGACAGAAAAGAGAGAAATCTGCAACTCATTACAGTTTCTTGTGGTACGAGCGAAGGCATTCACAAAACAAATAATTGGGATATGTGCTGACAGTAAAAAAAGATGTTTGCGATTTTCTTAACTTATGACAGTAATATTATTATTATTGTTATTCAAGGATTGGTCATTAAGGCTGAAAATAATAATAATAATAATAATACATTATTCGAAGTTTGATACTTGTAACAGTGGCGGCGCGTGAACATCAATTGTATGTGTTCTGCTTAGGGTTGTCACATTGGTCGAATTCAATTCCAGGATATTAAGTCTGCCCGGAGCCACTAAATTTTTAAAATTTTCAAAGTCACGCGTTTTCTTGGCACTTCTGAACTTCAACCGGGAATTTCAATCGGGACCGTACAGCTAATTCCCGGTACAACAATCACAGAAAATCCCGACCATGCCCATGTGGCAATCCTATATAGTTCTAATCTAACCGACTTCTTATGTTTATTTTACCTAATAGGGCCAAGTTAACCTCATTTGACAAATGATTTTTTGTTATTTCATGTCTCTTGATGCTCTGACTTAAATGACTGAAATCTGTCACGCCGTATATTGTCCATGCTTTATCCCCACCGAAAAGTAAGCACGGAAAACAAAAGAGTGCATTTTTTATATCACACCTGCACATCCATTCTGTTTTTGTGTATACATTATTGTTAAATTGTCTTTTGTAACTTTTACTTCGACTTGTTCCACTAACTTCAATATTTAATTGTGGTGCTGGCCTACCTAATTTTTTTATTTTCAGTTTATCCTCATAAGGCAGAGAACCAAATAAAGTTTTTTATAAAAACGAAACGCTATTCATTTTAGTAACTAGGTATAATATCCGTGGACGTCTAAACGAAAATATTTACCTGTGCCGTACTGCTGTGGCTGTTGTTGTTGCAGCCACATAATCCCGTATAATCGTGTACTGGGTCACGTGCCTGATTAGCCAATAAAAACAAAGGACGCATCTAATTGTTCGCTGTGCACACATTTTGTATATCAGCTTGCGGTTGCATAAGGGACTAGCTCGCGTCGTAATAAATAATAATATAAGCTCCTAGATTTATTTTAGCGCGAGAACATTTGGATTCTTTAAATTTTAAATATTTTGTATTTTGTTGATATTTATTTTAATATGCTTAAAAGCTCAAATACATAAAATTTTATGTGTTCTGCAGCTCCGCAGCTCTTATGGTAAAACCGCCAGTGACTTGTAACTATATAAATGAAAACATTAATAATATTATATATTATTGTGAATAAGTGTCACAAATTATTATTGTGACTCCAGTAAAACTAGAAGAACCTAATGAGAATATTTCATACAAATTAAACCAGCATCCATTTGTAGTGAGGGTGGTGAAAGCATCCAATTTGACTGCTGTCTCATCTATTGTATATTCTCTTTTTTACAATCTATATTAATAAATTAACCAAGTACTTGTTAACCACTTTTTGTTAGTGTGGCGTATTTCGTTATTTATTTTCCTTTGAAATTGCAAATCAATTTCCGTCGGTCAATAATATTGCATTATAGTTACTAATATTATTTAAAAACTAACTGCTCACCTGTAACGTGCAACCCCTCCACGATCTGGTAATCCTCGTTGTCAGAATCGTTCTCCGTTCCCACCTCCGTATAGTAAGTCTCCTGGCCCCCCTCCTCCTCCTCCTCTCTTTGCACCTGCTCGACCTTCTGCAGACTGTGGAAAACATCCTCCTTGATAAATACCTGGTCGAAAGGGACCCCTCGTACAACCTCCTGCCCTTGCAAGGCATGGCCGTCACTCGTGTCCGTTTCATCGTACACGTGCTGCACCTCCTCGGGAGTGTACTGCTCATATTCTAAAACAGTTTCCTGGACGTCTTCTGTTTGGTCATAAACATCTTCCTCGTTATTCACTGGAACAAATAAATTCAGTGCACCAAAGTTACTAACCATTATTAAGGTTAATAAGATATTTTGTTGTTATATTTTTCCTTTTTCACCCAGACTGACCTTCAATCCGTTCGACATCCTCTTCACTATCGAGGGGTTCTTCTCCGTCATTGTCGCCATCTTCATAAGGCATCGGTTTAATGTCCACCTGGGGGTGGTTGTACATTTCGTAGCTTTGTCCTTTGAGTGGCCTGCCACCTGCCGAGTCTTCGCTCTCCTCTTGGTACATCTCCTCCTTTATGTTGCCTGGAGAAGATGTTTCTTCTATTATACCTTAACATAAAAAATGTAGTGTGTAATTAATGTTGCAGCTTTAGTTTTAACAAATATGCTTCTAACTATGCTCGTTATAAATTTATAACAAGAATGATTGTTATAAGATTATGAACTGGCATCTGTCTTTTTTTTTTAATAATCTATCCAAAATTCTCTATTTCCCACATTTGAATGTATTATTAAATTCCTCAATGAATGGCTCGTCTTCATTTTTTAATCTTTTTGCTACCTTTGCTAAAGTGAATGTGAAACAACAGTTTTTTTTTAATCTAAAAAATAGGCCAATACAAGAAAAATTTCTAATTTTGTAGAAAACTACACTGTAATTTTGTTATAGTTTCTAAAGTAATATTGTAAAAATCGGCTCACTGAAAAAAATGGAAAAGCCTTACTGGAGAGGAACCTAATATTATTTTTTTTTAAATTAATAAATCCAATGTTCTGTTATCTATATTATTACTATTTTTTCTTCATATTCCATATTTTTTCTTTATAATTAAAGAAAGACATTCCAGCGTTAACTACTAACGCTGGAAATTGAATAACAGCTTTTTTGATAACAGGTTTATCTTCTTTGGATTCTTCAGGGTTTCCTACAAAACCAAAAAGATAAGTTTGAATAAACAAACAATTAATTAATCTAAGAATCAGATAATTAGTTATTTGGATAACCGGAATTGGTTATGTTATTTAAACACGCTATTGGATATACATATAATTTGTATTACTGAACTAGTTTCCAGATTTTTTAAATAGTCAAACAGTTCATTTTGATAAATATTCAGCTATCCGGTTTTTGTAAAACTTGAGGTTAATGAAAACGATTAACCAGTTTAATTTTTTCTCCAGCTTTCCCCAACACTAACCTCACACTGCTCTAGTCTATTAACAATATACTTGTTCTTTTAAAACATTTATATTTTACCTGTCTTAACGTCAATGTTGTCGTCTTCAAAATTGTTGTCTGAATGTGCCCCCGCCTCATTACCCACATATTGCTCTTCCTCCTCCTCTCTCGCCTCTTCATCCCTTGACGGCGTGTCTGAATTAGCCTCATCACCTCCCGCCTCTTCCTCTGCTTCCAGCTCTCCTTTTATGATCATCTGGCTGGGGCCACATTCTTCCTCCTCGACGTGTTGCTCTTGCTCGCCTTGTTCTTCATAAACATGAGTTTCTTGTACATTAGAATCCTCCTGGTATACAATTTGAGTTTCCATCACATCTGCCTCCTCATTATCGACAGCTTCCTGATCCAGGACCTCACCTTCCGGCTCTTTTTCATGTGTTTCGGTGTCTCCTGGGAGCAATTGGACAGATTCGGGAATGGCCTCCAGCTGACCGTCCTCCGTTGTTCTACAAAATTAAGTGTATTACATGAAATTCACCTACTTATTGCCAGTAAGCGTTTAAATATCAACAGAAAAAGTATATTAATTTTCATACCTGAACTTAAACTGATACTTTTGCATATTGCCTTCCTCATCTTGGGCAAACTGTATTCCGTATAAATCGTCCGAGCCATCGACACTAAACACAATCACTTGCTGCTCATTCGTTTCGCACACTTCTTCATTTTCGGCCGAGTTAGCATGTCCAAACTGTACATTTTCCTGCCCTACGGACATTTTGGAATTCTCCAAAGTTATATGGTGCAGATCATCTAATGTAATGTCATTAGTTGTCTCCAAAACAGATAAATATTGTGTTGTCTCGTTATCTTCTACTGCAGTTTCGTAGCTATCATTAATGCTGTCAGTTAAAGTGGAATCTGACACTTGAGAGAAATCTATGGAAGACTCGACAGCTACTTGATCGTTCCAAACCATAGCACCATTGTGGGCGAAAGCCCTCTCACCAGTAAATGGGTAATGATCCGACATACTTCGATACTGTGATCCTAGAAATATAATATATATTTTTTCATATTTAGAGTTGGTCGACAATTACACAAAAGTATTTAAAAAGGATACTAAAACTATTTTGATTTTGATATATGCTTACCGTTGGCATGAAACTAGGGGTGAAACTTATATAAGTTTAAAGGGCAACAAAGTTTGGTTAGATTATCTTGTCAAATGTTTCAATATAAAAGTTATGGACTCGTCATTTACAACACTTGGCCACTAATTATTACAGCCGTTCAAAAATAATATTCCAATCCAAACTTCCTTCTTGTATTTATTATACTGCAAGTTAAACAAAAATACAAAACTGTTTTAAATACTACTTGCACACTACTTGTCAGTTTATTTTCGGATTGATTTGGTACTGTATTTGTATTTGAGGTTTGAGGGGGGCAATTGAGGAATGTAAGCGTCAGTCGTCAGTTAATAAAAGGATGATAAATTGGGAAATATGTGTAAGCAACAAAGATGCCAAGAAATAATCAAATAAACAAAGATAATATGCATTAAAAATGAAAATTAATTTCAAATTCCGTATCTCAAATTGGTATACCTACCTACTAAAAATATAAATGTCACTTATTTTATTAATATTAATTAAACCAAAAAAAATATTTTTTTATAATTTTTTCAGATTAACTTTACAGTTTTCTTTAAACCTAGGTAGGTTTATTTTACAGAGTCCTACAATTTATTGTATGTTAATAATGTTCCTTCTGCTCAACAGATGGCTGATATCTTGATGTGACATGTACCTAATATAAAGTTATTATTAATCTGTAATTAAAATTTGTATGTCTAATGTCTGAGATCATTTACTATTTTTATCTATATGTATATCTAATCCACCTACTTTTGTATGAATGAAGTCATGAAGTAGGTACATTTTTATTTTTATTGTTGCCAGTGTTTTATTGCATTAGGTATACCTACCATAATATTTATGTATGCCCATAGATTAATTATGCCGTCCGTAACCAAAGCTAGAAACGGAATGCAATGCATGCACCCTCATGATACAATACTTGTAATTGGGTAATTGTATCATAGTGCACCTTCACCCTAGATTCTGATTTCTGATTCTTTTTCTTTCTAACTTTAAAAATGACATAATCTTTCATGAATCAGCGATCTTTAGAAGAAGAAGAAGAAGACAAGGATTGCGTTAGGGGTTAGGGGTTATAGTTTTCTCTGATTGCACAGAACATACATTAGAAGATCGATGGTGTTAGTGTTGCTCAAGGATTTTTAAGTTAAAAATCCTTGGGTGTTGCTACCCATGGTGCAACTGCTACCGCTATTTTCATTTTCATTAAAGTCACAAATTGTATGTGATTTGTGATTAAAGTAAAGAGTGAAGTGCACAAATTAATTGAAATTATCCTCGGAGAACCGGTGAAGTGAAAGACGACGTTTTCCTTCGTTCTTGACATTCCTAACATTCCCAGGATCCAAAATTCAAGGAACTTTTCAACGATCAGTATGTGAATATGTGAATAATTTTGCGCCTTAAATATTTTCCTTTGTCAGTACGCAAACAAATATTTTCCTTCGTTAGTACGCAGTCAAATAAACCTTGGAACTTATTTGATGTTATGGTCATTTTGTTCTGCAGTTGATTAAAAATATTAAGATATCCGGTCAACCTCATAAAGATGCCCGATACCGTTGAAGAGAACCTTAAATTTGTATTGAATGGCCTCCCCTTAGATGGCGAGGAGGGCGAAATTTGCGATTTCTCCTTGGAGGAGCAGAACGAGGCTCTGGAGTCTCAAGGGATTCAGCCTTCCTTGGACCCAAAATACAAACCTATAGTCAATGAAACTGTGACGTACATTGTAGCCTGTGTCCTCCTGAACGAGTACAGCGAGGTTTTGATGATGCAGGAGGCCAAGAAATCGTGTGCTGGTAAATGGTAATAGAATTATACAATAAGTATATTTTTCAAAACTAGGTCAGTTGAGTTATTATCATCTCATGCTTTAGTGACATGAATTTATATTAATGATAACCATCAACAAATTGTTGTTTGCATGATATTTAAGTATCTAAAATTTTATTTAAAACAGAAAAATCAGACTCTCCAGTTGATTGAATTATCTATTTCCTTCTATAATAAAATAATATACCTAACCATTGTTAAAAATATAATTGTAACTTGATCAATGGTATAGCGCAACGTAAGTAGTAGGTACAACATTTTTTTGTTATATTCATATGAGAGGACTTATAAAATGAATGCCCTAATTTGATAAACACTGGATTAACAGTAACGGCGTAGAGACTTACGCTAACAATAATTAACATTTATATGCAAATCCTAAATTGTTTATCACTAGTAAATTTATATAAGTAAATATATTAATTGTATATTTTATTTGTTGATTAAAGTGTTTGGTGTTTTATTAACATTGTTGAAAAATGTTGTCAATTCTTTTTGTGATAACATGATAAACATAGACTTTTATGCTTCTGTTATAGGTATTGTGTGTTTTTCGGTATGTCTTGATCAACCGTTAATAAATGATATCAAAATGCCAGATATTTTCAATTTTGAAAAGACTTAACCTTAATTTTCGATCGTTCCTATTCCTTTCAAGGTACTTGCCAGCTGGTCACATTGAAAAAGGTGAAAATATAATGGCAGCCGGAGTGAGGGAAGTCTTGGAAGAGACTGGCCTGCATATAGAATGCACGACACTGATTGCAGTAGAATCTGCACGGGGAAACTGGTTCCGATTTGTCATTACGGGAAAAGTCATTGGAGGGAGGTTGAAGACCCCATCTGAGGCAGATAGGGAGTCCTTGCAAGCCAAGTGGATAGCTAACTTGGATGAATTGGAGCTGAGGGCCGGCGATATCTTACATCTCATCGAGAAAGCCAGGTAGATAGTGTTAATACTGATACGTGTCATTTATTGAAGGGTGTGGTGTTCATATCAAAACCATTTTTATAATATACTCAAGGTATTTATATAATCCTACTGTTAGTGAAAAGTTATACATACTTCTTGTTACAGATTTCTGGTAAAAAAATGCATAAAGTTCGCAATCCTTGCAACCATCGGAGACATTGGAAATGATAACACCATATATGAAACATAATTATAAGCGCGCCGATTGTTCTATCAAATGTGATGCTACTCCATTAAGCGAGTATTATAACTGGACTTTCTCCACTACTCTTGACACCGGTCGGTCGAGTGAACATCTATATTAGTGGAGTTAAATCGCTGGTCTAACTCTTTATTTTCTAGGGGTAGACATCTGTAAAGGCACCAGTATTTGCACTTTAAGCCTGAGCACACCATAATACTTCCTTCTAATAAACTCGAGTGCTTTTTAAAAGTTTGATAATTCAAAAACGGTTACAGATATCAACACAAACTAGGGTTGATATCTTCCAACAAACCCAAACCTAACTTCACTACCTAGGCTACATTTCATTTATTGCATGGTTATACATAGAAATTTTGGATATTTCGCATAGCTCACCACATATCGAAGTTTGTCATGCATACTTTTAAAAGTTTTAACTTTACGTCATTTTTTGCTAATATATAGGTGTACTACCAAAATAAGATTTATACCATTCGAAGGGCTTAGGTTTTGTACATAAGTGGTTAAAATTTTAGGGCGGTAAGTCTAGCTGTTTTTTTTTAATGGCTATGTATGTACTCAGAAATATGTTTTCGAATTGTGTAGATAACGCACATTAAGGTCATTATAAAAAAAAAGCCCTACTAAAAATCAATGTTGTAAATCACATCACATATGCCCCAAAACATGCTCTGCAAGATCACTTGGTCACTTGATCGCGACAATACTGTCTTTTGCCCTTGAACGAAAACTCCTAACTGGGTCCACATATACAAACATAAACATTTCCAATGTAAAAAACCAACACTAGTAGATTATTATTATTTAGATTATCGGACGGCTATAAAAAAGTTTATACATGGTCAATGTTTTAAATTTATGTTTCAATTACTTGTACACCTCAACATGTTATGCTACAAATAAGGCCACCTTAAGAAAGTGCATTATTACTCTTGATAACGCTGGGAAAATTTTGTTAGAAATCTGAAATTTTCATATATAAAAATAATAAAAGATAATAAACAAACATTTTATTTAACCATAATCAACCAAACAATAAGTACATATATTAATAATGTCAAATCAATTCTGCAGTCCATAAAAAACAAATTCTTCAATTCTTGATATTACACTTTTGGCAATAAAGAAACGATTTTCTAAAAAAAGATAAAAAATTAGAATTTTTTAAAATTATAATTTCTTAAAGAGCAATCCGTAAGTTGAGCGACATGTCAAACAAGTACGCCTTTTTAGTGTGTTATAGAAGTTATTTTCAAAGATTTTTACTTAATATTTAAACAGTTTTTTTATCATGTATTCCAAGAGTGTTTGTACATTATCTACCAGGAGTTTTCTGTTCTAATACAATGTTTAATTTTATAAAATGAGGTAAAGATAAGGAGTTTGTTAAATCTTGACAACCTTGGCGCACTTATACATTCATTGTAGTACATATTATTGAAATTGAACTAGTACTTAGCATGTGTAATACATCTCTTTAACTATCTATTATCTGTTCAGTTTTCAACGATGTATGTTTAAAATATTCTTGAAAATCTAATTATAGTAAAACGCTACAGTGTGAGTGACTGTTGCAATAGCTACCCACATCCCACTGTTAACCACTGGTCCTCAGTCGAATCTACTCGATTTTGTCATTATAATAATATGATGACCATGCAAATACAGTCATGTAACAAATTGATACAAGTTGGCAGTCGGACTGAATTATTATTACTGTTTAGAATCGAATCCTGTGAATTTTAATGTATAAATCCTTTTATTCATTTTATGTGCCTGTTTCCTTTATACAATATTGTAAGTAAAAACGATAACATGTCATTAATAACATAAGTACGAGGGGGGTTCAAATATAAAGTGGAATTTGGCTGTTACTTTTTATTTAACTGCAATAAGTATATGATTTTTACACTATTTCTCCACATATTCACCCTCAAAGTATATGTAGTTTTACCATCGTTGTGATAGTTTTATGATGAAACCATCTACATCTACCGAGGTGAGGTATCCGACGAGACTCATTGGTACGGATTGCTCATAATCTTACAACTTACTTAACCATTAAAATGAAAATAGGTTCCTGGAGGTCTTCTTTGCTATATTCCGTCAAGTTTTCGAGCTGTTCAGTCCAGCTGGACAGTCCTATTTGTAGCCTGCTGGCAGCTATTATGGCAGCAGCCAATTTCGAGGGAGGATAACACTGCATATAATGAACATCTGAAAAGACACTCTGTTGGTATTGGGAGGTTTAAAGCATCCAAATTTTTATTTTTGTTTACGACTTTGATTTTACAATAGAATTTTTTTTGGTCATTTAGTGAAACCCTTCTAGTAAAAAAGTAATTCTAGGGTTAGAAATGGATTTTGTTAATAAGACCAGTATGGCCATCAATTTTAAAAACATTGTCTCTTATATGTCAAGGTTTATTAATATCAACCCTTACTGTCGATAACTTGGTCCAAAAAGACGGTAATGGCATCATGTAAGTTGTAGACTAGCGTCCTAAGGCCCCCCTGTCTGCCCTTCAGGTCATCCTTGGATATCATCACCTGCATGTAGTAGTGCGTGTAGTGCGCCGCTGTGGGAAACATGATGTACCAGTGGAAGAATTTCAGGATGACCATCTCCAGGTCCCTGTATTCTTTCAGGGGATAGCGGTTGTTTATGGCGAAGTTTAGCTCTGCTATCTTTGGAATGGTTGTTGTACTTTCCTCAAATTTAGCTGCGAAACAAAGAACTTTATATTAGGAAAATGTGCTGTGACCAGATTTAAATGAAAAAAGTGTTAATTCTTATGATGTAATGTTTACCGGCCAAAAGTAGACACACATTAGCCACAATCAGCACCCTCTCCGGTATTATGGAATGGTTATCCATAAATATATCTAACAAGTAAACAGCCAAATGTAAACAGCAGTGGCTCAGCCTTTTTTCAATGCATATCGTTTTGATGTACTGCACCAAGTGATTGCGGTACGCAAACTAGAAAAGTTTTAGAAATTTAAAACCTAAGTCATAAAATCGCTAGAGAATAACAGTGTTATAACAACTTTGTTTTTGGGAGATTTGATTGAAAAATGATGTTAATTTTTAATTACTTGAGGTGATTGATGAAAGAAGGGTATCCTGTTTTTTTCTCTCTGCTTTATGACTTGTTTAAATCCGTCCTGGTACTCCTTTATGTTATCCCAAATTTCCTTCTGTAACTGGAGATGTCTATTAAAATAATATAATGAATGAATGTTAACATATTTTTTACGCTACCTATTTATCAAAAGAAATTGACTGAATATTTTTATAGTAATTTATTATTAATGATTTTTAGATTTTGATTAGATCAGAATAAATAATATTAACATCAAAATATATATGTTTAGTTTAATTTTTTGACAATGTTCCTAAAAATGAGTAAACATGTATTATACATAATAATAGAAATCATACTACTAAAAATAACAAATGAATATTGATAAATTATCAAAGCTTACACAAAATACAGAATTTTTGGTCATAAAATCCCTCATTTTTGCTACTACTACATGTCAAGATTTATTGTGTGCTAAAAATTTCATACTCTAGAAAAATACCACTTTTTCTCCTGTTTATCACTGTTTATTGCTTTTTTTATATCTTTCTTAGACCTATGTTTTTCAGTAATGTGTACCTGACCTTGACTTTTTTTAGGTGCCAGATTGATCATTTTCATAAAAAAAAAGGATGTACAATTTATTTATGTTTATGTATTATGCACAATATGGAACTTAAATTAAATGATCATATCATGACAAATAAATTTTCTGAATTATTAAATTTCTAGATAAATAACCTTTTCATGAGCCCATGACAATTAAATATACAGGATGTTGACAGACTGAGGTTAGGATATGTTGTATACATACCTGGTGGATGTAAAAAAGCTCTATCTCTGCCAAAATATTTTTGTGATCCAATTGCTCTGATATTATTTATTTAATTCTAGAAAAAAGAAAAAATTAAAACGTAATATTTTTGTACATTAACTTTAACATTGGAAATGGAAATGTTTATGTTCGTATATGGGGACCAAGTTAGGAGTTTTCGTTCAAGGCAAAAAAAAAGACAGCGGTGTCGCGATCGAGTGACGCAATTCATATAGTGGACCAGATGAAACCTATACCATCTTGTAGAGCATGTTTTGTGGCATATGTGATGGGATCTACACCTTTTTTCTAGTAGAGCGAATTTTTTAAATGGCCTTAGAGTGCGTTATCTGCACAATTCGAAAAGCATGTGTTTTCGAATACATACAGTTAGTTGAGGATTTCTCAGTATCTCACAAAAGTCAATTGCGAGGGATTGCTGACACATTCTAGTACATGTTTAACTATTTAAGGAAAAGAAATCTTTTTTGCAGGGCATACCAAGAAGCGAGAAGAACCTGTGACCCGGGCTGGTTCCCGGACCGGCTTCCAGCCCTCAGACCCTACTCCAAGATCCTGTTGCGGCTGGTGGTGGTGATCAAAAAGAAGGCTAATAATCGAGTGCACGTGTTGTTGAGCGAGCGTGACGCCTGGCATCTGCCCGCTTGTGAGGTGCACCCCTCCAAGAGCGTGCACTCCACTCTACGCAAGTTTATGATTGACCTGTTCGGGGCTGAGGTGCCCCAACACAGGCCACACGGGCTCATGTCGGTAAGTTGGAGGAAAACTTGAAATCATTGTAAAATCAAAATCACAGGATTTTATGTTTAAAAAGTTGTTAAAATTCGGGAGAAACTGCTTCAGAATACATTCGCGATATCTTTTTTAGAAAACTATAAACAAGTGCTTGAATTTTAACTTTTCAGATATGTAAATGTTTCAATGTCGTGAATTTTGCAACTGAACATTGAAAAACGAGAAAAATAATATTTTTCTTTTGAATACTCGATTTGCTTCTAGGTGGAACACGATCCGTCGACGGGCAAAGACGGTATGTGCCTAACGCTGCTGTTGGTATTCAGGAACCCCTTGGAGGAGGTGCCCATCATCGGCAAATGCGTGTGGCACGAGACACCGAAGGAGCTCGGCGATGACCTGCTGCAGCGGGTTGCCTCCAGGAACTCCACCTTACCGCTGCACGTTATAAAATAGACGTCTAAAAAGTGCTTTACGCCCTCTTGTTGTTGTTACAAGTTGTTGAATTTTAAGAGTCTTATTTAGTAGGTTTTATGCTGCGAGTATGTTTATGTCGTAGGGTAATTATGATTGTATTTATGTTGGCGGTAACAAATCCCATTGAAGTTGAAGAAAATTCAACCGATTAATGGTTTTCAGATAAGAAAGGATGTCAGAAATTCTCCCTTTTATATTTGGAAAATTGGTTATGCAAATATGCTGAAACCGGTTTTTTGCATACTGGCAACTGATTATCGCACTGATTATCGAACATCCAAAAATAACTTCACTGCATTTCTAAAATCAATCAAATTGATATGGAAAAACTTTTATTTGGACGTTATTGAAATAACGTAATAATTGACCCGTTATTTATCAAATTGGTTTCAAAGTCCTGCACTTGTGTAAACGGTTCTTACTATTAACATATCTGATCTAGATTAGATTTAGAGTATGTAAAGACTATTTAGAGCATACTCTAAGAGGGATTTGATGCTCCCAAGACGAATACGATGACGATAGTTAGCATACGATGTAAACGTAGTCGATACTGTTTATATGTCGAATATTATTATAGATATTTTTTATTTTTATATACACTTTTTTATACTGACTAGTCTATCGTGTTCTTTTTTAATATATGAAGTAACAGCGTAGGAATCGTGATTATGACCCGGTTATGAACTTATAGGTACCTAAAAAGTTGAATTATTGTTGACACATTGTTTTTCAAAGTGTACTTCACGAGATTGTTTAGGTATATTTAACCGTGATTATTTTTTGAGCCACTTGGTATTATTATTAGGCATCATGAGATATTCTAGGAAGAGGAGAGGAGGCAATAAAAAAAACAAGATGGAAGTGAACTTAAAAACAAAACCTTACCTTGGACTGTTTCGATATATTTTGCCATTACTTCTTAGCTGTAATTCCGTTCGGTTGATAGATATATTTTTGGATAAGTTGATTCAAAATTGGAATATTTTGACTGCCCAATGTAAAATTACATAATTTTTTTAATCTTTATAGTTATTTATGCAATAAGTGCAAAAAGTAAGTGTTTATTGCACGCGACGTGAAATTGACCAACGAGGCCGTCAGGCCGAGTTGGACAACACGGCAAGTTCAATAAACACTTTTTGTACGAGTTGCATACAATATTTTTTCTGCATTCATTCAAAAACCAAAAAATGTTTTATTTAGGTGGCACCAAGTGCCACGTCGATTTGACGTTTACGTTTGTCATGATCACAAAACGCTGTAGTAGAATGACAGATGAGTGCAATAAAGAACCAGTTCTTTCACTAAATATAGTTCAGTAAAGTTTTGTTTTTTGCATGAACGTAGAAAAAAGTATTTTATTGTACTTCCTTTTTACCCTATATGTATACTAACTTTAACGATAGTTCCACTCTGGTTGAGGTATTATTAAAACCCTAATATTCTCATTATATAAAATCCTGAAAATTGTTTGCTACCCACCAATATTATCGTATCCACAGAAATCATAGGTGCTATTTCAAGTATATGAAACCCTAATATAATTATTATAAACCTTTTAATGTTTTACAATATCGAATTTTATTATACTGACATTAATGCATGCTTTATTTCTGAATAAAGATATTTTCAGTAAAATTAAAATGGTTTTATTGAAATTTTTACCGCAACTTTCCATGGTCTTCCACGAGAAACAATAATTGAGCCAATTTCAGAATCATTTGTGCATTACATTACCTTCTTCTCTCTGTTAAATCTTGAGTGTTATTGGTCCAGTACAGTAAAACAAGTCTTATTCGGTTTACAGCCACAACCTTCAAAGGCAGGCCACAAGGAACTAAAATGAGCCCCTTTCAAAATCATTTATGTACTACATAACGTAGTAATAATTTTGATATGGAAATACTTACTTTTTAACAATAAAGTCAGGCTTCTAATTCTTAATAAATTACAGGCAACAATAAATAATGAAACCAACATCTTTTTAAAAATTAAAAAAGATATTTATTTTCAGTCGGTTTTCTCATATGTACAAAAAAATAAAAAAATAAATAACTTCAACGATTGCAAACGTATTGTTACATAAATTATTAATACTCAAATTCAACTGTTCAACAACACTAGATATTAACCTTATTTACAAAAAAGGGATGTTGTGACGCACTTCAAAGTGTACCTGAGAGTGATCGGGCCGTGCCGCAACTACCAAACAAAAATAAACTAGGGCCCCCCCAACAACAACTTCAACTGCATCTTGTACTGCTCTTTCTCCTGCTTCTCCTTGTTTAGCTCGATCTTGTATTCTTCTATCATCTTCTTGGCATCTATCAGCTGTGTCATCACCATCTCCATGTCCGTGCAGCAGGACTTGGTGCCTAGGGGCAACGTGGGAGATTTGCGCTTGTTCCGAATCTGAAATCAACATGAAAAAAGTATAAAAATCAAATTACATAGTTCACGGTGAATAATCTGCCCATTGCCATAAAATAAAATAAAGAACTCATTTAATTCGAACCTGTACGTATTAATACAATGATCATTCTATTCCACCTGTGATTGACAAAAGTAATAAACATTAACTATGTAAGTTACGATAAAACTATATTAAAAAATTATGGAAATTACTTACGCTTGGGACGCTTGTAACCGGAATGACTTTGTTTTTCTTCATAACGATCCTTTTCACCTGATTTTTGACAGGCACCACTTTGTACTGCTTGAAGACATTATTATTTCGAGAACCATTGGCCATGGCCAAAAATTCCTCGGGCGTCATTTGAACGATTTTCTTGTTCATTTGCAGCTGGTGCTGTTGCTCAGATTGCTTTACAGAGTTCAATACTTCCTTCCCGATGTCTAAAAATACACTCTCATCAGATGATCAAAGATGCAAGATAAAACAGCAATATGTGGGAATTACAGTACCAAAGATTTTTTTTACCTGTAAGGACAACAGAGTGGCCACTTTCCATGACGGTATTTAAAATATTGCCATCTTCATTCTCATCAGTTTGCAACATTGTTATGCCATGTTCTTGGAGCAGCTTCAATGAATCTGTAAAATTAGCGGTGTCCATGTCAACATTTTTAACCAGCTGCTCATTTTCCCTCTCTATCGCTTCCTGATCTTGTTCTTGAAAATATTCCGCTAAAAATAAAGAAGACCTTAAATATAACAAAGAGTAATTGCAATAAAAACTTACAATTATTGCCAGTCTGACTAAATTCTTCTTCCAGTTCAGAGCTTTCATGTTCAAATTGCGACATCGTCCCAGGTTCTGTAAGGAAAATTAAATTTCAACCATTTTATTTATTTATTTATTAATGGAAAAATGCCTACAATTCCCCTACAGTTTATTACATAAAGATAATCACAGAGATAAAACATGGAATTAAACATACGAGTCAAAGAAATCAAGTTCATTGTTAAATTGGTTGCCAAGTTTTTGTAGATATTGAAAGGAAATTTTCATCAATGTAGCAAAATAATTTTACCTATCGGAATGATTATCGATTCATGGTTACTATTTTCCAAGTCCATATCCTCCGAGAAACCCTGGCTCTCACTGTTATTTTCAGCAGCATCTTCTGCGGCCAGTTGTATGACCAAATTCTGTGCAGCGACAGTAGAATCTGTTATACTGTTACTGATATATTCTTCTATGTCTCCTCTATTAACCTGCTGAGCGATCTGCAACGGAGTGAGATTAAATTTGTTCTGGATATCTATTTGTGCTCCACTGCTTATCAGGTATTCCACAACGTCCAAATGACCATTTTGTACAGCCCAATGCAGAGGAGTCATCCCCAGCTAAAATATGAAGCGTTTTAATTTTAAAATGTCAGAACATTAAAAAATGCTTACCAAATCCCTACACTCTATGTCTGCTCTGTGTTTGATCAAAGTGTCAACAATTTGTAAATGTCCTTCATATGCAGCCATATGTAACGGAGTCCTATCAACTTTCGTCCTTGCATCTTTGGATATACCAGCTCGTAACAATATTTCCGTTATTTCCAAACGATTATTCAGTGCTGCGAGATGCAGTGGACTAGTACCAAGCTAAAAAATTCAATATACATAAATCTAATTAAACCATTTAAATAATTCCACTTACCCAATCTGCGGTGAAAGGTGCACCCTTTGTTAATAAAGTTTTAATTTCATCTACATCTCCTTCTATGGCGGCTTTCAATAACTGTTTTCCAAGTTCGTTTATAGAAATAGTTGGATGAGGCATAAGCCTGCCTCCCAAATCGATCTAAAACATACCATTTATAAATTATAACAAGAATTTTCAACTTTTTTTGACCTACCGGAATCAAGTCTGCTCCATCTAGAGTAACTGTTGTGTTATCTGGGGCAGCAGATAAAATATATTTTGTGTTGTGTATTTTCTTGGGATCGTCTATGATGCCGTCGAATTTTATCATTATCTGAAATACCCAAAATTTGAACACTCATTATTAAAAATCAGAAATTGAAAGTTTGGTTATGATGAAACGTCGATGTTTTGTTTTTCAAATATTCAACTCAACAACAGGAAAATCACCATCTTGGAATACAAGGCGATGGTTTCCTGTTCCTGTCCTAGGCGGAAGTGAGTATATGCAGTGGCCATTGTCATCGATTTTTCTAATAATATCATTATATCTCATTTATACTTACGATTTTCCTGAAATTTGGAGACTCAGACGATTAACTTTAACACTTTATTTTTATCATTACATACTCACACGTAAACACGGCGCCATCGTCCTCTTTAATTGCTCCATCTAGCGTTGGACGCTAATTTGAAGTAAGCTAAAATTTTGGCGGTTTATTTAAAAAAATCAGCTGAAGAGAATTAATTCTCCATAGGTCATTAGGTATTTTGAATTTCATAAATAATTCATTTTTGGGAAAAACTTTAAAAGTTCATAAAAGTTTTGGTTTTTTTTAAATAAAAATATTTTTCAGACTAATTTCGATTATATTATAAAATAATAGTATATTATATACCTACCTAGGTTGAGAAGTGAGCTATTATTGACCGAGAAATTTTATATCCTGAGGCGCGTAGCGCCTCAGGATATAATTTTCGAGGTAAATAATGGCCTTCTCAACCGAAGTTTATATAGTATTTTTTTACTACTAATAGCCGAATTTACACCAGAATATCTTATTTTCATTTTAAAATCAGAAATTTCCCCTATTACTCAAACCAGCGCCTCCGCGATTATTTAACGGAGTTAAACGGAGTAAATCTAGAAGGCGGTGACTCAAACCACAAACATATCGAAATATCAAGTAGGTGAAATGTCAAACTGATGCGTGAAATGTCAAACAAATGAGTTTCAATACAATTTATTATTAACCTAGGTAAATAATGAAATCATTATTTATAGGTTAATAATGAACTACTTCTCACTACACAAATGAGGTAAATAATAAGGTTTTCTCATGTTAGTAGTAAAAAAAATATATTAAATAAAAATGTATTCAACAACTGAGTAAAAAATACATTAGGAACTGCCTAGTTAATTTACAGTGCTCCCACTATACAAAAATTATTTACAGTTACAACTTTTATTCTATTTACAATTTTAAGCACCATACTTAGCGACAATATAAATTTTGAAACAATAGTTTAACAATAGTATAATGTAAAAAATATATATATATTATATAAAAAAAACAAAATAAAAAATTAATAAAAAATCAGTTCTATATAGTTCTTTTAATCATTTGCATTTAGTTAAATTAATTCTTAACTAGATCAAGCAGGGACAATTACTGCTGAAGCCATATATGGAACACAAAAATTCTCTTTAAGTTCTTTTTAAATTAAACGTCCTGCGATTCAATGGTTGTATATTGAACTTTTCTAGAAACCGCATCGAAGAGAGGTGACAGCCTTCCCCTGACACTATCCTTTTTCAAATAAATATACGCACTCAGAAGGGTTATCAAAACGACAACCAATATCACTAAGAGCACCGTTAAAGCTTGCGAAATTTTCGCATGTTTCGCCTCGGCCAAGTTTTTCAAGTTCATTATGTATTTTTTTCCATATTTCCCCTGGTAGCACTCGAGGCGCTCCAAATTACGCACCCTGACTCTCGTCTTGTGTAACCAGTTGAACAGATTCTTGATCGCAGAGTCGCACTTGAAAGGATTCCCTTCTAAATCGATTACTAGGTTTTCAGGCCGCAATGGTACTGTTATCTGATCAAACGTCTCCAAATCACGTTCTGAGAAACTTGTAATGTTATTACTTTCCAAATCAAGATACGTTAACTTAGGCAAACAGGTTACATTGAAATTAAGGCTCGGAATATTGTTATCGCCGAGATACAGGTGCTGCAGACTTGGTAGTTCACAAAACACTCTATCGTCTCGAAAATTCTTGATCTCGTTTTGCTCCAAATGCAATTTGATGAGCTTGGTCAAATTACTATTAACGAATATATCATGCAAGTCGTCAGCTAAAGCCGCATCCGTGTTATCAGCGAAGGCATTTGTCAAATGCAGTTCTAGCAGATTATTAAAGTTGGAGAAGACACGTGGGTGGTGGAAATTCTTCTCGTATTGTTCCGAGATAGAAATATTGTTGTGGTTCAGGATCAGCCGCTCCACAGTGGTGACATGGTGGAAAGCTTTGCCCTTGATGTCCGTAATACCGTTGTTACTCATGTCAATGATCCTCAGCATGCTTAGGCTCATGTCCTCTCCAAAAACATTACTAGGGAGCGTTGTTATGTGGTTTCCGGTAAAAATCAGCATTTCTATTTCTTCCGGTAGTTCTTGTAACATGTCTGCGTTTGTAAAACTAAGTCCTGTGCAGTTCACTACAAACATGGAAGTGCCCTCATAAAACTGTTGCCCACAGAAGCAGCCATCGAAAAGGTGGGAACCGCATTTGTTCACTTTGGTTTGAATTTGGACAGCAAAGAACAGGAGGAGAAATATACACAGCTTCATACTAAAAATAGAAATGTTATTTTAAAATGTAACTGAGTGTTTATCCAATTTATTGCATGTATAAATTGATGCATATAGGTACTTAAATTAATGTAAAATCTATGATATACTAAAATTTATATCTCAAACTCCTATCTTAACTAATATTAACTTTTTTTTGCATAATCATATAATAGAATAAATATATGCAAATATATCTTATTAAAAGTTTTTTTTTTCTCTTAATAAATATGGTTCAATTAATTTAGTCTTTGGGTAACTGTTCGATAGAGGTAAAATAACTAATAGCTATAGCGTAATATAATAATATATAACATAAAACTTATACAGTTTTATTAAAAATTACTGTCTGGCCTTGAGTTATATTTAATATTTATTTTTAATACTTAAATGTGCTGTAACTTATTTTATGTGTGCATGCTAAAAAGTACTTAAATTAGCCTTGTACAGATTTTAGAAACTATAAATAAGACACAAAGCTTTATCAACCCAATATAAAATATATATGCGGAATATCAAGTTTCTTTTACTATTTACGACCAAAAATACCTGTAATTCATATTGAAGAATTAAATTAAGGAACCAGTTGTTAAAACTTTTTTGTCAGTGCACCAAGTATGTCCCAGAATTAACACATTTTTTATGTAGGCAAAATAATAAATTAAATATAATTTGAAGAGGATATTTACCTAATAAATTCACAGGTCTTGAAAAATCACTCTTAAAACGGATTTATTGTGACAAAGGATACAGGCTGCGGGAATACAGAATGGGTAGGCGGCAGCGAATTTCGTGTAAATTCAATACAAATTCGATTACCGCGCTCCCGTGTCCAAATTCTCAGAAAATATATAAAAGAAAAGGAAAACCCGAAACGCATCTTATTCTTGACATCTTGACTCGATCTCGATACCTACCTGGGCCTTCCCAAATAAGGCTGAGAGACAGTTAATTAGTAGTAATTAATTAGCGATTATTGCTATATAAGTTATAAACAAGTTAACTTGTAGATAGTAACAACTTACTTACCTGTATTCTGTATTTTAGGGGTGCAGAATTTGGAGCGCCGTTTTTTGTAACTCGAAACGAAACTTAATTTAAAAGAAATTCTGTTTCTCCAAAACAAACTTCCATGAACTCCTTCGAAAGTCAGCTTCACAAAGCACCAATGCATCTGCAGGTAGGAGGTACCTTCATAAACAGGTGTCATGAGTGAATACTTGGTTGCATAACCGACACAGGTAATTGTACAAATTTATAAACATTTCGGGTTTTTGATTTTTTCTATAAATATAGGTATAAGTTGTCTGAGGAAATTAAGTCGCAATTTATATTCTGCGATATCTATAATTTGATAATTCCTACTTTAATTATACTTTTAATAAGAAAATATGAAAATAACATAGGTACCTATAAAAACAGATGTTTACTCTTAAATCTACATAGTTTAGCTATAGTGACCGCAATTTTCCTTCTGAGTTCAATGCTGTATCATAATATGCAATAGTTTGAACATGTTTTGAACGTCGAAAACCATCATCAAACTCATTTACATCTGTCTGTATATATTAACAAAAGGATAACGAAAAAGTAACAACTCATTAACAATAAATAACAATTAATTAGCAAAAATATAGAACAATTAACAAAACAACAATAAATTAAGAAATACTAATGAACAGTTAATGGAACAATAAATAAACTGTAGCAAATGAGACATCATTGAACTCGTAAGGAAAAATGCTGTCGAGTGACGTAAAAATATTAATGGTCTATTAATTAATAATTAATTATAGGTATTAAATATTACTTAAACTGTTTCAAGCCATTCGATAGTGTAAAAAGTTGCTACGAGATAGTGTTTTTTTATTTCAATAGCTCTTCAAACAAGCATATTATTGGTCATCAAATTACACAATGTTGCCCCAATTTAACCTAGTCTCTTTTCTCTGACGATTTCCAAGATACAAATGTTATTTGATTTAATGTTTATTGATTTTTTTGTTTCTTGGTTTTTATGATTACGTTTATAATTGCCATTTGAACTCGCCTAACACAAATTGCCAGTAAGGCCAATTTTTTTCAAAATTCATGTGAAAGATTGTTTTTAGTTGAATTGTGCTTGGACTCTTAATTACATCCTGAATAAAGTTACTTTTTCAATTTATTTTCTTATCGATGAATGCAAGTGTCATATTAAATGGGATAGATATTTTGACTGCATTTGGAAAAAGCATACTTCTTGTTTTTACTCTATATGTGGGAGGTGATAAAGTGAATTATTAGACAAGTTCTTTATTTCATAACATTTATTATTACAAAACAAGTCCAAATTGGCTCAACTACACCAAGCAAATGATTACATCACATAATTGCAAGATAAGAAAATTGTAAATTTAAACATACGTTTGAATTTATTAGTATTTTTTTAAATTGTTGAATTACTATTGGGTGGTCCAAAAAACCGGAATAATTATTTATCTTCATAACATTTTAATTTCTTACAGTTTAAATTTTTTTATATAGTTGGGAAGCCAAATCCTTCTGCTAAATAATGAAATGTCAGAAATTGACATTGTTAATAAATTCAATACTGAAGATGTGATTCAATTATCCTAATAATTAAAAACAACCCAGTTTTTTTTTTCAAATTAAGTGGCCAGTTTTTTTTATCTTGAAAACTACTTTTCTAAGAATATTATGGCTTTTAGATCATTCAGCATTAACTGATTAATTTTAACCGATTTTCATTATCTACGCACAAAATATTCCTGGAAATTGAAGCCTCAGAATAAAAAAACTGTTTAATTTGCTACTAAAAAAAATTGGAGTGTTTCAATGTTAAGTAAACTTGATCAAATCCGTCATATTGGATTTATGAACCATTACAATGTCTAACACTTAATTTTTTAGTAGAAGGCCTTGGTTTTTAAACAACGGACGAAAAATGAAAATTGACAGACTTAATAAAGTTATAGGCAAAGAAAACAAATTTATTTTTTTGGGCCACCTAATATATTACCAGTTTTTACTTTCAATACATCACTTAGTATAACGATATATTTACAGAATCTGTAGAAAACATTTGTACAAGGGACACTTGTGCCATTATCAAAATGGAGAAGACAGATTATTTCCCAGTTTTTCGTTGTGACGTAATATTTGCTAGAAAGAATAAAAACTAATAGATAAACAAACTCTAAAAAAAAACAAATAAAATCGCCCATTTCAATAGTAAACTACTGGTAAACATTGGCCTCACAGACTTATTCTGGGCCAAATATTTCGATACTACTACTGAACACATATTTACAATGAAAAATTACAGAATTGGGGGCAGTTCGATGCAAGTTGCTCAACTCAAACATTATCCAAAAGAGCAGAAAAAGAGCACATACTAGCTATGATATTGCTCAATTGTGGACAAAAATTTACTGTGAAGAAGGCTTTCGCTAAGTGACAACTACACAATATCCTGACATTGCAACTACACCTGATCAACTTTATTTCTTTTAAAACATGTTATTGTAATTTTCGCATACATTATTTTTCTATAGGAAGGTTTGAAAGTATTGTAACAAATCGAAAAACAAAGTACCGTATCTCTTGGTTCAGTCTCTAGGAGAACTGTTGAAAAAACCCTTGGAAGAAAGAAGAAGGTACAAAATATGATGGATAAAGAAACACAACATTTGTAACTAGACCTCATTTACTCTTCTTGAAGATTGAAAAATCTATCATTGCTCATTTGTAAACATGTTCAGACATGAAAACGACCTCCTTCTTTTGCCAAGTAAAATCAAACCTGTTAGATTTTTGATTTCTTGATCGTGATTCGTGTTTGCAATTTATGAAACTGGCCAACTCCTCTTAACAATATATGCACCTTGTTAGACATTGGAATGAATTTCTATTTTGTGTGGTCTTATTGCTGCCAGAGGATGACAATATGAAGAGCAGTGCTGCTCGGTTCAGGCAGTGATGCGGAAAAACATTTAAGAGCATTCTTGAAGGGAGTTGGCACCTTCGATGTGAAGATAACACTGACGCGGTTTTCCACATAGCACCAAAACACTATATTGCACTCAACGCACGTCTCGGCAACTTGCAGTATAGTGTTTTGGTGTTATGTGGAAAACTACGTCAGTGTTATTTAAGAGCATATATTATCCCTAGGAGTCCAGTTAAAATTTGTACCTAAAATATCTAACAAATGCTCAAGTTGTAATCTCCGATATGTTCAACAGGGACGGTAATAAGGGTGCAAAAAAATGTCCTGTTACACAGTATACAATGCATGTCTAAAGTGCTCCTGAGTAAATAATAGCACTAGCAACGTTTTGAACTAAATGTTTAGAGATTTCACACAAAATACACAGATATGAATTTTGTTAAGACGAGAATTAATTGTTGTTTTTAAATATAAATTGTAAACTCAGAAATTTTAAATGGCATGGGGTGTTATGGCTGCATATAATTTGAATGATCTTTCAATTCTCTACAGTTTAGTTTTTAAAAAATAAAAAAAGGTTAATTTTGAATATCCTGTTCATCATTCAAAAATATTTTGTGTTTTACTCCCCTACATATTAAAAAATTAACAATGAGGGAAGAACTTTAGACTCATACTGTATAATAATTTTGAATTTTAACCTGTTACCAAGTAACCCGTTAACCTGTTTTGGGGGTTGTTACAACCCCCAAAATAAATAATATCAATAGTTCCATGTTAAAATAGTTACATATTGATCATAATTTTAACTGTCATTTGTATTTTTTGTTTGTTTGTTGAAATGTGTCAGACTGGGTCGAAGGGATGCAATACTCTACTATTTAGATTCAATAAAGACTTTTTAACTAACAAAAAAATATTTTTCTCTTATTCTTACGAGTCAAACTTCAATTCAATTCAGAGTTGTTAACTTTGTTTAGCAATGCTACTCTTTTTGTTACTTTTGTCAATTGTTACGGAGAGTCGTAACATAAATTGTCGGACATAAAACAACAAAGAAGTTTCAGGAAGTTACTACACAGAATGATGATTGAAAAGAATATACAGGGTGTCCCGAAATTAGTGTGCAATATTTTACCAGTGTGTTCTATGGTTAAAAAAAAGACTTAAAGGGGGCATCCTAGAGCTGATTTTTAAAAAATAATTCCGAAACCTGTAGAGACAAATATCAAATTTAGTGCCCTGTCTAAGTCTTGCATGCTGAATCTGCTGCTGTAAATAAAATTTCAAAATTTGTATCACATACGTCCCAAGCGGGAGGGGAGTAGGGTAAATATTACCTCAACTTTTTTGTGCTTTGGCTTTTTCAACTTTTGATTATGAAATATGAAATTTCGACATTTTTTACTAAAAAAAGGTACTTAGTTCGTATCCATAGGATACATTGTTTTCAAGCAGAATCGCTTTACTTATTTACATGCGATAACACGAGATGTATGTAACTTTTCCCTGGTTTTGTTATTAATATATGAAATTTTGGAGTTTTCTATATAAAAAAGTACTCTCGTTGAACATTGATAAAATGTATTGTTTTGATATAAAATTGATTTTGAATTTTTTTTTGACCCATGGTTAAAGAGAAGGTCCCCTTTTTAACCGTAGAACACACTGGCAAAATATTGCACACTAATTTCGAGACACCCTGTATAAGACTGTTAACATAAAATTACCTCAACCTTTTCCATGCAATGATTATCGGTTTATGCTTTCATAAAAATTAACAGTGTATAAAATAAAAAAAATATAATACTCCGATAAATAGTTTTCCATTTATAAAAAAAAAAAATATATATATAAATACAGTTTTAGTGTATGTACAAACATTACATACAAAGAAAAAGCATTTGTACTGAAATCACAAAAATATCACTTTCAGTAATAAATTCACTATACCAAAAATTTACCAGGGCGGATGCTGAATCCAAAAAAAGCACCATAGGTAAGTAAACTAAGAAGCGCTCCATAATTTTCACAAAATTATGGTACAAAGAAATAATGTTTTCTGTAATATAAAATATTATTTGCGAGATCTGAAAATAATTTAAAAAATTATGTCCTATTCATGGATCACATTTATGAAATCATATAATTATGCAAGCCACATGAAAAGGTCAAATAACACCGGTTGCCTATTGCATAACACTAGAATTTACCCCTCATGCAACACCTTTAAACTAAAGTAAACTAGAACTAACTTAATATAATTTTTCTAATAACAAAATTTGCACTCTATTTGTATATATTTTAATGCATATTCTGTTTGATTCTCCCTTTCAAGGGAGAAGTAAAACAAAATTTTGGCTGTATTCCAACCATCAAAAATGTCAACTTTATGTTCATGTGCATACGTTTCGCATTACAGGCAACCAATGGGTCATGACTCAAGTAACAATTAATGTGACATAAAGCTCAAAAAAATGAATTTTTATATATCATATAATTATATATCTCGGTATTACCAAAAATATAAAATGACCACCTGCTTTCTCTAAAAAATTTTTTGCAATTCCATATATTTTAAAAAGAAAATATCACAGGAAAAAGGTATATTCTAAATATACATTCCATTATTTAGAGGTATAAAGTAAAACAAAACTCAATTTTGACATTGCACCCAACCAACCACATCCACTGACTACATAAAAATTTGTGATTCAAGATTCAGTCACCCCGCCCACCAAAGAAATGACTACTTAGCCTTCAGCTTCTTCTTCTTGGCCTTATCTGTTTTGCCCAGGGCGTCTGTGGCGCTCGCCAGCCTCCTCAGCGGGTGTTTCTTCAGCTTGGTTTTCGAAGGGTTCTTAGCAAAATTGTGCACACGGAAAGCAGACTGTTTGCTGGGACCGGGCTCCGATATGAAAGCCTTACTGCAGGAGTAGGCGGGCGCTGAGGACACCCTGGTCTTCTGCGTGAAGATCTGCGGCTTACTGGTGGGTGCGCCCCACGACACGACAAGGTTGTCGTCAAACTCCTTATTGTCTTTGTTTTTATACTTGGCGATGACGGTCTTGCCCTCGTTGTTCTTTATGAAGCAAATCTCACGCAGGTGGATGCTGTCGTTGTCCTTTTTGGGCTTGTCAGGGCTCTCCCGGATCGTCTGCAGCTTCGAAGTGATGTCCAGCCTGACTTTTTGAGGGGTAACCACGTTACCCACCTTTTTGATTTTTGTTATAGTGGACTTTGCGGCCTTGTCAGTGGCAATGTTTTTACTTTTTAACGTCAAGTCTTTCCGGGATTTCGCCTTGAAGCATTTATTCAAGCGGCTGCCCGACTTTGACGAGCTTGGCTGGGCGAGGTTCTCCTTACGGTCCAGGGGTATGGTGGCGCCTCTCGGCTTAAGGGGCTTCTTTAGCGCCGTCTTAGCAGCCGGCGGGCGGTTCTTGACGAGGACGCCACGTGTCGACTTTCCCTGAAGCAACAAAACTCTTACCAACATTAATTTATATTGTGCAGCATCGCAATGCAACATCTATCAAGGCACTAGTTTTTCTCTTTTTGTTTGTTACGCATAACAAAAACGTTACATAAACATAGGTGTTTCGTTACTTACGTCTACGTTTGATTTTTTGGGGGAAGGTTATTAACCGCAGTTAGAATGGCTGAAGCTGTCAACAAAAAACAATAAAAACGATTGAGAACGAGATTGGACACACTTCCCCATACCTTCAATCAAAAGTAAAAGATTTCTATTGCCACATATTTTTTATACAGGATGAGAACTATTTAAATGCTCACTTTCAATAACTCGGTAATGAGGATAGATACAGAAAAAAGGGTAAATCAGAAAAAGTTGTGCAATTTATTGCCGATCGAGAATATCTAAAGGAACTTTATATACTTAGTATCATCCTGGCATTATGACGATAAAATTAAAAGTCACCAATTTATGAAATCTCCAATAAGTCTTTTAATTCAAAACTGTTTTAAACATCTCCAGATGATGCCAACTTGGTTGGCGACACGCGCGTGCAGTGGAATATAGTGTGTTGATGTTATGTGGAAAACTACGTCAGTGTTATCTTCACACCAAAGGTTCTAACCCATTTCAGGACATATTTGTTAATACAATCCATTTATAAAAAAGTGAGAACAAAAATAGCTTTTTACTGGCCCGTACTGTGTTTTAATAATCCAAATGTTCCAGCCTTTTATTTACTTTTGATTACAGGTATTTTGATTTTCACTAAAAAAAAAACATGAAAAAAGCGGTGCCACTATCGCAAAAAGCTTTTTGTGGGTTAGAAGCCTTGAATCTAAGGCACAAAGTCACATTTTAGAAAAACTAGTGCGAGAAGCATATGGAAAATGATAAAAAAAATTAAAAATAATTGTGGTTAATTATTTAATAAAAAATCAGTGCTATCGGTTACAATACTCTCCTACACAATAAAATTTTTTAAGTTCTAACAAGTCATTATAAAAATTGACAAAACAATACTACAAACATTATGTTGGACAATGTAAAAGTTACATTAAAAATTTTATAACAAAAAAAAAAAAAAAAGATTAATCACAGATTAGAACATTATTCCACTTTATAGAAATAATTAATTCAGGCAAGAACTATAACATTAATACTGGCGTTACATTAGAATTTTTAATGTTTAAAAAAATTAATTCGGCAGGTTTAAAGGCTGTTCCCTATTGGTCCCATTTAATGTTATGGTTCGATATAACAAGACGTCACAGTTGCTTCATAATTTCTACACCAAAATTTTGATGATATAAAATTTCACATAAAATTCCATTTATAGTCAAAAAAAATCCTTAAAAAATCTATAATTTACCAAAAATAAGAAACAACTACGACCTTAGCATAGAAGCACCACATCTATCCGTCTCTACGAAATAACACAAGTCTTAATGGTTACTGGTATGTCGTCAGAAAGCTCCCTATGTTCATTGTCATCGACGCTATCGTTATTTACATATTCGCAATCGTCGACAACACTATTGCCTACCTGTGACTGTAGGCCAGCTGCCGCGCTGCTCCTGGCCCTCATTTTGGGCCGATTTTCGCAGCAGAACTCGTTGCTCGACATGCCGCGCAGCCAGTCCCTTAGGCCAGACAGCGAGTGAAACTCGGAGTTGGGCAAGCGGGAGCAGGGGTTCTGCGCCGTAAGATCCAAGATGGAGCCTCCCAGGGATTTCCCGACCTTGAAAATTAAAAAAATATATTAAAACGATTCTGTTTAAAAAAATGTTTTACTAGAACTTTTTTATTTTTGTTCCCACTTTGTTGAAATGGCAACAAATCCTGCGGCTTTTTCTACTCGAAATAAAAAAAAAAAATCTATTTTTGAGGTATTACATATAAAAAAATCCAAGTTACCTCCTCAAACACTTGTGGATTGTACTTGGGCGGCACAGGCAATGTGTGAACCTTTCCGGTGGGCTCCCTGATGGTGGGCGGCAGCACATTCACTATCCTACCTGTGTTGTAATTGCACTCAAGCGTGTAACTCTTGATTATTCCGGTTAGGGACAGGACGGCAACCCGTCCTGAACCCGCCCTGCTCATACCGTCCCTCTTATCCCTGAAACACACCACCTCTATCACATATTGACTGAACTACTTTATAAAATAGTATAAACTAACACGGAATAAAATAATTTGACTTACTGGGTATATTTTTAAGTGTGGGACATATTTATACAGGTAGTGACTTTTAACCAGAAAAACACATTTTTTTCAAATAAAAAAAGATTATTATTTGTTAAACAGTATTTCTCCTGGGTGCCCTGCGAATGGGAACTGGTGACGTAGGTTAAAAACACTGTAGGATCATTTTATAAAAAAAAACTACATTTCTACATCACTTGCACCACTAAAATTTAAAAAATATATAGTTCAGCTATTTTTATGAATTAAAAAAAGATTATTTCTTATTAGAATTCTTAACGACTAGTATTATCACTTTTATAAATAACTTCCACACCTCAAAATATATCCTGTACCTTTCATTATATGCCTCTGAAAATTAAAAAAATAAAATAAAGAAGCAAATAAAGAAATCAAAGTCATTGTATTCTTCAAATGGGTTCCTTTTTTCTCTAACTGTGTAGGGTCTTCTTTCACAATTGAAAAACTCCATCATAAATTCATCCTCATCTCCCAAAAGATTAAAAACTACCATTTTTAAATTGAATATTTAAAATCATACATAACAAAATTTGTCACTTTTGCCAATAAATAATTAGGTTATTATTTAACCTAATAAATTTTTTTTAAATAGTACCATAATGGTAATAAGGTAAGCTAGCCATAAGCTTATTTTATCTGTGGGACCAACAAAACGGAAATTACAGTTGAGAGAAGGCACTCTAAATTCAAAGGCAAAATGATAGCTGAATGTCACTTATGTTATATCGTGGCATTCTGAAAATGAAGTAGATCCCAAAAATATTATATTATACAGACAGGGTTGTCCATATAAAAATTGAGAGCTATAATAATAGGGGCGGGGGGAGAAGACAGGTATACCATGAATCTGTGTCAACCTCAGATTAACCATATATAAGATAAATAACAGCGAGAGAAAAATGTCCACGAAATGAAATATAATTAAATAAACAAATCCCACTGCATGCCATTGGTTCGTTACAGTTTTTGACGGACCGAGATATGCCGAAAATACACGACACAACGACTCGTGACTTCATATTTGTTTTGAAGTTTTGTGAACGTAAATTTATTTAAGTATTTTATGTGATATAAGTGGTCATCAGTCAATAATCTAGGCTGTGTTATAGATTTTTAGTTTGTGGAAAATCTTTGTGGACAGTGAAATGATTATTAAATGCATAGTTTTCCATAAATTGGGCAAAAAAAGGTGATGGGAGATCGTTCCACTGGTAAGTAAACAATGCTGACCATAGACGTATCATTCGTTAGGAATTCAACTTACGTATAATGTTCATGGGTAATATAAGTATTAAAGATAATATTGTAGTTTTATATTGTATATTTTACAATAGAGACAATGAAATTTTTATCGTTTTTCTTTCCGATAATTTTATGTCTAGTGAAGGTTAATAATGAAATAAGGAAAATTTCAAATGTTTACCCCTCTTTGAAAAAAAAAACTCGAATAATTTAAAATATAGATAAGAGTATTAGATGTAGTTTTGATTTAGAATGGGAAGTGAATTCCGAACCGAAAAAAATGTATTTTCTTATTTCACTTTCAGGTTTTTAGTAGGTATAAAGTATTATGAATATCTTTATATTATATCGCTACTTTATTTGGGTATTTGGCCACAATTCTGTACAAATTAATAAAATTTTGAGTAAACAATACGTACTCCTCGCTAAAAGACCCATTAAAGTTTTTTTTTAATTTGACTAATCAGTTCTCATACTGAAAAATGTATAAATATAAAACATAGTACACACTTTAAGTTAAAATAGCACTAACATTTCGGAAACTTCACTGTCAGAAGAATGTATTGTGTTCTATGATATTTATGTATCTATATTTAAGAAAAAACTCTAACAGACTCTTCGGTGCAGAGGTTTATTTTCTTACTTTTTTATTAGTTTTTTCTGAATTTTAGGAAAATAGCTAAATAAAGTAAATTATGTATTGCGTATTATGTTATATAGCTACCTACACATTAGTTTTTGTACCTAGATGTTAGGTGTTTTTTTTTTTAAATCGTGAGGCAATAGGTACTTTAGTTGTTAGAAACACCTTTAAAAACATTAATAAACCCTCTTATTTTGAGAAATACTGGCCGCCACTGGTAGCTATTTACAAACAGTTAAATAAACACTCCCCCCCTTTCGTAAATTGTTGTTTATTAGATGGACAGGCATATTAATGCTTTGGGTATTGCTGTTACTTATCTTTTACATGGTTAATCTGAGGTGCCAACTGTATACCAACTTTTCCATTTATTTCGTTACTGCTACACTATTATTTACTACTTTCAATAGTAGTTCAAAGTTAGTGGTAGTTCAAATGTCTGGTAGTTTGAAATATTACAAAAGCTTATAATTCTGTATAGAATTTGGTATTCTGTTTAGCAAACCACCAGTTTTTATATGCGAGATATTCCTTAAAAATTCAATTCATACATATACTGCGGTAAATAATTTGATATTGGCAATTCAACGAATATACAAATAAAACTAAAAACACTGGACTCGACCTACCTGAGATACATGTTCCTCTCTGTAAAGTTACAAGCATTGAAATGAAAATTGTGATTATTAATACTCATCAGCTTCGGCAGCAGCATGCACTCGACGTTTCTCTCCAAATCGTCGAAATGGTTTCCGTACATAAAGATGCCCTTCTTGGAAGCATGACCGTGTAGGTCCAGGTACAGAAAAAGCCCAGACTCGTTGGAGTTGACGTCGCCGTGGGCCCCCACAACCACCTTCTCGAAGATCACCTCCTCCTTGCTCTGAGTGTGCTGCAGAGCCGCACCGCAGTTGCGACAGAAGTTGTGCCCTGCAACAGATTGGAGAAAAAAATCATGTTGAGGCTCGATTGGTGTTGTGAAACACAAAAACCAACTGGGTGATTCTGCTAGCCAAAATCATTTTTCACAACGAGCACGTCAATAACCAAGTTGATATTATCTGGATATGGTTAAAATGGTTTAAGTTATCAACTCTGCAGAAAACTCAGGTTGTTTAAAAAAAAAACATAAATCTCATTAAAAAACAAGATACTTCTCAGTAAAAGAAAAATAAATATATATTTTTGATCCTACATCTAGTACTGCCGTTAGTCACCAAAGGCTATTTATTAGTAATGATTCTATACTGTAGTCCAAATTCATTCTAACAAAAACCGGACAAAAGTGAAACTGGTTGAATCCACCACATTAAAAACAGTTTTTTTACTGTAAATATGTAAATAAAAAAAAATATTTTCGTCTATAACAATAAAAAGATTGATCAAATCGTGCCAACCCTGTGCGGCAGTGTTGTTTAAGTTGAACGTGGGGATGATGGTGGAGATGCCTGGCATGGTGTCCTCCAGCCTAAGGATACTGCCCTTACATTTGGTGCACCAAGGGGTGGCGGGAGCATCTCCTTCTTCCAGTGTCATGTGCGAAACCTTCTCGCGGATGTTTTCGTTCTGCTGGTTCTCCTCATCCTCTGTGACACTACCGTCCGTCTGGTTGTCCTGCTCCACACAGTTGGTGCACTTCGGGACGTAATCCTCCTTCTCAAACCCGAAATGGTAAAACCTAGGAGCACAGATTGTATTAGGCAAAATAAACAGTAGTCCCAATGTATGGTAGTTTAAATCTACTGCATGTGATTGTAGTTCATACAGGTGTTCCGATATACCTACCTAATTAAAGCTCTGGCAGCGTACACAGATGGGTGTTCCGTTAGGCTGGGGTTGAGGTAAACACGATTGAGATTCACACCTCGTATGTCGGTACGGTAGTGGCCCCGTGCCACCCCGTCAGGGTTGAGGAAGGGAATCATCTTGAACACATAAAGCCTGCGCAGGTGCTGGGCGATCAGGTCCTCCCTCTGGAGCAGCAAATTCAACAGGCCATTGAACACAAAACTGGACGGCGTTTCACCTGGGTGAACTCTTGCCGAGATGAAAATCACCTGGAAAGTTGAAATGAAAAATGATGCGGTTGCTTTATTTAAAATGTGATATAATCCAAATTAATTTGGATTATAAGGTTTAATGTAAAACACCTGAATCTAAGAGCAAACACCTAAATATTTTGCAAATATGTTCGTTTTGTACAAATCCAATACAAAGTCAAGAGGTACAAGATTGAGCTGAAAGCTCAATCTTGGCACTGAGTTAAAAAGTTGAAAAGTTGCTATGGGAAAGTGGCCTTTTTATTTCAATAGATCTTTAAACAAGTCTGAAAATTAACAAAAACAAATTTCCAAATTTTAGATTTTTTTCAAATATCTCAAAAACTAATCATATTAGCATTGATTTTTTTTTAGGCATATTATTGGTCACCAAATTACGCAACTATGCCCCAATTTAACCTAGTCTCTACTTTTGCAGTTTCCAAGATACCAATGTTATTGCATCTTATTTGAAACACACTGTATATTAAAAAATGAACATTCTATAATTTCAAATGTGTCATTAATTAAAAGTCTTGTTTCCAGCATCAAAAGTTATTATGGTTAGTTTTACCATCAACCTTGGACACATAATTGAATTATTAAATGATTAGTTAGATGTGCACCACTGACTGCAATGATATTACAATAATAGTTTGTTGCAAAACATTTTATATATAACTAAATTTTGAGAATAAGAAGTACTGTAAACAATATTAAGAAATGAAAGTGTCATTTATTTTGACCCACAAAAGAAATATTACACAGTCTAAAAATTGCAATATCATACAATGTATCATACATGTAGTCATACAATTTTTCCCTATTTTATATTATTTTACAGGTGACATATTTCTAAATTAATTTCTTAATGAATCATATGGGAAATAAGTTACTGACCTCTAGACCGTTACTTTAAATTATTACTTACCTTTTTCCCTAAGAATTTTTGTGGTCTAAGAACCTTCTCATTAGCAAAAAGGTTCTTCAATCTTGGCTCTCTTTCTCCTGTAATACCATGAAACGAAGATATCGTGATCAGATCAATGCTCCTCCCTTCAGTGGAATGACAAATCGTTTCCCGCACATAATAGATATCATCTTCTGAGAATGCGTGGATGTTCAAATACCTCTGATCTATATTCACAAGCATTTTGTCTAATTCTACATAGGAAAACGGATAGGTGAAGGCAAAATACATCGTATTGAGAGGATTTTCCGGAGTGCGAAATTTAAACGTTAATGTAAATATATCATTGTGTAACTGAAACGATAGACACGTGTAAAAAGATAGGGCCCAGATGCACTTATATATACTTACACCATGTACTGGTTTGTCTGTGATACGTTCCCACTTGGGTTTTCCGGGAAGTATCCTGAAAACAGGAGCCATGCCTTGACTGTACATCTTGCCTTGCCGATTCAAGTCTACCATGTTAAATCTAACGTATAATGCAGGACCTGGAGCTATATGTTACAAAATCAATTAAAAATGTAGTCATTTTATACTGCAGGACTGTAAGCCTACCTTTCATTCCAAAATAAAACCATGTCCTATTTCCATTTTCAAATTCAGTGCCATAACAGTCAGGTTTGGTCCAAATATTAAATTCAGCATCGTAAACTTCTTGAACTATAGGTTTATTTGTGGATGGCTTGACAATTACTAGAACAATTCGTGACATTTAGCATAATATTAACGTTTGCCAAAATCTTTGAATACAAGAAATACATTAGGTATAAAGAAGAATAAAAATTTGTCAAAACAAATTTGCCAAGAATATTATGTAACAATCACAAAGACATTTCTCAAAATCAAAGTGAACATTCCGGGTGAATCTGACATTCCAATGACACATTAATTCCAAAGAAAAAACATAATGAATTTTAATTTTACTTACCAGATTCATGCGGGGGGACATATTCCACTCGAGCCAGGTTGGCGGAATCAAAATCATTATAAAATATGAATTGTGCACATACAATACCTTCCATAATTTAAAAGTATGTACAGTTCAATCTAATGGTCATTATCAAATTAGTTTCTAATGGCCGTTTTTTAGATCATACCCTGACCAATCCCTTTTCTTGGATGCTGGACATTGACCTAGAAACGATTTTTTGAAATTTAGTTATGCCCACGCATAAAAGGACAAATTTCAAAATTCAGAAATATATGACAGATCTCTAAATTAGAAACCCAATGAGAGATATGTAAACAAAATTTGACACTTCTCAATAATCAGCTGTTTTTATTATCCACATAAAAGGTTAGACAAGAAATATTTACTTTATATTTATTATGTGCTAAATTGATAATAAACAGATTTGTTCAAGAAATTGTAGAAATACTTACGTAACCAAGAGGAAACTTCACACACCTATCTAATTAATAACTTCTTTGTTAACTTTTAACACTTCTTGACAAAATCCCAACCCAACCCGACCCCCAACTTCAACTCGAACTCGAACTTTCGATGACATTTAGGGGAAAACTAAAATTACTAAGGTTGTGTTCCGATATTATCCGCGACCAACCAGGATTTCGGTTAACCGAAATATTGGTAAACCTGAAAAATGTGTAATTAAGGAACTGGCTGGTTAATCAACATGGATGATGAATTGTTTTTATTGGGATTCATTCAACCTTAAATACCTTCATATTCCGTGCTTAACTATTACTCTAGTCTTCAGTCAAAAAATAAATGAAAAAAGCAGATAATTGGGTATATTATAGTAAGATATAAGTAGTTTATAAGTAGATATAAGTGTAGCTTTCAGTCGACTTGGTCAAGTGGACTACAGAATACAATACAGAAAAGTAGAATTTATAAATATTTATTATAACTCTTAACGCAAGAACACCACCCCATCTGCCTTCACCATATAAACAAAATATAATTAAAATCGTTGAGAGAATTGATTTTTCTTCTCTCAACGCTAAAACCTAACCTGCTAACTCTTCGGTTGACCAATGTACCGCTCCCAGAGCACGGTCAATATTTTGACGTTTGGTTAACCTTTTTCAGGTGACCACAGTTCCAAAATTAAACAATTTTCAGGAATTTTTATTTAATGGAACGCTTAACCGGGATTTTGGTTAACCAAGTTTAATATCGGAACACAACCTAAGCTTACTTCAGTTACTTGAGTCAGTAACCGCGTTTATTCAATACGGGTATTACCCACTGAACTATATATAATAACTATAGTTCAGTGGTATTACCTTACATAATTACCTAAAATATTAAATAGGAAATCAATTCCGTGGTATCTAAAAAGCATTCGAGGTATATTGCAAAAAAATTATTTTATACATTTCTCACATTTATAATAGATAGGTACCTTTTACAATTTTAATGAAGCAAATGAGAACCATGATGCGATGTGGGGATGAGGATAAACGTGAGAAACAAAATTATTTTAAGGAACCCATACATGACAGTTTAAGGATAAAGTCATCCACCTACTACGAGATTTTACCCAAGTCATTTGGAAAATCAATAACCGCACGTTACGTTACAGCTACGGAATCTTTGATATAAGGTTATTTGTTGAGTAGTTTAAATGATCCTGTTACGTTTATGACATAACCTTATACAGGAGACTGACATTTATAAATTAGAAATGATATTTATGTCACATATTAGTAAATCATATATTAATGTTTGGTAAGTAGGGTACATTATATTTATTTATAATACCTAAAGAAATGTATAAAAATATGTATTTTAGTTGGAGATGCAGTTGTAGCAAATTGGGTGCCGCCCTTTCTTCAAATTATTGGTCGGTGGATCGTGCTGATTTTTTATTATTACCCAGGAAAATTTTTGCTGGGTATTCTGATTATAGTGGTTCAGTATTTGATCGCGATTCTGCAAATATTGCTAATTCCAGTATACGCTCTCTTCGTTATAATCACGATACCTCTAAGAATAGTATTTTTAGGCTTAAAACTAATTATGGCTCTTTTCCTGCTGATTCTACTGGTACCACGCGTCGCTCAGGATATATTCATCAGGTTCTTCCGTTCAAGAGAAACCAGAAGAGACATAAACGAAAGAAGAAGGTATCTAGAATGTTACTAGTAGCATGCTAACCTACATTGTAGCTTTTCTTGTAGCATTTTTTTATTAAGTGGACCCAATAAACTAATAATCGTTTTATTGCTCAAAGAGTAGGTACTTTTTACAAGCAATACACAGCAATTTTAGTGTTTTGCCAAATCCAAGGTAAATATCTCAAAACATCAGTGTATAGACCAGGATGATTTTCTAGAGCACATCCTACGCCATTAGAGACGACACCTACAATAGTAAGAATAATATTTATATAAAACACTTGTCTCTTAAATATTTATTGAAACTATATACCTATGAGTTCGTATCTATTTCTCTTGTTTTTAACTTGTAAAGGACCTCCACTATCGCCCTAAAAAAGTATTATAGGTAAAAAATTAGGTAACTGTTGCCAATATAAAAAATTGTTTAGATTATTACATTTATAGCTTTTATAAGGTATATATGGACAGTAGAGAGAATATAAAAACTGCATCTCGTGCGGAAGTAGTACATGACTGCGTAATTTTCAAATGGTGATGTCTATTATATACTCTCACTCATTCATTTGAATGTTATTGGCAATGCCTCAGCCCATGTATTGCTCAAAATCTACTTATGTTTAGTTGTCTACCTGGCATGCATCGAATCCCCCTTCCAAGTACCCAGCGCAGAATAAGGAATTTTGCAAATGACTGCCACAATACCGTTTCTCTAGTATTGGTACTTGTAATTCCTGCGGTAAACAAGACGGTTTAGTAGACTGTGGATAACTTTTTCCCCAACCAGTAACTGTGGCAAGTTTACCCCCATATCTGACAATAATGCCATGTGTGATATCTAGAGATACAAAACAAGTTTATTTTATAAAATGAAGATAATAAGTAATTATCATGATTTGCTTACACGAGCTCAAGACTGCTTACGGTGTGGATAGAATTTTAAAATTTGGCATGGCGGAAATACGTATTAAAAGTCGGTATTAATACGTACCTACCTACTCTCTTTCCACTTCCGGTTTTGCCGGAAGTAATACCAACTCTGGATTTTTATATGGAGCACCCTGTATATTATTATATTTTTGGAGCCTACGTCATTTTCTGAACCGAACGATATAACATGAGTGACAGTTCAATTATCAAATTACTTTTTGGACTTTTAATTTTGAATTTAGAGTGCCTTCTCTCAACTGTAATTTTAGTTTTGTTGGTCCCATAGATACCTAAAATAAGCATATGGGTAGATTGTTTATTAACTGTTCTTTCTAATGGTACCTACTATTTAAAAAAACTAGTTTCAGCTCGAGGAATTGAATATTTTTGACGCCAATTCTATTTTCTTATGGTTGCCATGATCCATTAGAATTAATCGAAGATAGTCAAGGCACTCTAAATTCAAAAGTAAAATGGAGTCGAAAAAGTAAATTGACAGCTCAAATGTTGCTAAAGATATATTAATATACAGAGAGTTCCATATAAAAGTTGAGAGTTGGTATTACTTTCGGTGAAACCGGAATTGGAAAAAAGAAAATTAAATATTATAATACTTATATATTTAATAATATTAAAATTGGGTAAAAGTGATTTGTATTGAAGTAACTTGGTTTCATCTAGACAGGAGTTCTGTTTCAAGAAGACAGAATATCAGAAGTATTTTATTGTTACGGTGACGTCCCTGTTACTCACCAAAGGGAGGCAAACATATCGGACGTACAAATTTACTAAAAGATAGCCTCATGCTCAGTTTTATCAGCATTATATCCGCTGAATAGCTCTCAGGATTAAATCTTGGGTGCCTGATAACAGCGACGACTGAAAAAGTAGTTGTTTTGACATCTGGCTTACATCTGTTATGCTCTCCAAGAACTACCTTTAACAAATTTTGATCGTATCTACAAATAAAACATGATGAAACAAGATTGTGGCGCTGTTGCCAAGCAGCAGAGTAACGCATAACTTCAATGGAGTTACCACCAAATGTTGGATTCAAAATTCAAACAAACGTCATGTATAAGTGTTTCAACAACGCTAGCTGAATGTTGGAAAATGCATTACCCTATCTTATTATTCTCAAAAAATATATTTACATTGTGTCCCAGTGGTTTCTGAACAATTTTTTATTATATTTGTATTCATTTAAAGACATAAATAGCGCCCCTTTTCAATCAGCGTGTGGGTACCTAACTTTGTAACCATTTTGTTACTCCAAGAGCAAGAAAATGGAACAAGGAACAACAAGATAATCAAGTCAATGCACTCCATACAGACTGGCGTCCCGAATCGGAACATATTCATAGTAATCATCGCTTTTCTAGACATACATTATTAACATTACATCTATGTGCTTCTAATACCTACTAGGTGCATAGTTCTTTTTTCTTTTAGAAAGAAATTTAACTGAGAAAATTTATAGTTAGCACCTTCTACGGACACTATAGTCAGATGTCACCCAGAACATTGGCGTTTTAGTAGTTTTAGACCTTAGATTTTTACGTATTTCTACATAAAATCACGTCACTCGGCTGACTTTGTTTCACTGCCTTACCCCCAAGCAGAGTTAGGGAGCTATGTTTACTGTAATTTTACCTTCTGCTTAGGCAGTGAGCTGCAGTCAATATGTACTGATCGGATATCACCGAACCTCCACACAAAAAAGTTCCATTTAATTGTAAAACAGCTAACCAGGGGTATTTGTGCGGAATGTAGTCGGTACCACCTACTATTCTCTCGTACGATTTCCGACCAGGAGAAATATCATTGAAAATTCCACATTCTAAAATAAAATTCAAGATTTGAAACATGTGACCTAAGGGAGTAGGTACATGACAAATTAAATGATTGGGAATTGCAAAAGCTGCATAAAATCAATTTTCTACTTACCACATTGCTTGTAGTTTTCAGTGTCTTCTATTTGACATACGATGATAACAATAACAGTGACCTAAAAATTACCGGAACTGTAAAAATTAAAGTCAAGCATATGTTTAGGTAAAATAAAATATTTTCGTCTAACCAGTAAGTCTTTTACCATCTTTCTCTTCAAGAGCATGATGTATCAACTGGTATTGTCAATTGTCTTGCGACATTTTGGTTCAATATATGAATATTCAAGAACCCCTATAATCGTAACAATATTTTCCTTAGTACAATATCACAATAGAAAGAGAAATGAAAATAATATTCCTATATGTAAATACCCAGTGAAAGTGAACGCATAACTAAACTATTTTGTTAGAAATATGATAAAGTCATCCATTTAAACAGGGTGAATTCGTGAAGTGTCTCAAAGTTATTTAATTTTTATCTTACCACCAAAAATATTGGGCGGCCATAGAAGGTGGTCTTCTGATTCTATAGATACAGAGTGTATCGAAAAATTCTGTTCTTCCACTAACTTCGTGATTTTAAATGCGACACTCTGTATATCAATGCATGATTCCTCTTTTAGAAGGTATATAATTTATAGATATTTGTGCAATATTGAACCAACACCAAAATTAATGATAAATTACAGACCGTAATGACTTATTAATTATGATCTAATATACGAGACAACCTAGACATTTTTCACTGCCATGTAGCTTCTATGAGACACATTGATTTTAATTATTTAAATGTTTTGTAAATTCATTTTTTCTTACATGTTAATTAGTGATATGAGTATTAGTTACTATTATTTCTATATTTTATAGAGCTCTGTATTCCTGCCCTGTAATTGGTTTTGTACTGTTGGGCAGTGTATATCTAAAATAAAATAAAATATAGTTATTAATTTGATTAGAAATTATATAATATTCGGGATGTTTTTGGTTTGATCTAAGATTTGAATTTATTAATAGCTCGCGTTGGAGGTAGACCATGAAAAAGTGAAAGATATGTGATAAGATATGTATTGAGGTAAATACTATTTATTATATTATTAAGCGCTTAGCTACATATATAATAATAAAATAATAATAGAAATTATTGAACAAATTTAGTATCTACCTCAAAATCTTCAGTCAGAAATGTACAAATATAAAAGATAGTTTTTTTTATTAGTTCCTAAATACAATCTTATGATGTACAAATACCCTATTGGGTGTGGAACATGTCAAAATGAACATGTCATTTATTATTTACAAATATTAATAAAAAAACAATACAAAAAAGACAAGGACAAAACCATATACCATATAACTAATATACTTGGAATACATTTGGAATGACACATTTAATAAATACCAGTAGGTAGGTACTTATATTACTCAATATTAACATAATATTTTTAAACAAAAGTCGGCTAATAGATTATTATAATACATTTTTCAATCAGAATCTCAATTTGGTACTTGAGATATAGATATATTTAGATGCTGGTAATTGAATATGATAGATAACAATTAATAGTACTTAGTTAGATTTCTAGATTGATAATAGCCTTGTTTATATAGATAGTAAAAAGCATTATAACACTACAGCTGTACATACGTAGTAATTCTCAGAATATAAAGCATTAACATAAAAAACCCAAAAAGTCGTTATTACAGATCTACAGTACCTAACCATGCTAAATTTTTCACTGTCCTTATATGTTTCTACAATCGCTTGTTCACTCCGAGTGTAAATATATCAGAAAACTAATAGAAACGTCGAAAGAGAACGTGCTTAATTCGAGAGAAAGAGTGTAATGATTAACAATAATCAATCGTAGATTTCCAGAGACAATTGAATTGACCTTTTCTCACTTGGAAAGCTCTTTCTCTATCTCCGCGAAAGACTTGTTTTTGGTCTCTGGCACATAGATTAAAACAAAAAAAGCACCCGCCAAAGAGACACCAGAGTAGATAAAAAGCGGCACGGCAATATTCCACTGCTCTTCTAGAACTCCAAACATCTTGACACTAGTGAAGGCCAAGCACCAAACTACGAACGTACAGACGGACATCGCTCTCCCTTTGATTTTCTCTTCAAATATCTCAGCCGTTATAGTCCACCCTATGGGGCCTATTCCGATAGAGAACCCTGTGACGAACAAGCACAGAGCTACCATTGGTATATATTCAAGTACTGTGTTTCCATTGTTCAGCAGCAGACTAAAAGCGGTGGCACCCAAAGAAAGACCCATAAGTATCTGCGAGGCAATCAGCAGAATTCTTCTACCTAATCTGTCAACCAAAAACACTTGTGGCACAACTGCGAGCACTTGGAAGACAGCGAAGATGATGGAAGCATTTTGCGGACCTATTTGCGTGTCCGTTTCTCCAAATATATGGCTCAAGTAAGAGGTTATTGAGTCTATGCCACACAAAACTTTGAGCAGAGCGAGTCCGATGCCTATAACACAGGCTTTCTTCGCAGATCTCTTCATTAAAACTTCTCTAGTAGACAATGGAGAACCATCAGTTTTCAGGTGCCTCTTCAGATCTTCATATTCTTCTTCTACGTACACTTTGCCCAACAGCCTCCTTAATGTTGCCTTGGAATCATCAATTCTTCCTTTTCTAAGCAGATATATAGGAGTTTCCGGCATGTTGACGAAGACAAGTCCAAATATGATCGGCCACAGAGCACAAGTCATGGAGAAATATCTTACCGACAACCACGCCCCCAAAACGTTAGCGAAAAGTATCCCGCAGGATATCATGAACTGCGTGAGGCCTCCTAACGTCCCCCTCACTTCTTTCTGAGCCACCTCCGCTATGTACAAAGACACTGTCACGCAATACGACCCTCCCGCCATCCCTGTGAAGAACCTGCCCAGGATAAGCATCCAGACGACGTTGGAAAATACTATCAGTGCCCAGCCCACCTCGAAGACCACTACCAGGAGCAGCATGGTGGTCTTTCTGCCTATCCTGTCGCAAATGGGACCTACGAAGAGGGTGAGGATCGCGGCGCCTATGGAGGAGCAGGAGCAGATCCAGCTGAGGTCGTTGAAGGTTATGGAGAAATCGAGGTCGCTGGCTAGGTTGTCGGTGATCTGGGAGGGCCAGCCGAAAACGATGCCAGAGGAGATGGTCGCCAACGAAGCTGGAATAAATAGAGGTCTGTTTTAGTCTAGATTTATGTGCAGTTTGATCACGTGTTGAACTTGGAAAACCATCATCAAACTCATCTGCATCTGTATGTATTAACAAAAAAATAACAAAAAGTAACAAATAATTAACAATAAATAACAATTAACAAAACCACAATAAGTCAAAAAATAACAAAGAAACTATAGCATATGAGATATCATTGAACTCACAAGGAAAAATGGTTGTCGAATAACGTAAGAATATTAACAGGACCGTATTAGAAAAAAAAATGAAGTTGATGATGATTCTGAAGAAACAAAAAGGTTGCTTACTTAAAAAAAGCTGTTTACGTCATTCGATAGAGCTTAAAAGTTGCTATGAGAGAGTGTCCTTTTTATTTCAATAGTTCTTCAAACACCCCCGAAATCTTACAAAAACGAATTTCCAAAATTTTGATTTTATTCAAATATCTCAAAAATTAATGATGTTTGCTCCCAATTTAACCTTGATTCGATATCTAACGGTTTACAAGATACCAATGTTTGATAGCTATTAAAATAATGGCAGTCAAAGTTCTAACACATTGTATAAGCAATTATGCACGTGTCCAGATTCCTTCAGTCCTAAATATACACTTTTCACAGACCTCATGTTTTTATATTCAAACTAAATATGGAATATCTACATGACACATCCTGTATATTAAGTACGTGTCTTCGGATTACATATTGTTCTGTCTAAAAATAAAACATTAACACAATAATTTTCAATAAAAAGAACCATATGGTTTGCAAAGTTACTTCCAAAATTTAAATACGTTTTTAAATAAACTAGGGATTTTAGTTTGACGGAAAATCTTCTGAATTTGTAAAATATTAAGCACAGAACAACGAATCCTTATTGGTTAAAATTTGGGGTTGTAAATACTATAGGCCCCTATTTTTTAAATATATTTACTCGTACATATATCAATGTGCATCAAAAGTCTTTGGGGTAAAATTGGTATTCAAAATGCCTATATATTGACAAATAATCGTTTAACGTACCCGAAATTGCAGCAATGTACTGGAAACTCCGATTGGGCATTTCATTTTGAAAAATTTTCTCCGTTCCTCCCTCCTAAAAATACAATTTTAAGTTATTCTATGAAATCTCATTTATAAACGACTGACCTGTTTGTCCATATTCTTTTTTTTATTTACTAATTCGAAGCTAGTAGTTCACCATTACAGATTTTATCATCTTAAATGACGATCATAATAATAATTAAATAAAATATTGAGTGACTGTGAGCAGCAGCAAGTGGATGCTTCTGAGGTTTTATATGTTATAGTCCTTATGTTCTTATCAGCACATTTATTTTTCTCATTTTTAATCTGATGGCGATTTGTACGAACGAAATGTATTAATGATAAAAGGGATACAGGGAAAATCTAATGACATTGTTTACATATGGCTAATAGAAGTCACAAACAACAGGTTAAGCCCAATATATTCTATAGGTAAAAAATAAAAAGTACATTTTCAGCAATCAATTTTAGAAAAGAAACTTAGGAAAGTAAAGTCTATATTAAAAGGATGCGTCGGACACTATGTACAAGGTGAAACAGAAATAAAATGGGGGAGTTTCGATCCCACTGTCTTTAATATACATTTATTTATTCTAAGTACTAGCACAAAAATAAATAAAGAACTAGAAGCATATCTCTCTATTACGCGCTATCCCAATGAGAACATCCTAGTTTAAAAAATATCAAAACAACGATGTTTTGGTTGATTCAACATAGGTTACAAAAATGACGTCTTCTTGCAACGAATTTTCAACTAAACGTTGAACTAAAAGTGTAAAATATTACTTGAGAATAACGTTAAATTTATATGTTTCTTCAATGTTTATATTAAAAGTCTTAAATACCTCAATATATTATTTAAAATAACTAAATGTGTAAATAATACTTTGCTAAAACGGTCAAGTTTTTGGGATTCCAAACGGTAGTGTTAAACGTCGTAAAAACATGGTGTAAATTAGGTACGTTTATGGAAAAGCAATAAAATATCCTCTAAAAAAGTCTCCCTTTTGGAACCGAGGACACGAATCCGGATGACCACATCAAAGGTGCCGCCTGACCACATTAAAGGGTGCCGCCTGCCCACATCAAAGGTAGTAGTTAGATAACCATCTAAATACTACTATTTCTACTTAATCAGTACTAATAAAGTACTGATTTTTTTTTTGAAACGTGCATCGTTTTCTAATTATCCGGAAATTGGTTAAAATTGTTGAAATAATTCAAAAAAGATATGTCGTAATAAAAAACACAGGTATATAGTTTTTATTTTTTAATACGATCGTGGAATTTACCAGTGTTATCAATTCTACGAGTATAAACAATGATTAATTGAGAGAGAAACTATTACAAAACTGATAAGCCTTGTAAATTCCATATTCGTAAGATACCTAGGTACCTAAATGATTTTAAAATGGGAAAATATCGTCTATATAGTACACCTAAATCTATATAAGTATCTATCATCCAACAAAGATATGCCGAAGTTCGGTGTATGAAAAAAAACCATATACTACTTACGATACATTCATTAACTTATAACAAAAGTTATCATTCTGTTGAAACAATTGATAGTATCAAGACGTAAACAGCTTAGGCTGTAAGTTAGATTGCCCGTAGAGACAGGAAATGTTTCACCAAGTACACCGAAGCACTCTCTTCACTGAAGAGGTGCCAAAACTCCAAAACATCGATATCTGCATGTACCTGTGTCGTTGTTTATCTGGAAATTAAGTCATCATCTTGCATCAATAAGCAAGATAACAAATAAAGTAGGCATTAATTGCATGAATTTGATTTAATATTTATCACAGAAGTTGAAAAATTGAAGTTGTTTATATCCAACAACCTTGGAGACCGTTAATTAAAAACATCTACCATCCTTGATATTTATTTGGGTAAATATTTTAATCCTTATTTTATATGGGTATATACAGGGTGATTATAATTTATATGTATTGAATTGGTAACTTTGTTATTATAAAAGTTACAAAGTCGATTAGATTAGCAAAGTTGGGCATGGAGTGAAATACTTTGAACAACCGAAAATCACTATATTTTTCATTCTCAATCATCTTAGAGTCTATAAAAGTTACAGCGGCTCTTAAAGGAAATATAATTCAGGAGTAATAACAAAAAATCCATAGCTCCCTTGGTTTACGAGATATTTAAGATTCTTATATTTTTTAAATGACATCCAAAGTTGGTTATGGGTTTTAAATGTCTCATATGTACATCATTTTCACAATAAAAGTTATAGAGGTATAAAGAATTGTTCCTCTAATTTTTTTTGAGCACTGCAAGGGCGCCATGAAATTAGAAGATAGTCTCGTTCTTTTCTTTTATAAACAAAACGTCAAAACAACGAAATGGCAACCTTCCTTGGCACACAAATAACAAAACATTATAATTATATGTGCAACAATAGACATACATTATTCCCGATAGGTACCCTTGGCATGAAGAATTTGTAGAATTGTGAGTCCCATCCGTCGCTAACGCTACCCTTCCCCCTCTGAGCTCTTCTGCTTAGCGCTAATAGAAGAGCACACGGTGCCGACGCCCATCATGAGTTGTCTGATGGATTCTTTAGCGTTCCCTGGTGGGTACGAGTTCATAGACGTGCACTTGGAGAGGGCAAGACACGAGCAACGATTGTTATAAAATTCGAGAAATCGTTGCATGTCTGCTGGAGACTATACAAAATAATGGAAAAAACACTCAGGAAAAATATAATATAGTAGTAGTAGTAGTAGTTTATTGACAGCTATACAGGGTGGGAAAAATTTTAATGTTCAGCATTGGTATCTCGGAAACGGTAACAGATACAACGTGGCTCAAATTAGGAAAAAGTTGCTCAATTTCAAGCCGATTCAAAATATGTGAACAAGTTTAATATATTCCGGGCCGTTCGGGAGTTATGCCGGAAAACACAAAATTTGCCAATTTCTTTTATGTCAAATAACTTTTCTTGAAATAAATGCAGAGTTTTGAAATTTGGTATGATTACATAGTTTGATGAGAGCTTTCGATTGCCATACTAAAACATGTTCTAGGCCTACTAGTTTTTCGGCAACGATATTCAACTCTTGTATTTCTTGTGGGCGCCATATTGGATTTTTACTTCATTAAATACAGAAAAAAATTGTAAGCACGGTGATATATCATACTTGATACTTTCTTCAATAAATATGGATAATACACGCGAATAACGATAAATAGTATTTATTCTCAAATAATCGACAATCATTCATTTACAGTTAATTGTTACCATGCGTATTTTTAGCTTTTTCAGGAATTGATTATTATAATATTATGTTATTTAAGTACATTCTTTGAAACACAGTGTTTAAGTTGGCTCAATACGTATATTTGAGAAGAGATTTTAGAGCTTAACTTGTCGATATGGGACTTCCAGTCTAGATAGGTGTCTAAAGTTACATCGAGCAATTTCACTGGAGAAGATTTTGCGGCCCATCTGTCGGCAGAAAAACGCAATAAACTCAAGCTAAACGACAATAAAACCCAAAATATGGGTTTTATTGTCGTTTAGCTTGAGTTTATTTGCGGAAAACCATTCTCGAACCAGATGAGCAGCACCTATATTAGACTGGCAGTCACCGACCGAAAGGATGGTGGTATCGTCTGCAAAGAGGACACAGTGATTGTCAACTGCCTGAGGAAGGTCATTTATGTAAATAAGGAAAAGAATATATAATTCTATATAATTATATAAGAATATATAATATTATAGTTCAGTAAAATAGCGATTTAAAGAGGACAAAATTATTAATAACGCTTTGAAAATTGGTAGAAATGTTAAAGATAGCATAAGTACTATTAAACCGAAAAGTTCCCAGCCCTAATTAATGTGCTTCATTTCCTAGGACGTTATTTCCACCACCATTTTGAGGTTCTCTAGATTATCTCGGGAACGGTGTAATTTTTGATAAAAAAAACCTATATACAAAATTAATCCTTATAAAATTCTCTATAAAAAACGTCTCTTTTCTTTAGGGAAAAAAACCTTTTTCCCTAAAATTAATAGTACTCTGGGAAATAAAGCCCACACATAAGGGTTGGTTCCGGGTAACACAATAAATTGTAATCTTTACTATAATCTACCGGTCTACAATCTAATCTACAAAGTCCAATGCATGTACCGCTACCACCCTCACTCTCATAAAATAAGGGATTTTTAAAGAAGCGAGAATATGATACATGATACTTGTTTAATAATACATAAGAAAATACACACACAGGCAACAACATCATTTACAGCAAGCTCTAACGCAATGCACTATCGCAGTGACTTTGGGTCCTCTGGGACGGGGTAGCGGGAGAAAGTGAAATTTGTTATACTGTAGACTGTGTAGTGGTGTATAGCTGTTTATACTTTTTTCGGGTAAAGATAACTATGGAAATAGCCATACGGATATTCAGCGAATTATAGACTCCGCTGATTACATACTTCACAAAAAAGCGTAGAGATGTTTTTTGTGAAGAATTTTATAAGAACTAATTTTGTATATAGGTATTTTTATCAAAAAGTATTTTTATCACCTGGACCTGTTGGGTGAAATATAAGTAGATGTGAGCTACAATAGACCACATGGTCGCGGTGGATGAGGATCTGGTTTTCGGCCCACTCACTTTTAAACCAAACCTAACCTATCCCTCAATGGTAATTGGTTTGTATCATTTATTGCTTTTTTTATGATTTAAAAAAGCCAACAGATGTATAATATAAAAAATATAAAACTACAAGTTGAGTTGATAGAGTCAAAATTTATTAACATATTTTAATATAAGGCTGAAAAGCTAAAATTTTAAACTGCCACATATTTTTTATAACTTTTACATACGTTCATCTTTTGGATAGCACATATGTGCCTGAAGACGGTGGAAGTCGTAATTGGACCAAATTTGTTAGTAAAATAATAGACAACAGAAATTTACTATATCGTTCGATTAAAATTTCTACAACTCTTCTATTACTTCTACATGAAAACGTTTTATACTATCTACATCTGCTTAATACCAGCAAATATATTTGTCCTAATTATTACAGATAAATTGCAGACGAATGAGGTACCTACCTAATCTCGAGATTAGACTTTATAATACTGGGTATTTTGCGTTTTAACTTATCCCAAAGTTATAAACAATCCCATCAGCTCTCACAAACTTCTTATCTAAATATATATAAATCGAGGTTATTTTTATAAATAAAAGACATCGTTAATTCGAAATATTTAGCCCTCTTCACTGGAGCTTTAAGCGTAGGGAAAGGATAGGATTCACACGATGGTATGCCATCACAAAAACCCATCACCTTCTGTTGTGGAGAAGAGTATAATAGTCGCCTTGTGCTGATTATTCAACAGAGGATCTATACAGGGTATCACGAGCATTTTTCAAAATGAAAAAGGGGTCTGTCAAATTGATTCACACTTTTTGAATAAAAAATTATAATGTAGTTATTTTTTATCTAAGAAGGTAATATTATAAGTTTCGGCATAATAGTCACGAAATAATAATAATTTGACGAACTCACCTATCAATTGTTGTTTATATTAGAGTAATTGTTGGTTATTTTGTGTATACTGGTTTTTATGGTTCTCATTAATAATTACACCAGTGCTTAAGTTTAATAATTTTGTTTCTCTTTGGGTTCTATTCGATTTGTATATAAGAATACTTAGGTTCACCGACAAAGGCAAACACTGGTGATGCCGATATTGTCATAACTTTTTTAGATACAAACTTTTTTTACAAGGTACAAACATAGAGCTTTTGGAGATCTATCTTTTGAAAAAAATCCGGTTTAAATCGGACCACAGAAAATGGAGTACCTTGGTTCGTACTGCAATCTTCCATTACTCTATCTATACCTATATAGGTCTATATAGGTATAGACCCATTTGGGAATTATGGCGTTAGAAGTGGATGGGCGAAATTTGAAACCTTGTCTCATGAGGCTCTCCACTTAGATAGTACTTGTCTAGATGACATAAATTCTTTTTTTTTATTTATTATTTTAATAAGTATATTAAGTACTACACAAACTATTCTTGTTATTAACTATTGTTATTGTTATTTGCCTTTTTCAAAGTCTAGAATTTCTAACTTTTCACTTGTTATTGTTGTAATCCTTACTGTTTCAGATATACCTAACTATGGTTTTCCTTGACACTTTATACTACTGTTTATTATGAGTATGAGATTCAGATCGTTAGATTTAAATCGAACACTGAAAAGATGCTCAATAAACCTGTTAGCTAGACAACCAACTCTACGGACATGTTATGAATTAAGAAATTTATCCACAAAATTGTATTAGTTGGTGATTGATTGAGACCCGGCTAATTTTAGACATTTGTACGTCTTTGGAATACGTAATATTTGAAATACCAGCGGAGTTATTATACTAATTGTCTTAAACTGAAGACAAAAGACAGGCTAATTCATTTTAAGCCACCAAAATTATAGAATCCTTGTATTACACTATTATTCCTTTAAGACCGTCTATAATTAACATGGACTTAAAGAAGTTTTAGCCCCCACAATATGGCAAACGTCACAGTGATTCATATTTTTAGTTGGGAGAGGAGGAAGAAAACATAATCTAACCACAGTTTAAAAGGAATCTAACCTTAAAATTTGTACATTAAAAAAAAAAACAAGTTATAAACCAGTGTTTGAGTATATTTTTGAATTGAATTGAAAATGGAATCAAAAAATCCTTGCCCCGCAACTCTTTGGTAACATCCATGAGACAGAAATCGAAGGGTTACTAAAATCTATATTTTACATATTATATTACTCATTAAGAAATTTTAGCTTCATTTATTTTACTCGCCTTTACTTGTGGAGCTAATCCATCAGATCTGTAAACCCGAAGTGGGGGGTCAATCTATTTATTAAATATATTGCACTGTCCTTGTCTACACGAAAAAGGCACTGAAATTCTAAAGCCCTCATAAAAGGATTATTGTTGTCTCTTGAATGTCTCCTGTACACGTTTAATTCCCTTATATAACATCTTCGCCTTTCGTGTTTAACAAAAAATAGCAAATGAGGCACAAAACCCATATTTTACTCTAAGTATGCAAAAATACAGAAAACAATTATGTCTGACACAATGCACGGCACGGTCTTAAACTAGTTTAGGCATCTTCGGAGGTGGCTTAAAGTAGGAGCTAAAGAAATGTCGCGCATTTTAAACCAATTTGTAGACAAAGTCATTAGTATAATTCCAAAATATCGGATGTGACAAGAAAATGGGCGTGAAGTTAACTATAAGACATAGTTATGTCCAATAGCCCATACTTAAACGTCTTAAAGATTAGTGTAATAACCCTGGAGTAGGTGTTTGGTTTAATTGTGTATTAAAAACACTTTTGAAGGGTATTCTGAACAGCTCAGTCAGTGTAACATTAGTTTACATTTTACATATACCCCGTGAAAATATTCCGCACGCGCCACTGCCGGGTTTTGAGTCGTTGCATCTTGTGGTAAGGATTCACATAACGACATATCCCTGTGCATCGCATTTAATTTCAAATAACTGCAACCGTACGACCAGAATTGCACAGCGATGACATATAAGTCTAGGCAAGTTTTTGCACGTATCAGTTCTAAGTTTCTCGAAAGAATTTCGCTGGCCAGTGGCGCCAAAGGATAAGTCGAGGCTCGTTTCGGGTTTTTCTGCCGAAAAAACCTAGGTATCCGTTATATAAAGATAGAGACTAGGTTAAATAGATGCAAAGTTGCGTAATTTGGTGAGCAATAATATGCCTAAAGAAATCAAGGCCACAACATGATCAGTTTTTTAGATATTTGTAATAAAATTGAATTTTTTGAAATTTATTTTTGTAAAATTTCGGATCTGTTTGAAGAACTACTGAAAAAAAGGACACTGTCTCATAGCAACTATTTATGCTCTATCGAATGGCGTATAAACAGTTATTTAAGTAACGTTTTGTCTCTTCAGAACCATCATTAACTTAATTATTCAAATACGGTCTCATTAATATATTTACGTCACTCGACTGCATTTTACCTTGTGAGTACAATGATGTATCATATGCTACACTTTGTTTATTACAGGGTATTAAAATTCTTCAAAGTGGTTATAAAATTGAAATTAATTTATATCAAATAGTACCATAATGGTACTAAGATACCATTAAAAAGTAATAAGCAATCTACCCATACGCTTATTTTATCTGTGGGACCACCAATGGGGTATTTTCCTTCAATCGAAATAAAAGTGGAAATCTATATTTTTATAAAATATATTTTTTTTTATATTTATTAGGATAAAAATTATTAAGATTGAATCGGTAGAAAATTTTTATTTCAATTTTGAAATTTTATTCTGTATTTGTGACGTCACTAAGCGAAAACTAGGGAATATGTATCTATAAAGAGGTCACACTGATAATATGTGGCTAGATTCAGTTTGTAACGGCGACAAACGACATTTCGACAATTGACATTTGACATTTCCTGTTTGTGTTTGGCTTGACAATTTGACGTGTTGTATTGTTGTTTTCTTGTGAAGTAAACTTTTATAACACATGGAGCAAGGTTTTGTAGAGGCTAAGTCCGACAATTTACCGGTTATAGATCCTTTTATGATAAAGATCCTATAGATCCTTTCAGAAATAAAAGGGATGAAAAATGTATGGTTAGTATTTAACTTAATAGTATTACTGCAAAGTCGATTAAATATATTCAAAAATTACTTTTACAAATTACGATGTTTCAAATTAACAGAACTTCTATTACTAATAAATACACTTGTAATCAGTCACAGGCAGAGACATCAATTCACAGGTAAAAATATAAACTAAAAACAATGTCTCATGTTTACCCTAACCAAACAATTCAAACATAAACAAAAGTAAAGTTGTCACGCAGTGACCCCAACCACACAAATGAAAATATCCTAGAAATCACTAAAAAATGGCGCAAATTTTGAATTTTCGCTTAGTGACGTCACATAGATATCGCGCACAATAAAAAAACAATTTATGGACTTAAATGAACCCAATATTAAAATTCCAGAAATACGTATCTCTTTTTTTTTCAACTACTTTCCATTGCCGATGTAAAAAAAAATAGGAAAACACCCCATTACAGTTGGGAGAAGGCACTCTAAATTAAAATATAATCCAAAAATAAATTTTCAGCTGAAATGTCACTTACCTATGTTATATCCTTGTATAATAAACAAGGGTTATATCTTTGGATTAAGAAAATGGCATAGGCAGGTAAATAAATAATATACGTCATAAATATAATTATATACAGTATGTTCCATATAAGGAAGTTGGTATTACGTCCGGAGAATACCAGGAACGGAAAAAAGGGAATGTTGTGTGAGAGAGTGACCGCATTTTCGCCATTTCAAATTTGAAAATTGTATATCTAAAAAAATAAGGGAGGAAAGATGGATGAATCTGTGTCACACTATATATTTAAGTATGTGAATTAAAAAAATTATAAGTCAAAGAGACACAAGAAGTCGTCAAAAAGATGTGATATGGTATGAAATACAAACGTTACCCATAGGCTGGCTCGACGAGCCGGTCTTGGCCAGAATCCACTCGCGACATCTCCCGACCGTAGCGTTCATCGTCTCCGAATCCGGAGGGCGCAAAAACAAGCCTGGACTGCTTCTGCAATTAACCGTATTTACTTGTAAATTCTTCCGACGGCCTGTGAGAAAATAATTACATGTCGATTTTAGAAGAGACGGTGCACCGCAGAGCCGTTCCATGGCTTTTGGCCGCTCCCATGGGGGGGCCTGTATCAGCCGCCCTGCGAAAAAGCTGAAAAAGTAACCCCTCAGCTTTGACTTTTAAGTCCCGCCTACTCTCAAATCACATTTTTATCCCAACGGACTATCATAAATAATTCAAAATATTGTTTTTTATATTATCTCTACAGTGTGTTTCAAACTGGATGCATAACATGCCTTAAAAATCAAGGCTCACATAATTAGTTTTTGAGATATATGAATAAAGTCGAAATTTTGGAAATTCGTTTTTGTAAAATTTCAGGGATTTTGGAAAAACTATTGAAATTAAAAGGACACTTTCCCATCAACATTTTAAGCTCTATCGAATTACGTAAACAGATTTTTTAAATAACGTTTTGTCTTTTCAGGACCATCATCATATTCATTTTTTTAAATACGGCCATGGAAATTTTATTACATTTTTTTTCATGACCCCCAATGCTGTACTGCCTCAGCCCGAATCAGATTCAGACGTTTTGTCTCGAAAAATTCATCTCCAATGTATTCGTTAAAAATTTATCTAAATTTTTTATTTAGATTTCTATGTTTACTGAATTATCGTACACTTCAAGTGCCGTTAGACTCTGTGAAATCCACCTGGTTATTTAAATTATATTTTAAACCATCACGCGTTATAATAAAACATTATTAGAGTTCTCATCTCGTGCCCATATTTATATCTAAGTTTCTCGAGTGCTCAAAATTCAAACAAATTCTGATCTAATTTTTTTGATCTAATGGTAATAGTTTAAATAAGCAGGTGGATTTCACAGAGTCTAACGACACTTAAAGTGTACGATAATTCAATAAACATAGAAATCTAAATAAAAAATTTAGATAAATTTTTAACGAATACATTGAAGATGAATTTTTCGAGAGAAAACGTCTGAATCTGGTTCGGGCTGAGGCAGTACAGCATTGGGGGTCATGAAGGCTTGCAAAAAATGTAAAAAAAATTCCAAGGCCGTATTTAAAAAAATGAATTTGATTATGGTCCTGGAAACACGAAACATTTCATATAAAAATTGATTGTGTCATTCGATGGAGGGCAAAAAGTTGCCATGAGAAAGTGTTCTTCTTTTTTCAATATCACCTCAAACAATGCTGAAATGGAACAAAAACGGATATCCAAAATTTCGGTTTTTTTTTCAAATATTTCGAAAACTAACCATGTTAGCCTTGATTTTTTAGAGGCATAATGTTGGTCCCCTGATTACGCAACTTTGCTCCCATTTAAGCTAGTTCGTATCTCTTACCGTTTCCGAGATCCCTGTACTGAAAAGCGAATTTGTAACAGCCTATATAGTGTTTTGGTGTTATGTAGAAAACTACGTCAGTATTGTTATATTAAAACATTTTTTCAAAATAAAACCATAAATAGGTGTATGAATTAATTACATACGATCTAGGTATAAGCGTTGAGTGACCAAGTTGTATAACTTGGACACTCGATGGTATAAGCAATAAAAATTTTCGTCGTCTGATGTCTCGTTGAAGTCTCCTCGCATGTCCCGTTGAAGTCTCCTCGCATCACCTTTGAATCTTTACTAAAAATTAATTTCTCCTTCAAATGCTTGTAAATACCTACTACTCTATTTTATATCAGTTTATTAAATTTAATATTCCAGTCCATTTCCCTTGTAAATGTGAAATGGCGCCGTATTGTTGTATATACTTATATATTCCCATAACTTTTAAGTCGATATTAACAATAAGTAGAATACCCGCTGTATAAAACATTTTTTATCTAATATGGCCTTTAGTATAAACACTATAAATAATTAATAGGCTTGTCTTTAAAATATAATTAAATTAGTATAAGATAAGTCGGCAATTTAAAAGCTAGACATCGCGAACTAACGAGAGGCGGCTGATATTTCGAGAACTGCCGCTCAAACTAGTTCTTGTGACATTTACTAGGCAACATTTGATCACATTTTTCTGTATTGTACTTTTACTTTTTCTTATATGGTCGTATATATGAGTAATATCAGGGGCGCCCTTAAGGTTCCAATCATGCAACATTCATAACATTCAGCAAAGTCTTCACAAATGATACCTACCTTATATAGCTGTTAAAAATATTTATACGCACCTTTATATTTACTTACACTGAGGAAAAACGTTTACTTATTACCTATACCCACCTAATTATAATTAAGGTCCCGTTATCACCGCCAATGTCGGGTTCCATTTTGTCACTTACAAAAGAGCTGCGCTCTTATACAGTAAAAAAAGACAAAAGGTAAAATTACTAAATGGTAATCGTAATTTGCTGCAGTGTTATTTTTAACACGAACTGGGTAGTATAATAACTAAACCTTTAGAACTCATATTACACGAACGATATACCCGCCAAGTTTGTAGAATTACTCATAAATTGAAGTAAATTTTACAAAACCCTCTGTTAAAAATGAATCAATCCGACATAAAAACGGAATAATTACACGGTGAATAATTAACTATTACACATTACCTTGTAAAATCTACTGTGTTAAATTACTTTTATGTAATGTAATAATACACCGATATGTCTAACACTGCCAAGTGTGGACTATATACACACTGATGAGTGTGGATTCAGTGTTAAAATCAATCGGATTTTTTTACTGTGAAACACAAAAAGATGAAATTGTTAATGCTTATTCTCGGCGTTCTTAATAAAACACATATTAGGTAGGTACGTCAATATGCCGATAATTTTTCACTTATATTTGAACAAGAGGTTTGTATTTTACCGGATAAATTTGGATTGTTTAATGAGAAACTGTTGCCAAGCAATTATAGACGAGAAAAACTGTCAACTATTAAAAACGCGACACCGAAGGTTGAGCGTTTTTAGGTTGACAGTTTTTCGAGTCAAATTGCTAAAGGAAACAGTTTAGAATTTAAACAATACAAATTTATCCGGTACCTATCAATACAAACATCGAGTGTAATTCGGTAGGACAATTTAATGAATAAGAAATTTAGAGACATGAATGCAAACTTTATTTATGAAACACTAAAAATAAACACATTTATATTTGAGCATCACCGAATCGATTCATTGTTAGTGTTTAATAATTCAATAACTTGTTGACAGAAATGTCAAACTATTTATTTTGGCAACGGACACCGCGATAATTGATTAAAAAATGAATAAGTGAAAAAACCACTAGTGCAATTGTCGCTGTAAAAGTTGCAGGTAACTTTTGTCGCTGCCAAAGTGACAATTGCACTGTGGCATATGCGATTTTTTATATATAAATTAAATTGTCATAAATAATGCGAAAAAGTTAATTAAAAAAGTTAATGCGACAAAGAAGATGTCTATAGCTTTAAAAATAATTGCAATTGTGTAATAGTTTCAGTAAGTTACTGCTAGATGACACTGCTGAAAAAAAGTGACTAAATTATTTAGGAATATTTAGGAATAATGTGCCGATTTTTTTGTTAATGGCGATGTATGTACTCAGAAACACATGTTTTCGAATTGTGCAGATAACGCACTAAAGGCCATTTAAAAAAAATTGCCCTACTAAAAAAAAATTGTAGATCACACCCAAAGAGGCTAGACTCTTTAAACCTATGATCACACCACGCATAAACCTCAAAAGATGCTCTACAAGATGTAGGTTTCATCTACTCCACCGGAATTGAACCGGATTTTTTTCAAAAGATAGATCTCCAAAAGCTCTATGTTGATGCAAAATTTGAAGACGAAATTTTGATTTTCAAGGCCTACTACGAATTTTTTTTATGTGAAAAATAGCAAAATTTTGTTAGCGATTTTTTTTATAAAAAATCTTACTACATGATTGGATTTAGGAGCCCCTCGAATGCATTTGTACCAATTTTTGTGAAAAAAAGTTTGTTCCTAAAAGTTATGGCAATATCGGCATCACCAGTGTTTGCCTTTGTAGGTGAACCTATTCTTTCATAAAAATCGAATAGAACCCAAAGAGAAACAAAATTAAACAACTTAAACACTGGTGTAATTATTAATAAGAACCATAAAACCCAGTATACACAAAATAACCAACAATTACTCTAAGATAAACAACAATTGATAGGTAAGTTCGTCAAATTATTATTATTTCCTGGTTATTATGCCAAAACATATAATATTACCTTCTTAGATAAAAAAAATAACTACATTATAATTTTTTATTCAAAAACTGTGAATCAATTTGACAGACTCCTTTTTTATTTTTAAAAATGTAATTTTCTAATCATTACTTTTTTTATCAATTGTTGTTTATATTAGAGTTATTGGTTATTTTGCGTATACTGGTTTTTATTCTTATTAATAATTACACCAGTGTTTAAGTTGTTTAATTTTGTTTCTCTTTGGGTTCTATTCGATTTTTATGAAAGAATAGGTTCACCTACAAAGGCAAACACTGCATGGTGATGCCGATATTGCCATAACTTTTAGGAACAAACTTTTTTTCACAAAAATTGGTACAAATGCATTCGAGGGGCTCCTAAATCCAATCGTGTAGTCGCTAACAAAATTTTGCTATTTTTCACATAAAAAAAATTCGTAGTAGGCATTGAAAATCAAAATTTCGTCCTCAAATTTAGCATCAACATAGAGCTTTTGGAGATCCATCTTTTGAAAAAAATCCGGTTTAAATCGGTCCATAAACAACTTTTGTACGCGAATGTTTCCATTCTTAATGGGTCACCCTGTATGTATTACGTCACTCGATCGCGACACCGCTGTCTTTTGTCCTTCAGCGAAAACTCCTAGCTTGGTCCCCATATAAGAACATAAACATTGTCAATGTTAACATAAGCAACTTACACACATCTAAATTAAATCCCTTTAATGGGCAAACTTACGAATGCAAACAATCGTGGCCAGTGTTTGCCCTTCCTATTAACCGGCCGGTATCTTCCTCGCAGGTAGGCCAACGGAATGTCATTTACCCGCGACACGGGCATAACTGTTTTTCTCCTCGGCTTGTTATGTGGTGAGGGAGCGGCCGATGCAATAAGGGTCCGATACAGGTAGGCGGTGGGCGATGCGTCCCTGATAAGATAACCGCCGGCCCATTACCATTCCGGCGCAGAAAAAAGTCAGAATCGAGAATGGAAAACGCGGGACGCGCCGAGCCTCGGCCTCCGGGACGGTTACGGTCCCGCTCTCAACAAACATTCTTATTCTTCGGACATATATAGTACATCTAGAAAGTATGTGGAAATTAAAAACCATCGATAAAAAAATAATTACTTTATTTGAGTAAAATTCAACCTTACACATAAAAAAAACTTATTTTACTTGCTAATACATAGTCCATGTAACCTCAAACATTTTTGTAGTCTACGAGGAATGCCCACAATTAAATTAGATGCATACGTCGCCGTAACAAGTTGACATGCTTCTAAAACGGCTCTCACTAACTCAGGACTGTTTCGAGGCGCTGTACGTTCTACCTCGACTTTCATGAGCCCCCATATGTTTTCAATGGGGCTAAGTCAGGAGAAGCTGATGGCCATGAAATGGGTGCGATTCTGCTATCGTCCAACCAACGTCTTGTATACCTGGAAGTATGGCATCGAGCATTGTCTTGCTGTAATCGCCAACCCTCAGGATACAGGGTATTAGCTGTTTGGACGAGATATTCATTTAAAATGGTACAGTAGCGTGCACTATCTACTGTACCATCGATAATGCACAGTTCAGTTGCACCACGTAGTGAAATCCCTCCCCAAACCATGGTGCAGAAATCAAAGTTTCCTACAAAAGTAGGAAACTTCGGGCTTATCTCTGCTTAGTATCCTTAAACGATTATCGCCCAGCTGGAAACAAGCTTCATCCGTAATGAAGACATTTTCAAAATTGTCCTCTCGATAATCCACGCAAAATTGAAGTCTTCTCTGAATTTGCTCTTCAGTAACAGCTGGTATCTTCCTAGGTTTTTTGCTCTGTAACCACTACGTAGAAACGCCTGACGAACGGTTTCACAAGAAACAGCAATTCTCCGTTGTCTTGTAAATCGTTTTGCCAACTTTCGCAAACCGAGTCGTGAATTTCTGCGGCCCAACTGCAGCAAAGACATCAAATTGCGACCTCGTATTTTGCGTGGTCTTCCAGAAACTTGCCCATATTCCATACCAATACCATTTCTGATACACTTTTAACACATTATAAACCGCCGATTTACCCATTCCAGTTAATCTTACAAATTCCGGCACTTCTCGAACATTATTTTCATATAACTGTTCAACTAGACGCCTTTTTGCTACCTGCGTGTCATTGTTTTATTAATTATTTTGTGGTGCCTTCAAATGACAATCAAATACTGACATTAAATCAGACAACTGTCAGTCAAAAGTAACTATGACATATTTTTATTAAAAAGCCTTATAAATATATTTCAACGTGATAAAATAAAAAAGACGAACATTCCATATACTTTCTAGACGTACTATATCTTTAAAAGTATATCAAGAGTTGCAAAAAACTGGGGCATTTGGCCGAATATGGAATAAAAAATCACTTTATTACACTGACATTACCTGTTACAAACTAAATAAATTTATTGTACAATTCAAGAGCAAATCCAAGTAGGTAATCAACATAAATAGCAAAACTAAAATTTCTAGAACTGACTATGAATATGTAGGTATACAGTATTTTCCAAACAGTTTTCATTATAACCATGTGTATACATTAATGTTCACATATGAAATATATTATAAAATTACCTTCAGCCGCATTCTTCTATTTCAGCTTCTTAGTGCCTAATCAGCAACACAGAAAAATCGCCACGCGTTGAACTTCCTATAATTCAAGTATGACACCGAAATTCAACGTTGAAAATTTCCCAAAAACATTTTATAAAGCATATAGGACTCTGTAAGGGCAGGAAAGAATTATTCCAAGTTTCCTTGGTTAACTTTCATGACAACGCGCTACAGGATGGTTTAATAATAATATCATGAGGGCGCCTAAAATAGTTCAACCCTGCTCTGTAGAGAGATAGACAGGAAACATGCATACAAAATATTCTTACATTATTTATTTCATTTTTGACAGCAGTGACATATATTGGTAAATTACTAATTTTTTGACATTTTTGCCTAAACAGGTTTTTGGCATTATTTAGGAAAAAAGTCCATAAAAATTTATTTCATTGTTCATTTTATGTAATTTTAACTAATTTTCTGCGAATGCATGTAGTTGTTACGTACCGACATATTCATGGAAATTTGTAAAGGAGCACTGTCTCGATATCTTTATTAATTACCTTTGTTACAAAATTATTGAAACATAAAGTGGTGTAGCTAATAATCTAACGCTTTTTTGTGTAAAGCAATCCGTAACTGAATATTTCCGCCCGGAAATATTTGAAACACGAGAATATTTTTATATTTTACATACACCCAACACGAATATTTTCAAAAATAGGTTTTTATCTTGGTAATTATCTTGTTCAAGAAGGACACAGACGAAGGAAGAATTAATTCAGAAATAAAGTGTACCTTTTTGGTACATTTTATTCATATTCCAACTGTGTATATCGGAATTAATAGCAGTTTTTCTCTTTACAGCCAAATTTACCCGCACCTAAAAAGTTAGTAGCTTGAAATAAGGATATTTTCCATGAAATAAACACTAGCACGCCCTTTTCATCTACGGCCTTCGAGATCTCGCATACCCGTAAGTTATCCCCGTGGTTTCCTTGCAGGGCAGCATAGCAACCGACTGAGGATCCAGCAGCGGTCAAACATCTCGCCGGCTGAGGTAGAGTGGAAGCGTGTGTGCAGCGGAAAACGGATGAGAAGACGAAGACAAGATACACGGCGCACACATACAAGAGGACGCCGAAGCTCTTCGGTCGCGGTGACTTGGAGCAGCGGAGGAGAGCAGGGGTGCCTACGGTGAAAGAGGAAGGCTTCGAAGACGTGATGGGGTTCGGTAAGTGAGTCGGACGAGCCGTGGCTTCGGCTACGCATTCTTCCCCGTAAGATATGATATAGTGTATATAAGCACAATTGAAACTGGTCAGTGTTAAGGCAGAGAACCGTGCGCACTTATCCTGATACTTCGTCCTATGTATTTAGCAATGGTATCGCGATTAAAATAGTAATTAAAACTGTACATGTTAGTCCTACACTGGAAATCTAATCAGCCCGATGAACCATCTACAACTGCGCGCTGATGCAAAGAGAATAAACAGACTGGTCTGCTGGGCTGTAAATCATTTTTTTGTTTCCCATGCCGAGTGCTGAAATATCATCAATAGTTTTACAGTGCAGCGCGTAAATACCAATTACCAAGCGTAGTTTAGTTTTGTTAAATAAACAATAAAAATAACAATAATAAACATAAACAATACTTAACAATAATGAAATATGTTATTGGCTACATGAACAAATAATAGGGATCTAATAAACAAAAAGTAATAAAAATGAATACAATTCTCATAAAACGATCTCTTAACATAACATTTCCACCTCCGGCCATGTACAATAAAGAGATGCCGACTGTTTTTGCCGGCTTTTAGTTTTTATACGGTTTCAATTGTGCTTATACAATATACCATGCTGTAGGAGGTGTAATGGTTGATTCTTACCGTTTGTGAGGGTAGTTTTCCCTTTCAGTTCTGGCGTTGAGTGAAATCAACGGTTAATATATATTATTTCATATTATGAAATCCGCGAAATAACTGTGGTTGCTATAAAATCCCTGTTTAATATTACACATAGCTTTTCAGTAAATACAAATTCCTCAGGAAGAGAATTTGATCATTTCTCTCCTAGCAAATTGTTTAAAATTACATAAAATGAGGTAAAAGTGGATTTTTATTTCTTTTTTCAGAATTAAAAACTTAATCAATGAGAAAGAGGATTCCTGTTTAAGCAGGAATCCAATTTACTGTTGGATGTTGTGTTATTTATTGTTGCTGATGTCAAAAATTAACTAAATAATTATTTATAGATATATTCTGGGTAGCTCACTACGTTTCTATACAGGATAGGGCTTAACAATTTTAAGGATAATCAAGACGTACTGAAATCTGCCTTAAATATAATTAGGTACCTACTTATAAATTAAATCATGGATTTATATTATAGTTTCACATATGTACATTTATTTTCAGCAATCTGATTTTCAGGGACGGGTATATTCTCATGTAATTCTTAACCCTTAATAGACACAAATCAGAACATGAAAGAAATAAGTAATAATAGAGGTATATAAGTCCGCCTCTGATTACTTAAAATGTCTATTGATTAACATTATACATTACGGTATATACTGACAGCAATGGGGATATACAACTTCTTTGGTTGATTGTATTTTCAGTGCGACATCTATGTTTGGGTTGCCAAAGCTTAGTTTGGATGCTCTTAGTTTGAATTTTTGGCCACTTTGTCAAGGTCGTCCAAACAGCCTCTTAAGAGAAAAGTTATTTGTAATGTAAAATCGGACGAACGTAACCCTTCCCCCCACCTCCAACCACGAAGTTCTTCGTTTTACAAAGACAAAACGTTACTTATGGAAAGATTATACACAATAAAATAATCAATCAAAATTATTTTTCAAATATTAAGATGGCTTTTTAATTGGGTAATTAAAAAAATTACAAATTTCCGCCATACTGGATTTACACGGAAGCGTAGAGGGGCCACATAAAATTTTATTTTTGCCTGTAATGCAATTTCGACTTGTAACACGAAATTTCGACTTGTAACTCGAAATTCCGAGTTGTAAGTCAAAATTTCGACTTGTAACTCGAAATTACGACTTGTAACTCGAAATTTGGACTTGTAACTCGAAATTACGACTTGTAAGTCGAAATTTCGACTTGTAACTCGAAATTACGACGTACTAGTCGAAATTATTACTTAAATATCAGAATTTCGACTTTTAACTCACAATTACCACTCGTAGCGCGAGTTTCATTATTAGGTTCCATGTTGTACAAATGACTCACAAGCAGCAAACACTATACAACATAAGTATACTTCGCAAATATAACTTTTTTCCTTGTTACCTCGGCTGCGACTAGTAATTGCAAATAAAGTCTAAGCAAGGAAAGTCTAAATTTTGAGTTACAAGTCGTAACTTCGACTTGCAACACGAAATTACAACTTTTAAGTCGTAATTTCGAATTGCAAGTCGAAATTTCGAGTTACATGTCGAAATTTTGACTTACAAGTCGGAATTTCGAGTAACAACTCGAAATTTTGACTTACAAGTCGAAATTTCGTGTTACCAGTCGTAATTTCGACTTGTAAGTCGAAATTGCATTACAGGAAAAAAAAAATTTATATGGCCTCTCTACGCTTCCGTAGGATTTATGACAGATGTCTGATATTTATTTTTAAATAGAAGCGTTCACTTTCAAACGACACAAAAATAGGCTCGCCCAACAAGTTATTTTTCATGGGAAAAAGAGGAAATCTATCTTTGTCAAAACGATGGTAGATTCTGACAATTCAGCCATCCAACCACGCCGTCGACGGACCAAGAAGAGCTGACCAGCGCAATTACACCGACGAAGGATAAAGCGTGATCGACAACGGCCACTGGCATGGCCACCGTGACCGGCCAGCACACAAAGCCGCGGCGGCAACGGACCGGTTCTGGCTGACTTTTTGCCGCCGACTGCTCATTCTTGCCATCCCCACCTGCCTCGGACAGATACCTGGCCGAGCACTCCCGTCTGCGACCAGTCTGCCCGCGCTGTGCTTCCCTCGGACACGGTTACCCCTGTTTCCGGCGACGTTCCTCTTCCCCTCGGTCGGTGAAAGTGTGCCTCTTGGGTTTCGGTGTGGCGGAAGGCGCCGGCGTTGCGACGCGCCGTCCGGCTGTCATCATAGGTAAGCCAGCTTGATTTACTGTCGATTTAGTTGTGGGAACGCTGGCTTGGCCTTGTGGCGAAGAGGCCGACCGTTGAAGCCATCCTGGGTTGAGGTATGGTAGGGTCGAAAATACCTGCACGACCTGAGAAACTTACAATAAAGTTTCTCGTTTTTAGTCATTCATTATAATATAAATTATATGCTAAGTATGTTTTGGCAATATTTTTCTACTTTATTATAGAAATTGTACAGGGTATTCGCGTATATTTTGACCCCTACCTACAGGGGTTATTAAGAAAGTTAGAAAAAAAATTTAAATACAAAAGTTGTTTGGTTTTTCATGTATTATCTTTTAGCTAGGTCGAAAAAAAAATTGCATGCCGTAAACTTAGGAAAACCAATTGAACATAATATTTTTAAATGGGACACCCTGTATAATTTTACACGCTTGGGTAAACATTCTTTTCCTGATTTCAAAAATATATATTTTGTTGACATTTGCACTGACAGTTTTGGAATATATTCGACAGCGAGTACCATAAAAAAATACAAAAAACTAAAAATATTGAACAGTAGAAACCAACAGTAGTAAAAAATATTTAACGATTTTCGATGTAACCTCCTTAGTTATTTAAACACTTTCCAATATTTTAATTTTTTAATATGTTTTTTATGATTTATTGTAAACATTAAATATTAAATATTTCGAAAACTGTCAGTGGAAATGTCAATAAAATATATATTTTTGAGATCAGAGAAAAATTGTTTTCCCAAACGTCTAAAATTATATAGGGTGTCCCATTTAAAAATATTATGTTCAATTATTGGTTTCCTCAAATTTACGACATGGAATTTTTTTTCGACCTAGCCAAAAATAATACGTGAAAAACCAAACAACTTTTGTATTTAAACCTTTTTTTTAACTTTCTTAATAACTTATGTAGGTAGGGGTCAAAATATTCGCGAATACCCTGTACAAAAACAAAATACAATTTAAGAAATAGTAACATCCAAGTTCGTATCCACATACGCTGGTCACTATAGATAATATGGTTTAAATCACGTTTTAAGATAGTCAGAACTTTTTCAAAAAAAGATGGTAACCTCAAGTATATCTCTTATCGTTTTCGAATCTATTCTTATTTTATTTTTGAGAATAGTTTGAAATATAGGTATATAAAAAACATAAGTTGTGAGATCTCAAAAACGAAAAATGAATTTAATATGATTTTTATATTGCCAAAAATTGGAGATAACTCGAAAACTGTGAAGAGATTGAAAGTTTATAATCGATTAAAGAGGTTTAGTGCTGTTTTCTATCTAAAAATAAATATATCGAATGCCAATAAAGTCTATTAGATTTGACCCATACTTAACTGATTTTCGGGAACCGTGGGACCGACGAATTTAAATCACTCTGTGCATAGGGACACCAAAAAAATTAATTCTTTCATTACTAAACAAATGCTCTTCATCTTGCATGAAGGTATGTTTTTCTTAGATTCTTTGTTTCCAATAATAATAACAACAGGGATAGAAAATACAATAATTTTTCAACAGATTCTTTTATTTGAAAAATATGTTTGTATTAATATATCCACTGTATTAACCCATCCTACTTTTAAGTCGTTTGCTCGATATGCATTGAACATATCAACTGAATTTTGTATGTCAAATGGTCAACGGTGAAATCGATTAATGCTAAAATGAAAAAGTAGTCAATTTTAAACAATTAGGTAGGTTTTATGCAATTTTATCCTGTGTTAGAATCTAATATGTAGATATGTACATGAAATGAAGGTTTTTTTTTTAGTAATGACTCCATTTCCGTTTTTACATTAGCTATATGAAACAAATAACACAATAAAATATCTTGCTTAAGAATGGTCTGCCAGGCAGAAACAAAAGGGTTTGTTTCGAGCAGCGATCCAGCGTTGCCATGCCGTTGAAATAATTGACTTAAGTTGTGCTGTTGCCAGAGGCGTAGTTAAGCCTTTGGATCCCTGCAAATAAAATTAAAAAAATAATGGAACAGGTTATCATAAAATAAGGGATATATTTCAGCTTATTATGTATTTTTAACAAATTAAGTTAACAACAGGACGTGAAACAACTTCGATTGCTTAAACCATGGAATTTCTTATGTCCAAAATGTTCAATCTGTCGTCCTTTTTGCTGCTGTACAATCACCAACCGTTCCTCCAAATTGTACACAGCATTATTCACCATTTCTGGTTGAATTGCAGCAATTTGCTCCCTAATAGAATCTTTTAATTTTTTCAGCGTTGATGGTCGTGTTCTAAACACCAAATTTTTTAAATAAGCCACATGGAGGCAATTGGAGGCCATGAATTTACAAAATGTCTGCTTATAACACGATTTTGAAAAACATCAGTTCAACATTCTTCAACTGGTCGGTAAATATGCGAGGGTGCTGCATCCTGCATAAAAATCATGTTTTCAATTCCTTCGTGCGCGTTTTGTATCCGTGGAATGGCCTAATTTCGTAACATATGCAGGTATCGTTCACCAGTAGCAGTTACAGATATGGCCTCCTCATTCTGTATCTCCTTAAAAAAGTATGGTCCAATGATAAAATTAGCATGTGAAACCGCACCAAACGGTGACTTTCTTGTCATGAACACCTTCCTGAAGGTCTTCATGATTTTTGCTATTCCTGTATTTTGATATACAATAAATTACCTAAATACAAATGCTTGTGTGAATATCCCTAGATAAAGCAAAATTCAGAACCCGATGAGGATTAGATAAGGTATTCTTAATGATATTTTCAATATACTGCAGCCAGAAGAACAATTTAAAAAATACTGTTCATTGTTGTATATCTCTGGTAGTAAGGTATTTAAAGAATTGGTAAACATTATAAACAGTACGTTATCCTTAGTCCTAATCCTTCGACAGTTGTTTTCCATTTCTTAAGAAGATATCAGTTATATTGAATTAATGTGTTACCAACATTTTTTTAATATATAAAAATAATCACAAATTCCAAGTAAGATATCTTTTGGTTCAGGTTTTCGTATGAATGAAAAATCGAAAAAATTACGCTACAAATTTCAAAGGAAATCGCGTTTACCAACACTATTCGAGCGGTGCTCACCTTAGCGTATCATGAACAAGAAAAACGAATTTACTTAAGGTCACGTTATCACCGCCATTTTATCACTTACAAAAAAGCATTGCCAAACTTTGACAAAAATGACGACCGATTCATTCAACACTCATAACATTTTACACAATTTTACTAAATGCAATAAGAATTTACATAAAAACTATGCCTCTTGAGAGCAAATTGTTTAAAATACATAAACCTAAGAATAAATTAAGTTTAATGAGAATTTTTCCTAAACAATGCGAAAAAGTCAATTAACAAAGAAAAGTTCTTGCTTTGGACATAATTGCGTAATAGTTTCAGTAAGTTACTGTTAGTTAGTAGTGGTGGGAAACACCGTACTGCCCTCTTTGGGTCTTTGCTGCTATCCGTCGAACAATTATTGTCAAATTGACAGACAGATAGCGACCAGCTTTTCTGCAGGTGCCATTGGTCTCGATGAAGGGTGGGACGACTTCCATGGAGATGCCGGAGTAATGCAACGCCTGTCGGGGCACGTTGCTCGTGGAGTAGTTATTTTCAGCATCTCCTTCAAATAAAAAAGCTACTGCTAGATGGCACTGCTGTCAAAAAGTAACTAAATTATTTTTCATTGTAAGTTCAATGATGTATCATATGGTATAGTTTGTTTATTGTTCCTTTAACTGTTCATTATTATTTTTTAATTTAATGTCGTTTTGTGAATTGTTTAATTGTTGTTTATTATTAATGATTTGTTACTTAACAAAGAAGATTTCTTGTTTTGGAGATAATTGCGTATAATAGTTTGAGTAAGCTACTGCTAGACGACACTGTTGTCAAAAAGTAACTAAATTATTTATTTAGGGATATTTTATGTTTAGTGCGTTACTGCACAGGACAGGGCTTAACTATTTTAAGGGCAGTAAAATCCTTTTGGAAATTGGCCTAATTATTCTTTGGCAATTATACATTTAATAATGGGACACATTGACTGTTTCATATAAGGCTACTAAATTTGTGACGTGCAACATAAAAATCCCTAAATTGCAGTCGACCAGTACAG